>CM026404.1:64417984-64434260 GCA_014843695.1 Archivesica marissinica
GACAACATGGAGGAAGTACAGTGGGTTAAGACAACAGGGAGGAAGTACAGTGGGTTAAGACAACATGGAGGAAGTACAGTGGGTTAAGACAACAGGGAGGAAGTACAGTGGGTTAAGACAACAGGGGGGAAGTACAGTGGGTTAAGACAACATGGAGGAAGTACAGTGGGTTATACAACAAGGAGGAAGTACAGTGGGTTAAGACAACATGGAGGAAGTACAGTGGGTTAAGACAACAGGGAGGAAGTACAGTGGTTAAACAACAGGGGGGAAGTACAGTGGGTTAAGACACAGGAGGAAGTACAGTGGGTTAAGACAACAGGGAGGAAGTACAGTGGGTTAAGACAACAGGGGGGAAGTACAGTGGGTTAAGACAACAGGAAGTACAGTGGGTTAAGACAACAGGGAGGAAGTACAGTGGGTTAAGACAACAGGGAGGAAGTACAGTGGGTTAAGACAACAGGGAGGAAGTACAGTGGGTTAGACACCAAGGAGGAAGTAGTGGGCTGTGGCAACATGGAGGAAGTACAGTGGGTTAAGACAACAGGGAGGAAGTACAGTGGGTTAAGACAACAGGGAGGAAGTACAGTGGGTTAAGACAACATGGAGGAAGTACAATGGATTATGGCAACAGGGAGGAAGTACAATGGATTATGGCAACAGGGAGGAGGTACAGTGGGTTAAGACAACAAGGAGGAAGTACAGTGGGTTAAGACAACAGGGAGGAAGTACAATGGATTATGGCAACAGGGAGGAGGTACAGTGGGTTAAGACAACAAGGAGGAAGTACAATGGATTATGGCAACAGGGAGGAGGTACAGTGGGTTAAGACAACAAGGAGGAAGTACAGTGGGTTAAGACAACATGGAGGAAGTACAGTGGGTTAAGACAACAAGGAGGAAGTACAGTGGGTTAAGACAACAGGGAGGAAGTACAGTGGGTTAAGACAACAGGGAGGAAGTACAGTGGGTTAAGACAACATGGAGGAAGTACAGTGGGTTAAGACAACAAGGAGGAAGTACAGTGGGTTAAGACAACATGGAGGAAGTACAGTGGGTTAAGACAACAGGGAGGAAGTACAGTGGGTTAAGACAACAGGGAGGAAGTACATGGGTTAAGACAACAGGGAGGAAGTACAGTGGGTTAAGACAACATGGAGGAAGTACAGTGGGTTAAGACAACATGGAGGAAGTACAGTGGGTTAAGACAACAGGGAGGAAGTACAGTGGGTTAAGACAACAGGGAGGAAGTAGTGGGTTAAGACAACATGGAGGAAGTACAATGGATTAAGACAACAGGGAGGAAGTACAGTGGGTTAAGACAACAGGGAGGAAGTACAGTGGGTTAAGACAACAGGGAGGAAGTACAGTGGGTTAGACACCAAGGAGGAAGTAGTGGGTTATGGCAACATGGAGGAAGTACAGTGGGTTAAGACAACAGGGAGGAAGTACAGTGGGTTAAACAACAAGGAGGAAGTACAGTGGGTTAAGACAACATGGAGGAAGTACAGTGGGTTAAGACAACAGGGAGGAAGTACAGTGGGTTAAGACAACATGGAGGAAGTACAGTGGGTTAAGACAACAGGGAGGAAGTACAGTGGGTTAAGACAACATGGAGGAAGTACAGTGGGTTAAGACAACAGGGAGGAAGTACAGTGGGTTAAGACAACATGGAGGAAGTACAGTGGGTTAAGACAACAGGGAGGAAGTACAGTGGGTTAAGACAACATGGAGGAAGTACAGTGGGTTAAGACAACAGGGAGGAAGTACAGTGGGTTAAGACAACAGGGAGGAAGTACAGTGGGTTAAGACAACAGGGAGGAAGTACAGTGGGTTAAGACAACATGGAGGAAGTACAGTGGGTTAAGACAACAGGGGGAAGTACAGTGGGTTAAGACAACAGGGGGGAAGTACAGTGGGTTAAGACAACATGGAGGAAGTACAGTGGGTTAAGACAACATGGAGGAAGTACAGTGGGTTAAGACAACAGGGAGGAAGTACAGTGGGTTAAGACAACAGGGAGGAAGTACAGTGGGTTAA
Source organism: Archivesica marissinica (assembly GCA_014843695.1). Lineage (NCBI taxonomy): Eukaryota > Metazoa > Mollusca > Bivalvia > Venerida > Vesicomyidae > Archivesica > Archivesica marissinica. The sequence goes on from CM026404.1 coordinate 64,420,024, forward strand.
GACAACAGGGAGGAAGTACAGTGGGTTAAGACAACAGGGAGGAAGTACAGTGGGTTAAGACAACATGGAGGAAGTACAGTGGGTTAGACAACAAGGAGGAAGTACAGTGGGTTAAGACAACATGGGGAAGTACAATGGATTATGGCAACATGGAGGAAGTACAGTGGGTTAAGACAACATGGGGAAGTACAGTGGGTTAGACGACAAGGAGGAAGTACAGTGGGTTAAGACAACATGGGGAAGTACAATGGATTATGGCAACAGGGGGGAAATTGCATAGGTAAATTAATAGGAAGCAAAATGATACAAGATTTGGTTAAGAGTGTAGTTTTTTCAGAAATGACGGTACAGAACGTTAATAAATTGTGCGACATCTGCGTGAAACCGATTTAGTCAATCGATTACAGTGATGATATTACTATGTACAATGATGCTATTACTATGTACAGTGATGATATTACTATGTACAGTGATGATATTACTATGTACAGCGATGATATTACTATGTACAGCGATGATATTACTATGTACAGCGATGATATTACTATGTACAGCGATGATATTACTATGTACAACGATGATATTACTATGTACAGCGATGATATTACTATGTACAGCGATGATATTACTATGTACAACGATGATATTACTATGTACAGCGATGATATTACTATGTACAGCGATGATATTACTATGTACAGTGATGATATTGCTATGTACAGCGATGATATTACTATGTACAGCGATGATATTACTATGTACAGCGATGATATTACTATGTACAGCGATGATATTACTATGTACAGTGATGATATTACTATATACAGTGATGATTCTTGCATTTAAGGGGCTCTACTAAACTCGGGATTGCATAACGGAACATCTTTTCACACGAGTGGCACGTAACAGTACTAAATCACGAGGTTTCACACGTTACAAAAACAAACAAATATATCTTTATATATACCTGTGTTTAATGGATGTATAGGGTACACTGGATGAGATTAATGAAAACATCAACATTTACATATTTTCGAAAATTAACGTGAATAGTTGGTTTTTTTGTGCTAGTTTTCCTGTTTGACAGTTCAAACGTGTATCGTATAAACAATATGTTCTTGTTATGTTATATTTCGGGTTTTACGCCTGCATCAGCACCATTTTGGGCTATATCGTCGGCGGGCAGTTTACCTAACAACACCTTTCCTGGGCAGGCTCCAGCGGTTAACCAGTACTTGGGTGCACCAACCTCCGTAAGAAACTGCCAACTTTTTCATATAAATGAGACACGGTCTGATCGTATAAACAAACCACCAACAGTGATGAAGTCATTTGCAAACCAATTCGACATCATGTGGGGTGATTGATGATACCTTGGAATTGGCAATCTCACATTTGGCTATAAACAACCATGCTAAAATCCCCATCAACTGGAGAATGGATTTGATCCCTAGAGAGGTTATTACAGGATAATCATAGCATGGACAAGTAAGATATATAACATTTTTCCAAGTATTTATTTCTAATACCTATATATTGCGACTACAGTAACTGTAAAACGACATCTATTGTCTACATAAAACACCAAGAACACAGAAAACTGCCCTTTCAACATAAAGATTTATAACACAATATGCCGTTTCAGCATATAATTATATAAATATAACAATATGCAAATTTAGTATACATGCAAATACACCAATTTAGCACATATGAAAATTCAAATACACCAATTTAGCATATTTGTATACGGGTATTCAAATACCCCAATTTAGCATATACTTATGTGAATTCAAATACACCAATTTAGCATATATGAAAATTCAAATACACCAATTTAGCATATAATTATGTGAATTCAAATACACCAATTTAGCATATTTGTATATTCAAATACACCAATTTAGCATATAATTATGTGAATTCAAATACACCAATTTAGCATTAATAATTATTACATTGATCACTTTCATGATGTATTCACTTATCAAATCACAGCCCAAATTGTACTTATAAAATCCCAGGTATAAAATGTCAAAGACGTTGAAGAGGGCCTTGAATAAATAAATAATTTAGTCATTCCTGATTGTATGGGAGAGAAACCAAGTAGCAGTTATTTGTTCTTTATGAACGTAGAGATTTTCAGTAACCGGTTAGCAAGTGCCTGATGAAACAGCACGATATAACTAACAACGGTCTTTCATTTGAGTTTTTCCATTTCCAAAGTAGTACTCAAACAACTAACAGTCTGATGGTATTTTTTCCATTTCCAAAGTAGTCATTTTGTTACAATTTTTTCTATTTCTGAAGTCGTCATCTTGTTACAAACTCGAAAAGTACAGTCAACCTGTCTTAACACTTTCCCACATTGAAGTACCTCTTGATGCCATTACCAATATACATTGACCCAGTAGCAACTCACCTAGCATTCATAATAGAGATCAGAAATCTCATGTAGTCCAAGAGGGCGAGGGTAGATATGTTTATCCACTGATCGATAGCTAAATGACTACACAAGTCTGCAGATATATTAGCATATCTCCCAATGTGTGGGAAATGGTTAGGCAGCCAACCAATGGAGTGGCATAAGGTGGCTGCTTAATAGAGGTTGCCAGCTAACAAGTTCACTATTTATATTAGAAATGGTTGGTAGCTTGTGGATTGTCATGTTCGGGATATCGGACTCCAACTTACATGAATATTTAATTGCATTGAAGAAATTAAGCATGTAGCGCGACACAAATATGTTGATAGCTACTGGAAGCGAAGCGGTGTGTGCAGATCCTATCGGTGGAGCTGTTGAAGAAATGTTCCAAATTGATAATGGACTTTGTGGAAGTCGTGATAGAGCAGTGGTAACGTGGTCGCTTCAGGTGCGAAATGCCTGGTGTTTGAGTCCCGCTGGAGCCGTTGTGATTGTGCCGTTAGGCAAGGCATTTAAATTCCACGTTGCCTCTTCTCTCTCCCTCGTGGCGATGGATTCCATCAGGAATGAGGTCTCGAGAGTGATTAATACAAGTTGTAAGAACTTGTTTCGCAATCGAGCTAAAACAAATTTGTATAAACTAAATTGATAATGGACTTTAATAAGGGACTGTCATTGTATTACTTACACAGCCGTTGTAAACGTGTTCGTTTGTTTGTTTTTGGGGCTTAACGTGCCCGAAATACTGCTTGAAGGGGTAGAACCACCAACCTCCCGCAAGCCAGCTCGATAGTTTTCTCACATGAAATAATTTGACACACCAAGTGGGATTCTAACCTACTGCTAGTGAGGGGCCAGTGATTTGATGTCAACGATTGTACCCACTCGGGGGCCGTATAAACAGGTCTGTAGGTCACATTTAACTATACTTCAGTAATCATCATCATTTACAACGGTTGTGCAGTTGGCTAATGGGAAATCTTAATGAGAAACTGTATACACTATTATAGTAAGGAGAGTTGAAGCACAAAACATAAATAGCACAAAATAATTAGTAGCTATAGGACTGACGATTTGGATTTATATTCATCCCCGCAGACCTGTGTTACAGTTTATGAAGTCATTCCTTTCCCACCTCCTCCAAAGCTGCGTCTCTCTCTTCTGTCAGTTCCTTGGCGGTTAAATCCATCTTGTTTCTTGAGAAGTCGCTGATTTTCAAACCATCAACTATGGTCCACTTATGGTCAGCAATTCTTACTGGGAAACTGTACATCAGTCCAGCTGGAATGCCATAGCTGTTGCCATCAGAAATAACAGCCATCGATGTCCATTCATCCTGTAAATGAAACCAATTATGGGTGTTGCACAAAACATATTGTAAGCTACATACCTTGGTTTTGCACAAAACATTGTGTAAGCTATAGACCTTGGTTTTGCACAAAACATAATGTAAGCTACAGACCATGGTTTTGCACAAAACATATTGTAAGCTACAGACCTTGGTTTTGCACAAAACATATTGTAAGCTATAGACCTTGGTTTTGCACAAAACATATTGTAAGCTACAGACCTTGGTTTTGCACAATACATTGTAAGCTACAGACCTTGGTTTTGCACAAAACATATTGTAAGCTACAGACCTTGGTTTTGCACAAAACATATTGTAAGCTACAGACCTTGGTTTTGCACAAAACATATTGTAAGCTACAGACACTGGTGTTGCACAAAACATATTGTAAGCTACAGACCCTGGTTTTGCACAAAACATATTGTAAGCTACAGACCTTGGTTTTGCACAAAACATATTGTAAGCTACAGACCTTGGTTTTGCACAAAACATATTGTAAGCTACAGACCTTGGTTTTGCACAAAACATATTGTAAGCTACAGACCCGGGTGTTGCACAAAACACCGTCATACCATGATTAGCCACATTTCAAAATCACTTCACTTTTGACACCTGGTTAATATGGGCAAATGATTAGTCATTTTATTTTTTGCATGATAAAGGAGTACACTCCAATTTTACAGGAAATCTTGTTATATAGTCCCATCTGAAAGATTGTTAATATTAATTGAATCAGGATGAAATTAGGAGATTGAACCTGACATCCATGTTCAATGAAAATAGCAATATTTTGTTTTTTTGCTTGCATTTATTTTAAATGCCAGAGATTTCGACACCAATGCAGGCAGGAAAGCCAATGTCAATGCTGGAAATCTCCGGGGGGGGGGGGGGGGGAATGGTAGGCCTGTAGAAACACTCAAGTTGAGCCTCTCTAAACCAAGTTGCCTTGGAAATAGATTATTTATGGTTTAGATAATTAATGCTATTGAAATTGAACAAACAATAGTTACATTGCCATCACTTCAAAAACAGCTTCTTGTAATGTTAAATGTTGTGACCAGTTTTACTACAATTCCGAGAATTTCCCATGGAAATGTCATCTGGTAACCGGAATTTCAACAGTAACTAGAGAAAGGCGACTTATATAGTGTAAAAAGTTGGATCTGCCAAATTGTCTAGAATACCTATAAATTGTCTGGAATACCTATAAATTGTCTGGAATACACATAAATTGTCTGGAATACACATAAATTGTATAGAATACAGATAAATTGTCTAGAATACACCTAAATTGTCTAGAATACACATAATTTGTCTTGAATACACATAAATTGTCTGGAATACAGATAAATTGTCTAGAATACAGATAAATTGTCTAGTCTTGAATACAGATAAATTGTCTGGAATACACATAAATTGTCTGGAATACATATAAATTGTCTAGAATACAGATAAATTGTCTAGAATACAGATAAATTGTCTGGAATACATATAAATTGTCTAGAATACAGATAAATTGTCTGGAATACATATAAATTGTCTAGAATACAGATAAATTGTCTAGAATACAGATAAATTGTCTGAAATACATATAAATTGTGTAGAATACACATAAATTGTCTAGAATACACATAAATTGTCTAGAATACAGATAAATTGTCTGAAATACATATAAATTGTCTGGAATACATATAAATTGTGTAGAATACACATAAATTGTCTAGAATACAGATAAATTGTCTGAAATACATATAAATTGTCTGAAATACATATAAATTGTGTAGAATACACATAAATTGTCTAGAATACAGATAAATGGACATATTTAGATTCTGCTGTATAGTTACATAAGCTTAGAAGTTCACTTGGTAGAAGAGGAACTTACGCCTTTTGTACCGCACCACCAGTCTTTCATGTGGTCAGCAGTAGCCTTGGCGGCTGACATTGCACTGGAAAGTTTACGTGCTGCAATAACAGCTGCTCCTCGTTTCTGGACAGTCTGAATGCAAAAGTATTCTTATGTACATGAAGTTACAATCCGTCTGCTGTAGGAATAGCAGCAACAAATGATCGTGTAGGGAATATCCGAGGCTGGGATGGAGACAGATCCTAGGTCCCCTAGACCAATCCCCCCACCTCCCGCCGCAGATGTTCCCATTGACATAATACAACATAGTGGTATCGCTAACCTTCCAAAATATTCACTAAAGAACTGAGTTTGCATGGCATGGCTTCTATCAGATATGGGCGTCGGGTCCTTTAGTTGAGAAACTGACTGTCCACAAACTAGCTGGATAACCTCCAGTCTAGCACCAAACTGCAGTGGATCTTTCTAGTATTAATTTATACCCATAGTAACTAGTATCCATAGAGAGCCAGGTTAACTAAATATTATGTTATGTTATATTTCGGGTTTTACGCCTGCAGCAGCACCATTTTGGGCTATATCGCTGGCGGGCAGTTTACCTAACAACACCTTTCCTGGGCAGGCTCCAACGGTTAACCAGTACTTGGGTGCACCAACCTCCGTAAGAAACTGCCAACTTTTTCATATAAATGAGACCCGGCCTGAGCGGGGCTCGAACCCGTGACCATCAGTGATGATAGGTTACAGTGGTATACAAGTCAGGGACCTTAATCACTCTACCACGGAGGCGGATAACTAAATATACGTCTACATACGGTCACTTGCTGCCAGGCCAACAATATGGATAAATTAAGAGCATCTTTTCCACAAGGAATGTTGTGGCAAAATATGGGTAAACTATAGATGCCATTTGAATCGTGCCCCTGGAGGAGATGGGGCCGTAAAAGTTACATCATTAAGATGGTCGAGTTCCAGTATATATTTACAAGTTTTGTTATCACAGCAGCCATTTTCTTATGGTGTTTGTTTCAGTAACGAAATCCAATCTTTTTCACATTTTTAAAATTTACTGTACTTTTTAAACATATCTTAATATGACGCGGATACTCTTTGTTTTGCTCGGCAGTCTCCACAACACCATTTCTCCATAACAACTAGTAATAGGGAAGATATGAAAGTGCGTATATTACTTTTAGCATGTATTAATAAAATAGCTGGCATAAAAACCGGGATACAGTATATACCTGGCCAGACAACGAGGGTCGGGTTTTGGCTTGAAAAACCCGATTTTAAGATAGACATAAGTAGAGTGTACTAAGTGGACGTATGACGATCGTTACACTGGTGTTTTTCTCTCATTTTTGAAACTGGGCTCACTTTGAGAAATCCATTACAAATCATAATAATTCACTGATTAATGAAGTTTATACAAATTTATTTTAGCTCGATTGCGAAACAAGTTATTTCAACTTATATAAATCACTCTCGAGACCTCATTCCTGATGGAATCCATCGCCACGAGGGAGAGAGAAGAGGCAATGTGGAATTTAAATGCCTTGCCTAAGGGCACAATCGTAACGGCTCCAGTGGGTTTGTATATCAGCTATTATGTAAACTTGTTAATTGTCAAATAAATATTTTAAAAAGCATGTTATGGTGGACCTGTATCATTTACCCAATAAATGATCCATGTTCGTTTCTTGTGGCTTAACGTCGAACCAACGGCTTAGGTCATATGGCGACTCTCCAGCTATTATTGGTGAAGGAAGACCGCTGGTGCCCCTCTGAGCAGGGGCACACAGGTAGAACCACTGACCTCCACACGGAAGATGGATAGCTTCCTCACAGGGAACAATTCAACACACTCGGTGGGATTCGAACCTACTGCGGTGAGGGACAAGTGATTTGAGGGCAACAACCGTAACCGCTCAGCCACGGAGGCCCCTTAATAAATTATCAAATACATTTATATTGAATTACCACAATTTCATAGTATTCTGTAAAATCTGCTGCTCAAGTACAAGTATATGCTTAAGTTTATTAGTACAATTGACATGAACTTTTTTGGTATCTTTTCCCAATGTAATCGATTACATTACGATTATTTGTAATCATGAAAATCTTATGTTATATTTCGGGTTTTACGCCTGCATCAGCACCATTTCGGGCTATATCGCCGGCGGGCAGTTTACCTAACAACACCTTTCCTGGGCAGGCTCCAGCGGTTAACCAGTACTTAATCATGAAAATTTACGATTTAGTTTATACAAATATATTTTAGCTCGAATGCAAAACAAATTGTTATAACTTGTATCTATTACTCTCGAGACCTAATTCCTGATGGAATCCATTGCCACGAGGGAGAGAGAAGAGGCAATGTGGAATTTAAATGCCTTGTCTAAAAGCACAATCGTAACGGCTCCAGCGGGGCTCGAACTCCAGGCCTTTCGCACATGAAGCGAATGCGCTACCACTGAGCTATCACGATCACGTTTACTGATTACCCCACATCTGAATTCTCAGCCATATGTCGACATATTACTTTTATCACATTTTTTTATATGAAAAAGGTCGACTTATGGCAGGGAATATATTCGCATACAGTGCACTTTTACATTTCTGAACAGGAACATAACTTTATATTTATCTACTTAAGCCATAATTTGTAAGTATAAAATGAGTCATGACATGGTCATAATTTTGCTTGTTGTAGAAACAGAATTTGACACAAACATCTAACTAAGGTATAATTGTGTGAAGTTTTACATTTAGTTTATACAAATTAATTTTTTAGCTCGATTGCGAAACAAGTTCTTACAATTTATATTAATCACTCTCGAGACCTCATTCCTGATGGAATCCATCGCCACGAGGGAGAGAAGAGGCAATGTGGAATTTAAAGGCCTTGCCCAAGGACACAACCGTAACGGCTCCAGCGGGGCTCGAATTCCGGGCCATTCGCACCTGAAGCGAACACACTACCACGACTCGTGGCAAAAATCTTCATAAAATGAGTAATAATTTTACTATTATATTACTATTCTGTAATAGTCGCTAAGACATATGACAAAGTTATGCTGACCTGAAAACATGAAGATGGAATAAATGTAGAAGCCATATTTAACATTGAAATTAACATACCGACACAAAATCGTTTTTCAACCAGGCATCGTTCTGCACTGTTTCACCAACTGAAGCTGATTTACTACCTATAACGACCGTTGCATGTTCCACATCTGGGTACTGTGTCGAAGAGTGGTTACCCCAGATTATGACATTGGAAACAGCCGAGCTATTTATGCCAAGATGGTTTCCAATCTGAAAAAAACACAGCAATTTGATCATAAGGGAAACAATGGGCGATACTAATGTCAAGATGATCTGCAATTTGAAACAAGAAAAATGTAACATATAACAACATTGCTGACACTAATATCAACACCATCAAACAGATAAACATTGGGATACTAATATCAACACCATCAACACAGATAAACATTGGGCATACTAATATCAACACCATCAAACAGATAAACATTGGGATACTAATATCAACACCATCAACACAGACAAACATTGGGCATACTAATATCAACACCATCAAACAGATAAACATTGGACATACTAATATCAACATGGACAAACAGATAAACATTGGACATACTAATATCAACATGGACAAACAGATAAACATTGGACATACTAATATCAACATGGACAAACAGATAAACATTGGGCATACTAATATCAACACCATCAAACAGATAAACATTGGGCATACAATATCAACACCATCAAACAGATAAACATTGGGCATACTAATATCAACATGGACAAACAGATAAACATTGGACATACTAATATCAACATGGACAAACAGATAAACATTGGGCATACTAATATCAACATAGTCAAACAGATAAACATTGGACATACTAATATCAACATGGACAAACAGATAAACATTGGACATACTAATATCAACATGGACAAACAGATAAACATTGGACATACTAATATCAACATGGACAAACAGATAAACATTGGGCATACTAATATCAACACCATCAAACAGATAAACATTGGGCATACAATATCAACACCATCAAACAGATAAACATTGGGCATACTAATATCAACATGGACAAACAGATAAACATTGGACATACTAATATCAACACCATCAAACAGATAAACATTTGGCATACTAATATCAACACCATCAAACAGATAAACATTGGACATACTAATATCAACATGGACAAACAGATAAACATTGGGCATACTAATATCAACACCATCAAACAGATAAACATTGGACATACTAATATCAACATGGACAAACAGATAAACATTGGACATACTAATATCAACATGGACAAACAGATAAACATTGGACATACTAATATCAACATGGACAAACAGATAAACATTGGACATACTAATATCAACATGGAACAGATAAACATTGGCATACTAATATCAACACCATCAAACAGATAAACATTGGGCATACTAATATCAACACCATCAAACAGATAAACATTGGACATACTAATATCAACATGGACAAACAGATAAACATTGGACATACTAATATCAACATGGACAAACATTGGTTTTCAAACAGATAAACATTGGGCATACTAATATCAACATGGACAAACAGATAAACATTGGACATACTAATATCAACATGGACAAACAGATAAACATTGGGCATACTAATATCACATACAAACAGATAAACATTGGACATACTAATTCAACAACAACAGATAAATGGCATACTATATCAACATCAAACAGATAAACATTGGACATACTAATATCAACATGGACAAACAGATAAACATTGGGCATACTAATATCAACATGGACAAACAGATAAACATTGGACATACTAATATCAACATGGACAAACAGATAAACATTGGACATACTAATATCAACACCATCAAACAGATAAACATTGGACATACTAATATCAACACCATCAAACAGATAAACATTGGGCATACTAATATCAACATAGTCAAACAGATAAACATTGGACATACTAATATCAACATGGACAAACAGATAAACATTGGACATACTAATATCAACATGGACAAACAGATAAACATTGGGCATACTAATATCAACATGGACAAACAGATAAACATTGGACATACTAATATCAACATGGACAAACAGATAAACATTGGGCATACTAATATCAACATGGACAAACAGATAAACATTGGACATACTAATATCAACACCATCAAACAGATAAACATTGGGCATACTAATATCAACACCATCAAACAGATAAACATTGGACATACTAATATCAACATGGACAAACAGATAAACATTGGACATACTAATATCAACATGGACAAACAGATAAACATTGGACATACTAATATCAACATGGACAAACAGATAAACATTGGACATACTAATATCAACACCATCAAACAGATAAACATTGGGCATACTAATATCAACACCATCAAACAGATAAACATTGGGCATACTAATATCAACACCATCAAACAGATAAACATTGGACATACTAATATCAACATGGACAAACAGATAAACATTGGGCATACTAATATCAACATGGACAAACAGATAAACATTGGACATACTAATATCAACATTGTCAAACAGATAAACATTGGGCATACTAATATCAACACCAACAAACAGATAAACATTGGACATACTAATATCAACACCATCAAACAGATAAACATTGGGCATACTAATATCAACATGGACAAACAGATAAACATTGGACATACTAATATCAACATGGACAAACAGATAAACATTGGACATACTAATATCAACACCATCAAACAGATAAACATTGGGCATACTAATATCAACACCATCAAACAGATAAACATTGGGCATACTAATATCAACACCATCAAACAGATAAACATTGGGCATACTAATATCAACACCATCAAACAGATAAACATTGGACATACTAATATCAACATGGACAAACAGATAAACATTGGGCATACTAATATCAACATGGACAAACAGATAAACATTGGACATACTAATATCAACACCGTCAAACAGATAAACATTGGGCATACTAATATCAACACCGTCAAACAGATAAACATTGGACATACTAATATCAACATAGTCAAACAGATAAACATTGGGCATACTAATATCAACACCATCAAACAGATAAACATTGGGCATACTAATATCAACATAGTCAAACAGATAAACATTGGACATACTAATATCAACATGGACAAACAGATAAACATTGGGCATACTAATATCAACACCATCAAACAGATAAACATTGGGCATACTAATATCAACACCATCAAACAGATAAACATTGGACATACTAATATCAACACCACAAACAGATAAACATTGGGCATACTAATATCAACATGGACAAACAGATAAACATTGGGCATACTAATATCAACATGGTCAAACAGATAAACATTGGACATACTAATATCAACATGGACAAACAGATAAACATTGGACATACTAATATCAACACCATCAAACAGATAAACATTGGGCATACTAATATCAACACCATCAAACAGATAAACATTGGGCATACTAATATCAACATGTCAAACAGATAAACATTGGGCATACTAATATCAACACCATCAAACAGATAAACATTGGACATACTAATATCAACATGGACAAACAGATAAACATTGGGCATACTAATATCAACATGGACAAACAGATAAACATTGGGCATACTAATATCAACATGGACAAACAGATAAACATTGGACATACTAATATCAACACCATCAAACAGATAAACATTGGGCATACTAATATCAACACCATCAAACAGATAAACATTGGGCATACTAATATCAACACCATCAAACAGATAAACATTGGGCATACTAATATCAACATAGTCAAACAGATAAACATTGGGCATACTAATATCAACACCATCAAACAGATAAACATTGGGCATACTAATATCAACACCATCAAACAGATAAACATTGGACATACTAATATCAACATAGTCAAACAGATAAACATTGGGCATACTAATATCAACACCATCAAACAGATAAACATTGGGCATACTAATATCAACATGGACAAACAGATAAACATTGGGCATACTAATATCAACACCATCAAACAGATAAACATTGGGCATACTAATATCAACACCATCAAACAGATAAACATTGGGCATACTAATATCAACATAGTCAAACAGATAAACATTGGGCATACTAATATCAACACCATCAAACAGATAAACATTGGGCATACTAATATCAACACCATCAAACAGATAAACATTGGACATACTAATATCAACATAGTCAAACAGATAAACATTGGGCATACTAATATCAACACATCAAACAGATAAACATTGGGCATACTAATATCAACATGGACAAACAGATAAACATTGGGCATACTAATATCAACACCATCAAACAGATAAACATTGGGCATACTAATATCAACATGGACAAACAGATAAACATTGGACATACTAATATCAACACCATCAAACAGATAAACATTGGGCATACTAATATCAACATGGACAAACAGATAAACATTGGACATACTAATATCAACACCATCAAACAGATAAACATTGGACATACTAATATCAACATGGACAAACAGATAAACATTGGACATACTAATATCAACACCATCAAACAGATAAACATTGGACATACTAATATCAACATGGACAAACAGATAAACATTGGGCATACTAATATCAACACCATCAAACAGATAAACATTGGACATACTAATATCAACATGGACAAACAGATAAACATTGGACATACTAATATCAACACCATCAAACAGATAAACATTGGGCATACTAATATCAACACCATCAAACAGATAAACATTGGGCATACTAATATCAACATGGACAAACAGATAAACATTGGGCATACAATATCAACACATCAAACAGATAAACATTGGGCATACTAATATCAACACCATCAAACAGATAAACATTGGGCATACTAATATCAACATGGACAAACAGATAAACATTGGGCATACTAATATCAACATGGACAAACAGATAAACATTGGACATACTAATATCAACATGGACAAACAGATAAACATTGGGCATACTAATATCAACATGGACAAACAGATAAACATTGGACATACTAATATCAACATGGACAAACAGATAAACATTGGGCATACTAATATCAACATGGACAAACAGATAAACATTGGACATACTAATATCAACTGGACAAACAGATAAACATTGGACATACTAATATCAACACCATCAAACAGATAAACATTGGGCATACTAATATCAACACCATCAAACAGATAAACATTGGACATACTAATATCAACATAGTCAAACAGATAAACATTGGGCATACTAATATCAACATAGTCAAACAGATAAACATTGGACATACTAATATCAACATGGACAAACAGATAAACATTGGGCATACTAATATCAACATGGACAAACAGATAAACATTGGACATACTAATATCAACACCATCAAACAGATAAACATTGG
>CM026404.1:64435260-64601935 GCA_014843695.1 Archivesica marissinica
AGATAAACATTGGACATACTAATATCAACACCATCAAACAGATAAACATTGGGCATACTAATATCAACACCAACAAACAGATAAACATTGGGCATACTAATATCAACACCATCAAACAGATAAACAGTGGACATACTAATATCAACATGGACAAACAGATAAACATTGGGCATACTAATATCAACATGGACAAACAGATAAACATTGGACATACTAATATCAACATTGTCAAACAGATAAACATTGGGCATACTAATATCAACATGGACAAACAGATAAACATTGGACATACTAATATCAACACCATCAAACAGATAAACATTGGGCATACTAATATCAACACCATCAAACAGATAAACATTGGGCATACTAATATCAACACCATCAAACAGATAAACAGTGGACATACTAATATCAACATGGACAAACAGATAAACATTGGGCATACTAATATCAACATGGACAAACAGATAAACATTGGACATACTAATATCAACATTGTCAAACAGATAAACATTGGGCATACTAATATCAACATGGACAAACAGATAAACATTGGACATACTAATATCAACACCATCAAACAGATAAACATTGGGCATACTAATATCAACATGGACAAACAGATAAACATTGGACATACTAATATCAACATGGACAAACAGATAAACATTGGACATACTAATATCAACACCATCAAACAGATAAACATTGGGCATACTAATATCAACACCATCAAACAGATAAACATTGGGCATACTAATATCAACACCATCAAACAGATAAACATTGGGCATACTAATATCAACATACAAACAGATAAACATTGGCATACTAATATCAACATAGTCAAACAGATAAACATTGGGCATACTAATATCAACACCATCAAACAGATAAACATTGGGCATACTAATATCAACATGGACAAACAGATAAACATTGGGCATACTAATATCAACACCATCAAACAGATAAACATTGGGCATACTAATATCAACACCATCAAACAGATAAACATTGGGCATACTAATATCAACATAGTCAAACAGATAAACATTGGGCATACTAATATCAACACCATCAAACAGATAAACATTGGGCATACTAATATCAACACCATCAAACAGATAAACATTGGACATACTAATATCAACATAGTCAAACAGATAAACATTGGGCATACTAATATCAACATCGACAAACAGATAAACATTGGACATACTAATATCAACATGGACAAACAGATAAACATTGGGCATACTAATATCAACACCATCAAACAGATAAACATTGGGCATACTAATATCAACATGGACAAACAGATAAACATTGGGCATACTAATATCAACACCATCAAACAGATAAACATTGGGCATACTAATATCAACATGGACAAACAGATAAACATTGGGCATACTAATATCAACACCATCAAACAGATAAACATTGGGCATACTAATATCAACATGGACAAACAGATAAACATTGGACATACTAATATCAACACCATCAAACAGATAAACATTGGACATACTAATATCAACATGGACAAACAGATAAACATTGGACATACTAATATCAACACCATCAAACAGATAAACATTGGACATACTAATATCAACATGGACAAACAGATAAACATTGGGCATACTAATATCAACACCATCAAACAGATAAACATTGGACATACTAATATCAACACCATCAAACAGATAAACATTGGGCATACTAATATCAACACCATCAAACAGATAAACATTGGACATACTAATATCAACATGGACAAACAGATAAACATTGGGCATACTAATATCAACATGGACAAACAGATAAACATTGGGCATACTAATATCAACACCATCAAACAGATAAACATTGGGCATACTAATATCAACATGGACAAACAGATAAACATTGGGCATACTAATATCAACATGGACAAACAGATAAACATTGGACATACTAATATCAACACCATCAAACAGATAAACATTGGGCATACTAATATCAACATGGACAAACAGATAAACATTGGACATACTAATATCAACACCATCAAACAGATAAACATTGGACATACTAATATCAACACCATCAAACAGATAAACATTGGGCATACTAATATCAACATGGACAAACAGATAAACATTGGACATACTAATATCAACACCATCAAACAGATAAACATTGGACATACTAATATCAACACCATCAAACAGATAAACATTGGACATACTAATATCAACATGGACAAACAGATAAACATTGGACATACTAATATCAACACCATCAAACAGATAAACATTGGGCATACTAATATCAACACCATCAAACAGATAAACATTGGGCATACTAATATCAACATAGTCAAACAGATAAACATTGGACATACTAATATCAACATGGACAAACAGATAAACATTGGGCATACTAATATCAACATGGTCAAACAGATAAACATTGGACATACTAATATCAACACCATCAAACAGATAAACATTGGACATACTAATATCAACACCATCAAACAGATAAACATTGGGCATACTAATATCAACATGGACAAACAGATAAACATTGGGCATACTAATATCAACATGGACAAACAGATAAACATTGGACATACTAATATCAACACCATCAAACAGATAAACATTGGGCATACTAATATCAACATGGACAAACAGATAAACATTGGGCATACTAATATCAACATGGACAAACAGATAAACATTGGGCATACTAATATCAACACCGACAAACAGATAAACATTGGGCATACTAATATCAACACCATCAAACAGATAAACATTGGACATACTAATATCAACATGGACAAACAGATAAACATTGGGCATACTAATATCAACATAGTCAAACAGATAAACATTGGGCATACTAATATCAACATGGACAAACAGATAAACATTGGGCATACTAATATCAACACCGACAAACAGATAAACATTGGACATACTAATATCAACATGGACAAACAGATAAACATTGGGCATACTAATATCAACATGGACAAACAGATAAACATTGGGCATACTAATATCAACACCATCAAACAGATAAACATTGGGCATACTAATATCAACATGGACAAACAGATAAACATTGGGCATACTAATATCAACACCATCAAACAGATAAACATTGGGCATACTAATATCAACACCATCAAACAGATAAACATTGGGCATACTAATATCAACATGGACAAACAGATAAACATTGGGCATACTAATATCAACACATCAAACAGATAAACATTGGGCATACTAATATCAACACCATCAAACAGATAAACATTGGACATACTAATATCAACATGGACAAACAGATAAACATTGGGCATACTAATATCAACATAGTCAAACAGATAAACATTGGGCATACTAATATCAACATGGACAAACAGATAAACATTGGGCATACTAATATCAACATGGACAAACAGATAAACATTGGGCATACTAATATCAACACCATCAAACAGATAAACATTGGACATACTAATATCAACATGGACAAACAGATAAACATTGGGCATACTAATATCAACATGGACAAACAGATAAACATTGGGCATACTAATATCAACATCGTCAAACAGATAAACATTGGACATACTAATATCAACACCATCAAACAGATAAACATTGGGCATACTAATATCAACATAGTCAAACAGATAAACATTGGGCATACTAATATCAACATGGACAAACAGATAAACATTGGCATACTAATATCAACACCCAAACAGATAAACATTGGGCATACTAATATCAACCCATCAAACAGATAAACATTGGACATACTAATATCAACATGGACAAACAGATAAACATTGGGCATACTAATATCAACACCATCAAACAGATAAACATTGGGCATACTAATATCAACATAGTCAAACAGATAAACATTGGGCATACTAATATCAACATGGACAAACAGATAAACATTGGGCATACTAATATCAACATAGTCAAACAGATAAACATTGGGCATACTAATATCAACATAGTCAAACAGATAAACATTGGGCATACTAATATCAACATGGACAAACAGATAAACATTGGGCATACTAATATCAACACCATCAAACAGATAAACATTGGGCATACTAATATCAACATAGTCAAACAGATAAACATTGGGCATACTAATATCAACATAGTCAAACAGATAAACATTGGGCATACTAATATCAACATAGTCAAACAGATAAACATTGGGCATACTAATATCAACACCATCAAACAGATAAACATTGGACATACTAATATCAACACCGACAAACAGATAAACATTGGGCATACTAATATCAACACCAACAAACAGATAAACATTGGACATACTAATATCAACACCGACAAACAGATAAACATTGGACATACTAATATCAACACCGACAAACAGATAAACATTGGACATACTAATATCAACACCGACAAACAGATAAACATTGGGCATACTAATATCAACACCAACAAACAGATAAACATTGGGCATACTAATATCAACACAACAAACAGATAAACATTGGGCATACTAATATCAACATGGACAAACAGATAAACATTGGGCATACTAATATCAACATGGACAAACAGATAAACATTGGGCATACTAATATCAACACAACAAACAGATAAACATTGGACATACTAATATCAACACCATCAAACAGATAAACATTGGGCATACTAATATCAACACAACAAACAGATAAACATTGGACATACTAATATCAACACCATCAAACAGATAAACATTGGACATACTAATATCAACATGGACAAACAGATAAACATTGGGCATACTAATATCAACACCATCAAACAGATAAACATTGGACATACTAATATCAACATGGACAAACAGATAAACATTGGACATACTAATATCAACATAGTCAAACAGATAAACATTGGGCATACTAATATCAACATAGTCAAACAGATAAACATTGGGCATACTAATATCAACATGGACAAACAGATAAACATTGGGCATACTAATATCAACATGGACAAACAGATAAACATTGGGCATACTAATATCAACACCATCAAACAGATAAACATTGGGCATACTAATATCAACATAGTCAAACAGATAAACATTGGACATACTAATATCAACATAGTCAAACAGATAAACATTGGGCATACTAATATCAACATAGACAAACAGATAAACATTGGGCATACTAATATCAACATGGACAAACAGATAAACATTGGACATACTAATATCAACACCATCAAACAGATAAACATTGGGCATACTAATATCAACATGGACAAACAGATAAACATTGGACATACTAATATCAACACCATCAAACAGATAAACATTGGGCATACTAATATCAACACCATCAAACAGATAAACATTGGGCATACTAATATCAACATAGTCAAACAGATAAACATTGGGCATACTAATATCAACATAGTCAAACAGATAAACATTGGGCATACTAATATCAACACCATCAAACAGATAAACATTGGGCATACTAATATCAACATAGTCAAACAGATAAACATTGGGCATACTAATATCAACATAGTCAAACAGATAAACATTGGACATACTAATATCAACATGGACAAACAGATAAACATTGGACATACTAATATCAACATGGACAAACAGATAAACATTGGGCATACTAATATCAACATGGACAAACAGATAAACATTGGGCATACTAATATCAACATGGACAAACAGATAAACATTGGACATACTAATATCAACATGGACAAACAGATAAACATTGGGCATACAATATCAACACCATCAAACAGATAAACATTGGACATACTAATATCAACACCATCAAACAGATAAACATTGGGCATACTAATATCAACACCATCAAACAGATAAACATTGGGCATACTAATATCAACATAGTCAAACAGATAAACATTGGGCATACTAATATCAACACCATCAAACAGATAAACATTGGACATACTAATATCAATATGGACAAACAGATAAACATTGGACATACTAATATCAACACCATCAAACAGATAAACATTGGACATACTAATATCAACACCATCAAACAGATACACATTGGGCATACTAATATCAACATGGACAAATAGATAAACATTGGACATACTAATATCAACACCATCAAACAGATAAACATTGGACATACTAATATCAACACCATCAAACAGATAAACATTGGACATACTAATATCAACATAGTCAAACAGATAAACATTGGGCATACTAATATCAACATGGACAAACAGATAAACATTGGGCATACTAATATCAACATGGACAAACAGATAAACATTGGGCATACTAATATCAACACCATCAAACAGATAAACATTGGACATACTAATATCAACACCATCAAACAGATAAACATTGGGCATACTAATATCAACATAGTCAAACAGATAAACATTGGGCATACTAATATCAACACCATCAAACAGATAAACATTGGACATACTAATATCAACACCATCAAACAGATAAACATTGGACATACTAATATCAACACCGACAAACAGATAAACATTGGGATACTAATATCAACACCATCAAACAGATAAACATTGGACATACTAATATCAACACCATCAAACAGATAAACATTGGACATACTAATATCAACATGGACAAACAGATAAACATTGGGCATACTAATATCAACATGGACAAACAGATAAACATTGGACATACTAATATCAACATGGACAAACAGATAAACATTGGGATACTAATATCAACACCATCAAACAGATAAACATTGGACATACTAATATCAACACCATCAAACAGATAAACATTGGACATACTAATATCAACACCATCAAACAGATAAACATTGGACATACTAATATCAACATAGTCAAACAGATAAACATTGGACATACTAATATCAACACCATCAAACAGATAAACATTGGGCATACTAATATCAACACCATCAAACAGATAAACATTGGGCATACTAATATCAACATAGTCAAACAGATAAACATTGGACACACTAATATCAACATAGTCAAACAGATAAACATTGGGCATACTAATATCAACACCAACAAACAGATAAACATTGGGCATACTAATATCAACACCATCAAACAGATAAACATTGGGCATACTAATATCAACACCATCAAACAGATAAACATTGGGCATACTAATATCAACATGGACAAACAGATAAACATTGGACATACTAATATCAACATAGTCAAACAGATAAACATTGGACATACTAATATCAACACCATCAAACAGATAAACATTGGACATACTAATATCAACACCATCAAACAGATAAACATTGGGCATACTAATATCAACATGGACAAACAGATAAACATTGGACATACTAATATCAACATAGTCAAACAGATAAACATTGGACATACTAATATCAACACCATCAAACAGATAAACATTGGGCATACTAATATCAACATGGACAAACAGATAAACATTGGGCATACTAATATCAACATGGACAAACAGATAAACATTGGGCATACTAATATCAACACCGACAAACAGATAAACATTGGGCATACTAATATCAACACCATCAAACAGATAAACATTGGACATACTAATATCAACATAGTCAAACAGATAAACATTGGGCATACTAATATCAACATAGTCAAACAGATAAACATTGGACATACTAATATCAACATGGACAAACAGATAAACATTGGGCATACTAATATCAACACCGACAAACAGATAAACATTGGACATACTAATATCAACATGGACAAACAGATAAACATTGGGCATACTAATATCAACATGGACAAACAGATAAACATTGGGCATACTAATATCAACACCATCAAACAGATAAACATTGGGCATACTAATATCAACATGGACAAACAGATAAACATTGGGCATACTAATATCAACACCATCAAACAGATAAACATTGGGCATACTAATACCAACACCATCAAACAGATAAACATTGGGCATACTAATATCAACATGGACAAACAGATAAACATTGGACATACTAATATCAACATAGTCAAACAGATAAACATTGGGCATACTAATATCAACATAGTCAAACAGATAAACATTGGGCATACTAATATCAACATAGTCAAACAGATAAACATTGGACATACTAATATCAACATGGACAAACAGATAAACATTGGGCATACTAATATCAACACCGACAAACAGATAAACATTGGACATACTAATATCAACATGGACAAACAGATAAACATTGGGCATACTAATATCAACATGGACAAACAGATAAACATTGGGCATACTAATATCAACACCATCAAACAGATAAACATTGGACATACTAATATCAACACCATCAAACAGATAAACATTGGGCATACTAATATCAACATAGTCAAACAGATAAACATTGGACATACTAATATCAACATAGTCAAACAGATAAACATTGGACATACTAATATCAACACCAACAAACAGATAAACATTGGGCATACTAATATCAACACCATCAAACAGATAAACATTGGACATACTAATATCAACATGGACAAACAGATAAACATTGGGCATACTAATATCAACACCATCAAACAGATAAACATTGGGCATACTAATATCAACATAGTCAAACAGATAAACATTGGGCATACTAATATCAACACCATCAAACAGATAAACATTGGGCATACTAATATCAACATAGTCAAACAGATAAACATTGGGCATACTAATATCAACATAGTCAAACAGATAAACATTGGGCATACTAATATCAACATGGACAAACAGATAAACATTGGGCATACTAATATCAACACCATCAAACAGATAAACATTGGACATACTAATATCAACATAGTCAAACAGATAAACATTGGGCATACTAATATCAACATAGTCAAACAGATAAACATTGGGCATACTAATATCAACATAGTCAAACAGATAAACATTGGGCATACTAATATCAACACCATCAAACAGATAAACATTGGGCATACTAATATCAACACCGACAAACAGATAAACATTGGACATACTAATATCAACATAGTCAAACAGATAAACATTGGGCATACTAATATCAACACCGACAAACAGATAAACATTGGGCATACTAATATCAACATAGTCAAACAGATAAACATTGGGCATACTAATATCAACGCAGTCCGATATCTGAAACATAAACCCAACCAACCAAAGAAACATTGATATCAACTGAACATTTTCAGAGATCTACTCAAAAATAATAATATAATGCAGAACCACATGTCTTTGTATCAGATCTAGTGAGAACAATGGAGTCGGACTACTGGTGATGCATTAGGTCTAGTGAGAACAATGGAGTCGGACTACTGGTGATGCATTAGATGTAGTGAGAACAATGGAGTCGGACTACTGGTGATGCATTAGGTCTAGTGAGAACAATGGAGTCGGACTACTGGTGATGCATTAGGTCTAGTGAGAACAATGGAGTCGGACTACTGGTGATGCATTAGGTCTAGTGAGAACAATGGTGTCGGACTACTGGTGATACATTAGGTCTAGTGAGAACAATGGAGTCGGACTACTGGTGATGCATTAGGTCTAGTGAGAACAATGGAGTCGGACTACTGGTGATGCATTAGGTCTAGTGAGAACAATGGTGTCGGACTACTGGTGATACATTAGGTCTAGTGAGAACAATGGAGTCGGACTACTGGTGATGCATTAGGTCTAGTGAGAACAATGGAGTCGGATTACTGGTGATGCATTAGGTCTAGTGAGAACAATGGAGTCTGATGGTCCTTCAAAACTATTATGGTTATATAGAGATGGAAACATATTAGTTTTTACAAATTTATTGTAGCTCGATTTTGCGAAACGTTCTCATAACGTATATTAATCACTCTAGAGACCTCATTCCTGGTGGAATCCATCGCCACGAGGGAGAGAGAAGCGGCATGTGGAATTTAAATGCCTTGCCTAAGGGCACAATCGGCTCCAGCGGGGCTCGAACTCCAAATCTTTCGCACATGCAGCAAACGTGCTACAACTGAGCTATCACGACTTCCACAAAACGGAAACATATTGACCCGTGTCGACTAGACCATAATGTTGACTAGCTTGCCTGCGCGCTCACATCTCACAAATGCAACCCTGGTTCGATCCTCAAGACCGGGAAGTATGTGAGATGGTACGGTGGTCACCAGATTGGACAGGTGGGCTTTCTCTGGGTAGTCCGGTTTCCTCCCACACGAATGACCACATATACGTTTTCATTCATGCCAACGAGAGCGATTAATATAAGTTGTCAGAACTTGCTTCGCAATCGTGCAATTTAGCACAGTATGCCTGTTTATATACACTCCCGGAAGAATTGCAGGGTGGGAAGAAATACTAGCGAGAGATAACTGTTGTCTCGCTAGCAGACTAGGACTATTACCTGAGATTTCGCTCTGTTTTGGTCGAGCCTGGTGAGAGCAGAGAAATTCTCTTTAGGAATAGATGGTGCATACTTGGAGCAGATCAATGCATTTGTATTAGCTGGGTTACCAACAACAACAATCTGGATAAAAGAAAGTTTATATTTAACATCAGTTCAACTTTACATATATGTAACAGTCTTGCTCCTGATGTTTGCCATAAATAGTGTTTCCCCTAAGCAGGAATAAGAGGGCGGCCCGCCTTGCCCCTTCTTGGGGCCGCCCTTGTGTCCGAAAAAGCCTGCCCACGTATGCCTAAATTCTCAATAAAAGTTGATGATAAGTATTGCAATATTGCCTGAAATCCCCCCCCCAATAATCACCAATCCTGTGTTAGGCTGATGCTATAATCTGGAATACACAGGTTTACAATCAATATGCTGTGAAATGTCCACCTATGCACTGTGTAGGGGTAACATTGACTTTGCTCAAGATATATTCCCGTGTTTTAACTGACTGCGCCATATCTTTCCCGCCAATGCAATGGGGCCTAGCAGGCATGTAATTGTCGTAGTCTTATGTTGATTTAATAGAAATTCAAAACTTAAATAAATCAAGAGACTGCCGATTATGTATATTCAAGAGCAATAAAATATGCTTAAACCAATTTGACAGATGATCATCATACATGCCAATCAGTCAATTTTCGCACATTTATGCCCCAATTTCCGTTTGAGTCATTGTTGTAAAAACAAATGTAGGAGATTATCGGCACGCGATGTCCAGTTACAAGTTCTTTATAGCGAAGTCACAGACATATTGTCCCCTGTGTGCAATCTCACCGTTAATTGACGTTAGTTGACCCGAATAGTCCCCAATGTGTCATTATTGTCTCACGTTTTTAGTTTTACTGGGCACTGTGCATATCACATTGCACCGGTCGGAAATTCCGCCAACGGATGTCAATTATGCCACCAGTATATTTTATGTATGATAAGTTTCTATTTAAATTAATGTAAATGCATAATGTTCTGACTTACATTTTTGCTTATCTTGGAAACCACACCATTGTCACGAATTATAATATATATTGAATTGTAATAGGCAATAGGTTGCAAAATTGATTCATCCTCAAAATGTTTCGTACTCATACAAACATAAATACGACCATGTCAATTCTACTCTATTGAGGACAGGCAAAAATAAAAATGCCCTTTTTCTATTTGCGCCCTGCCTTTTTTCAGTCCGAGGGAAACAATACCATAAACATAGATATCTATAGTAACTGGTTTCCTCTCTAGACATAGATACCTCCAGTAACTGGTTTCCTCTCTAGACATAGATACCTACAGTAACTGGTTTCCTCTCTAGACATAGATACCTACAGTAACTGGTTTCCTCTCTAGACATAGATACCCCACAGTAACTGGTTTCCTCTCTAGACATAGATACCTACAGTAACTGGTTTCCTCTCTAGACATAGATACCTCCAGTAACTGGTTTCCTCTCTAGACATAGATACCTCCAGTAACTGGTTTCCTCTCTAGACATAGATACCTACAGTAACTGGTTTCCTCTCTAGACATAGATACCCCCAGTAACTGGTTTCCTCTCTAGACATAGATGCCTACAGTAACTGGTTTGCTCTCTAGACATAGATACCTCCAGTAACTGGTTTGCTCTCTAGACATAGATACCTACAGTAACTGGTTTCCTCTCTAGACATAGATACCTCCAGTAACTGGTTTCCTCTAGACATAGATACCTCCAGTAACTGGTTTCCTCTCTAGACATAGATACCTCCAGTAACTGGTTTCCTCTCTAGACATAGATACCTACAGTAACTGGTTCCTCTCTAGACATAGATACCTACAGTAACTGGTTCCTCTCTAGACATAGATACCTCCAGTAACTGGTTCCTCTGTAGACATAGATACCTACAGTAACTGGTTCCTCTCTAGACATAGATACCTCCAGTAACTGGTTCCTCTCTAGACATAGATACCTACAGTAACTGGTTTCCTCTCTAGACATAGATACCTCCAGTAACTGGTTCCTCTCTAGACATAGATACCTCCAGTAACTGGTTCCTCTCTAGACATAGATACCTACAGTAACTGGTTCCTCTCTAGACATAGATACCTCCAGTAACTGGTTCCTCTCTAGACATAGATACCTACAGTAACTGGTTTCCTCTCTATACAAAAGCACTCGTGCAAAACATGGGCACATGAGTGACTGGCTAATACATGGCTGTGCTTACACCAGTGCATAGTTACCTCCCTTGACATATCTGTACTTACACCAGTGTACAGTTCCCTCCCATGACTGCTTTCTTGACATATCTGTACATACACCTGTGTACAGTTACCTCCCATGACTGCTTTCTTAACATATCTGTACATACAACAGTGTATAGTTACCTCCCTTGACTGCTTTCTTGACATATCTGTATATACACCTGTGTACAGTTACCTACCTTGACTGCTTTCTTGACATATCTGTACATACACCAGTGTATAGTTACCTCCCTTGACTGCTTTCTTTACATATCTGTACATACACCTGTGTACAGTTACCTACCTTGACTGCTTTCTTGACATATCTGTACATACACCAGTGTATAGTTACCTCCCTTGACTGCTTTCTTTACATATCTGTACATACACCTGTGTACAGTTACCTACCTTGACTGCTTTCTTGACATATCTGTACATACACCAGTGTATAGTTACCTCCCTTGACTGCTTTCTTTACATATCTGTACATACACCTGTGTACAGTTACCTACCTTGACTGCTTTCTTGACATATCTGTACATACACCAGTGTATAGTTACCTCCCTTGACTGCTTTCTTTACATATCTGTACATACACCTGTGTACAGTTACCTACCTTGACTGCTTTCTTGACATATCTGTACATACACCAGTGTATAGTTACCTCCCTTGACTGCTTTCTTTACATATCTGTACATACACCTGTGTACAGTTACCTACCGTGACTGCTTTCTTGACATATCTGTACATACACCAGTGTATAGTTACCTCCCTTGACTGCTTTCTTGACATATCTGTACATACACCTGTGTATAGTTACCTCCCTTGACTGCTTTCTTGACATATCTGTACATACACCAGTGTATAGTTACCTCCCTTGACTGCTTTCTTGACATATCTGTACATACACCTGTGTACAGTTACCTACCTTGACAGTTTTCTTGGCATATTTATCTATTGACATTCCCTGTCCTTTGAAGATTTTCACGTTGGCTGCTAGCAGATCTTTTCTCTCCATACCCTGCTTTCTTGGCATGGCCCCGACCAACATACAAGCATCAGCACCCGTGAAAGCTTCTTCATAGTCCGCTGTGGCAATAATTCCTAGAACAGATAGTAATTTCTTAGTTACATACTAGTCAACAATTAGCGTGCACTAATCCTCAATTCTATTCAACCATGTTCATTGTCAAACGAGGGATTGCAACAAAGTTATCAATGTCGTCCACAAAAGTGTGTGGTCGCAGAAAATTCTGAAATATTTGAAAACAAGATGAATCCAAGATAGCAAACATCCGATATGCTGCTAAATCCTGATCAACATAGCCACACCCCTGGTCCAGACCTCCCCCCCCAATTCGGACCAGATCTCGTACATTTATCTAAAGAACTGGAAATTTGCCATCAATATTGTCCGTCTTATACCAACATAAATGTGTGCAAAATATACAAATACACATATTTATGATAATACGCCCATGTACTATACTATAGTTACTATCAAAAGGAAACGATACAGAAAATGACAGCAGTGTTACATGTGCTGACTATAGTTACCCGATAGGGGATGGACACCAAATCCATTACACCACGGATGCTCCACTCAAATTCACAACTCTTAAGGTGACGAAGACATTAAACATTATGACCAAGATTGAAGAAGATCGTATAGTAATTATTGAAGTTGAAGAGCAGACACGTTAAAAGTCCGATTGATTACTTCATCATCATCTCCATATTATTTTTTTTATTATATCATTACAGTTGAATAAATGTATATACACTCTGCAATAGTTTAAGAAAACTATGTTTGTCATGGATAAATTCTAAAGCCTTTATCAGGGTTCCTGCTGTCGGTCGCCAATTGCAACAAAAAACAAATATTGGCGCTAAATTTCGTAAATTGGTGAAAATATTTGGCGCAACTTTTTTTTTTTAGCACATGTTTTATCAAATATTTATTTGTGAACTATATGGCTCTTAGCTCCAAGTTTTTTTAATTGGCTCCAGTGTGTTTAAATTGGCTCCAGTGTTTTTCAATTGGCGACAGAAATGGCGCAGACAAACATTCAGACAGAATGAACCCTACTTTAGCTTCCGATTGAATCCATCTGTATATTAATGTTACAACATGATGTAAATATTGATAAATAAAATATGTTATAAACTAAAGACAAGTACTTTGAACAAGAGGAAATGCGCAGTCGTTCAGTTCCATGACAACCCCATTCATCACTTCCAGCATAAATTCGAGATCAAGCAGCACCAGAATTATATTCTGAAACAAACATGAAAACAATCAATGAGGCATTTGCCATGCTTCGGAGAAAGTCTCCAGAGTCCTGGTACCCATTCGAGCAGCATTTCACGCACCGTCTGGCACCCAAGTAGGGTCACCCAGCGTCCGCAATCCAACTGGATGGTTTCCCCACTTCGGGATTCGAACATACAGAGGCGAAGGCAAGTGATTTGCAATGGGTAATCTTATCCACTCAGCCATGGCTGGCGCCCCACTATTTCATAATTAAGTAGTTCTATCATATAGTAATTCAAATCTGTAATGCCTAAATGCATTACTTTACCCATTACGACCTAGAAGTAGTACTGGGTATATTCTGATCCCTTTCAGTCTACTGCTGTTAAATGATATGTAAAATGTTCATTACTTCATTACATGTAAAAATACTGAAGTAAATAATGCTTAAACTAACCCAATACCCCAAACAAGCATACAATGTATGGTGTAATACTGGTGTAAGCAAAGCAGTTCTATGTGAGAAATGGTTAAAAACATGAAATATTATATAACAATTATGTAGAATATTTGTTTGGGGTTTGAAGTCGCACAAACAGCTTAGGTCATACAGCGACCATTGGTGGATAAAGTCCCCTGGTACCCCTCCGAGCAGTATTTCATGTACGGACGGGTGGGTACCTGGGTTGAACCACCGACCTTCCACGAGCCAGCTCAATAGCTTCACAACAGCGTGTTAAGAAGCCAAGCATGAACAATAATACTAGCAGACTCTTGTTTAATAAACCCCAACTCAAGTTTGTTACCTTTTTTCCAGCATGTTATGCATTTTCTTAAAAAAATATTGAGATCAACCCATCACTCCACATAAATACATTACAATACAACACACATATAGTCGCCATTATCTATTACCATAGATATTCAAAATTAAGTCTGTAGAAAGTACAATGTGCCTAGAACTTGTCAGCATTATGGAGATACATGTAAAATGAATAATTAGCCCCCTCCGTTGTGGAGTAAATGGTTAATGGTACCGGACTAGGAAATTCCACTTTTGCTCCACAGTAATTCAGACATTTTCTGTCAGATTCTAACGTACCATATGGTACAGAAAGTAAGAGTTGTATCAGATGATATTAGATACAGGCTACATGGGAGAATATTTCATTGATTTTGGGGTTTAATGTCGCAGCTTAGGCGACTCTCCATCTATTATTTGTGAAGGGAAACCCCAGGTGCCCCTCCAGAGCAGTACTTCAGGCATGGATGGGTGCCCGGATTGAACCACCGGCCTTCTTCAAGCCAACTGGATAGTTTCCACACATGACAGGATTCAACACCATGAGTGGGATTCGAACTGACCACGCCGAGTGGATGGCAATTCGTAGACAACACCGTTACTCACTCGGCTACACAATTGGAAGGACAAGCGGTATTCATTCCATACAATTGTTTAATCCATTCAACACCAAGTAATTGACATGGACTGGTGCATGATATTTTTAGACCAATAATTTAACAAGAAAATTACACTTGGACCAGTTCATGTATCAAAATGGGTAAAATTTTGTCTAAAAATAGTAATATTACTGGCAAAAAGTGCAGATCCTGATGAGACGGCTCATATTGAGCCGGCTCATCTGGATCTACACTTTTGTATGCCTATTTAGGTCTGTGGTGTTGAAAAGGGTTAATTATAGCAGATCGCGAGGTACATTGTATCAAATACTCAATCACAATATCTCACCTGGAGACTTAAAGTACACATACCTGGTCAGCTCCAAACACATCTCCTTTTGCCACAGAATAGAGCAGGGAATAAGCAATCTGCCCAGCAGCCCCAGTAATTACAACTCGGATTGGCTCACCCTAGAATACAGAATGTTCAATATGTGCAGATAGAAAAATCTATGACTTAAGTAGTAGGAGCATTAGCTCAAAAGACCCTTTTCCTGTAAATTAATGTGTATTATATGCATTGTAAAAACTGTATAATAATCAACGCTCATTCTAGGTTCAAATTTGGGAGAAGTGAGAAAGTGCGCATCCTTAACCCTTTCCTTCATAGAAATTTAGGTTAATATACTATTATATCTCCATACAAACGACAGTCATTTAACCCTTTCCTTCATAGAGATTTAGGTTAATATACTATTATATCTCCACACAAACGACAGTCATTCAGCTATCATGCAGTGGATAAGTAGTCGCCATATCTATCCCAACTCCATAGATATTACTGGGACTACATGAGATTTAGGTTAATATACTATTATATCTCCATACAAACGACAGCCATTTAGCTATTATGCAGTGTATAAGTAGTCGCCATATCTATCCCACCTCCATAGATATTACTGGGACTACAGTCATGAGATTTTAGACTTTATCATGAACATTGGTTTGGCTACTACATTGTCAATGTATGTCGTATTGGTAATGGCGTCAAAAGGTGCTTCTATGAGGGAAAGGGTTAAATAGAAGCAGTGCTTTATAATGGCCAGTGTATCTTACTGTACAAAATCTTCCATGAAAATTGCAAAATAAAATAAAATTGGGGGGGGGGGGAAGTGGAGCCCCTAGTAAGTCAGGGTCCCTAGGGTAACAATTTCGCCCAAGTCGCCCTCTAGAATGAACCCTGATAATGCTTCTTCACAAATTCATGATTTCAACCTGACAAATTCACGATCTCGACCTCACAAATTCAAGTTTGCGATTTAATACACATACAAAAATTAGCGTTCCAACATTGCGAATTCACGCTTTCAAATTAGCGAATTCACAATTTAAACAGCCTGAAATTCGTGAAGTTGAAATCGCGAAATGATAAAATATAGCAAATGTCACCACAAATCTCCAGTATATGTGCCACAAAACTTCGCCTTAATAATCCTACAAGGCTTATGAAGGCATTTGATAACTCACCTGGAAGTTTGCACAATCGTTTTAAAACCAGGTACCTACGTCAAATTCATTTAATATTACTTTAATTAATAGGTCTCCCATTGAAAGGTAATAGTTGCAACAGTCATTCGTAGATGTATATCCACATACATAGTTTTGTATCTTTATGTCAGAGGTTTAGGAAATATACATGTAGACCAGATATGTGATATACAGGTCTCAAGCTAGATTAAATTTTTTTGGGAGAAGTCACCTCTCCCTTCAGATGATTTAGGGAGAAGCGAGAACATTTAGGGAGAAGTAGGGAGACTTTTCAACAACTGCAAATAGTGAAAGCGTAGTCAAGGTTTGCAGGATATAGGAACTATTGCATGGAGAAAAGCTGAAGGGCATTCCCTAGACTTTGAAAGTCAAGAGTCAATGACCCTTGAGGTCAAATCTCAAATACGCTTGACCATATGGTTCGCAGGAGGCGATGGTAAATAAGCTCAATCATCATCAAGAGTCAAGCTGTATTTTTCAAGAGTCAATATGCATGTTGGTACTTTCCGTATAGGTAACTTTTCCCCGATCATATAATAACCTCTAGATAACCTATTTTTTTTATCAGAATTAGAGAAAACATTTGACTAATTTGTCGAGTTGGGCTTAGGACCGTACGACTAAGTTTCATTAAATTGCCCTCAGTGCATTAAGCCCTGATACTATGATAGATGCTGTACATGAACGAAAACGTACGAGTGTAATGAAACAAAGAACAATTTTTGAATAAATGATGGTAAATTGTAGAAAGTAGAATTGTCATTACAGCATGTTTTTGCTATGGACAGATACGGAACTATGACTGAAATAGTAAACACAAAATGAGCATGTGTAATTGATTTCGTTTTATTCTGATATCATCTCTAATATGTATTTACTGATATTAGGGTGACCGGTCACTTGGGATAATTTCCAAGAAGTTTCATTGTCAAAAATCACTCCATCGAATTGGCGGAAAGTGCTATGCATGCGAAATTGAGTTTCAAAGATAAGACCTCTAAATAACAGATTAGAAAAAATTCAAATAAAATGAATATGAAAGGATTCTGGGGTTATGTAGAGATCTTATATATAGGACTAATTTCACTAAACTGCTAAACAAGGTCAAGAACGGTAACAATACACTGAATGAAGGTCGGCATTTTTCTATCGCCATATCAATGTATTCCGGTACAACCTACATTACCAAGGGAAGAACACATAAAATTGACTCAACAAGTGTGATATGTCAAAAACTTTTTAAAATATTCCGCTTACCATGATGTTATCGTAGTTCGTTCAGTTTATTCGTCCTACCGGTAAATGCAACCTTGACCTTTCGTTAATGGAATGGGCTAGTTTACCTACTGCACCAGAAAACAGTCGTCTTGCATGTATGCCTGTCAAAGCACCCGTGTTGATGTATCAAATCGCAGAACTGTTAAAATGACGAAGAGTTAAAGGCAAACTATAGTAAAAGAGATGTATGGCTAAACAGTGACCGTCTGGTATGACTTCGTCCTAAAATCAATCCTAACACAGGCACAAGACGCATTTTTTTGCCCTATGGTCATATAGAATCTAGTAAGTAATGCTAAGTAATGCAAACAAATAATTGTGTCTTGTGTGGCGTCCGTGGTCCAGTGGTAGAGCGTCATATTTGGAATCAAGCGAACCCGGATTCGATACTCGATAAGGCCACGTATTGTAGTGTCATTGAACAAGGCACCTCACATATCTGATACATTGCTTAGTACTGGTTAGCCACTTAGGTCGGCTAAGCCTGCCCAGGAAAACATGTCTAGGTCCCCGCAAGGGGTTTGACATTAATGGAACATACATAGATCTACCTGTGCCTGTGAATCCTAATGAACAAACTACTGCATGGCGCATGCGTGCGGATGCACATACATTGCTAGTGGTTTTTGAAATTGAGACTGCTGGTTGCTATTTGCAATTTAACTGCAGACTCATCATAAACTGCTATAAAGATGACAACTCCTTTATTTCATTTCGTTTTTCGGCAAACACTCTTTTGACCCGTGTAATTCGCTCGTTCTTTCGGTGCGTGTGTGTGTTTTATGTTTATTTATCGTCGCTACCCATATGAGCGACGCCCCTGAAGAGATTAGTCATTTTAGATGTTTGGAGGATAATGCAATGATACAGACAGAGACCCGTGCCAGAGTCTCCTGTGGTTCTTTTACGTGCACGGTGAAAAGCGCTGACATGAGTCCTCAGTTTAAAGTCCCATTTTCGGTAAAACCGCATGCTATTTATGTAGTTAGTGCGTTTAGTACTATGATTCCGAGTTCTTTGTCAACGACATTATCGCGTGAATTGCTGCCGATGTGTTCAGATTGGCTCACTACAATAAGGAATCAGCAACTTATACGATGCTGTGGAATCTGTAACGTATCAGAATTGCTGCCGAGGTGTTCAGATTGGCTCACTACAACAAGGAATCAGCAACTTATACGATGCCGTGGAATCTGTAACTTATACGATGCCGTGGAATCTGTAACTTATACGATGCCGTGGAATCTGTAACTTATACGATGCCGTGGAATCTGTAACTTATACGATGTCGTGGAATCTGTAACGTATACGATGTCGTGGAATCTGTAACTTATACGATGCCGTGGAATCTGCAACTTATACGATGCCGTGGAATCTGTAACTTATACGATGCCGTGGAATCTGTAACTTATAGGATGCCGTGGAATATGTAACTTATACGATGCCGTGGAATCTGTAACTTATACGATGCCGTGGAATCTGTAACTTATACGATGCCGTGGAATCTGTAACGTATACGATGCCGTGGAATCTGTAACGTATACGATGTCGTGGAATCTGTAACTTATACGATGTCGTGGAATCTGTAACTTATACGATGTCGTGGAATCTGTAACTTATACGATGCCGTGGAATCTGTAACTTATACGATGCCGTGGAATCTGTAACTTATACGATGCCATGGAATCTGTAACTTATACGATGCCGTGGAATCTGTAACTTATACGATGTCGTGGAATCTGTAACATATACGATGTCGTGGAATCTGTAACTTATACGATGCCGTGGAATCTGTAACGTATACGATGCCGTGGAATCTGTAACTTATACGATGCCGTGGAATCTGTAACTTATACGATGCCGTGGAATCTGTAACTTATACGATGCCGTGGAATCTGTAACTTATACGATGCCGTGGAATCTGTAACTTACACGATGCCGTGGAATCTGTAACTTATACGATGCCGTGGAATCTGTAACGTATACGATGCCGTGGAATCTGTAACGTATACGATGTCGTGGAATCTGTAACTTATACAATGTCGTGGAATCTGTAACTTATACGATGTCGTGGAATCTGTAACTTATACGATGCCGTGGAATCTGTAACTTATACGATGCCGTGGAATCTGTAACTTATACGATGCCATGGAATCTGTAACTTATACGATGCCGTGGAATCTGTAACTTATACGATGTCGTGGAATCTGTAACATATACGATGTCGTGGAATCTGTAACTTATACGATGCCGTGGAATCTGTAACTTATACGATGCCGTGGAATCTGTAACTTATACGATGCCGTGGAATCTGTAACTTATACGATGCCGTGGAATCTGTAACTTATACGATGCCGTGGAATCTGTAACTTATACGATGCCGTGGAATCTGTAACTTACACGATGCCGTGGAATCTGTAACTTACACGATGCCGTGGAATCTGTAACTTACACGATGCCGTGGAATCTCTAACGTACCAGAAAATATACATGTAATAATGCCTGTATTGGTGGATCGTTGTAACGTGCTCCGTTTTATTTGACCATTCTGTGTTTGTGGGACATCGTACTGACCTCCCATCTTAATATGATCATCCTGTGTTGGTGGAACATCGTACTGACCTCCCATCTTAATATGATCATCCTGTGTTGGTGGGACATCGTACTGACCTCCCATCTTAATATGATCATCCTGTGTTGGTGGGACATCGTACTGACCTCCCATCTTAATATGATCCTCATGTGTTGGTGGGACATCGTACTGACCTCCCATCTTAATATGATCATCCTGTGTTGGTGGGACATCGTACTGAACTCCCATCTTAATATGATCCTCATGTGTTGGTGGGACATCGTACTGACCTCCCATCTTAATATGATCATCCTGTGTTGGTGGGACGCCGTACTGACCTCCCATCTTAATATTACCATTCTGTGTTGATGGGACGTCGTAAAGACCTCCCATCTTAATATTACCATTCTGTGTTGGTAGGACGTCGTAAAGACCTCCCATCTTAATATGATCGTTCTGTGTTGGTGGAACGTCGTACTGACCTCCCATCTTAATATGATCGTTCTGTGTTGGTGGAACGTCGTACTGACCTCCCATCTTAATATGATCGTTCTGTGTTGGTGGAACGTCGTACTGACCTCCCATCTTAATATGACCATTATGTGTTGGTGGAACGTCGTACTGACCTCCCATCTTAATATGACCATTATGTGTTGGTGGAACGTCGTACTGACCTACCATCTTAATATGACCAGTCTGTGTTGGTGGAACGTCGTACTGACCTCCCATCTTAATATGATCGTTCTGTGTTGGTGGAACGTCGTACTGACCTCCCATCTTAATATGATCGTTCTGTGTTGGTGGGACGCCGTACTGACCTCCCATCTTAATATGATCGTTCTGTGTTGGTGGAACGTCGTACTGACCTCCCATCTTAATATGATCGTTCTGTGTTGGTGGGACGCCGTACTGACCTACCATCTTAATATGACCATTATGTGTTGGTGGAACGTCGTACTGACCTCCCATCTTAATATGATCGTTCTGTGTTGGTGGAACGCCGTACTGACCTCCCATCTTAATATGACCATTCTGTGTTGGTGGGATGTCGTACAGACCTCCTCCCATCTTTATATGACCACTCTGTCTTGGTGTGACGCCATATCGAGCTCCCATGTTTGAATAACAATTCTGTGTTGGTGGTATGTTATACCGGGGCCCCACGTTTATATGACCATTCTGTGTTTGTAGGATGTTATTCCGGGACCCCATGTTTATATAACCATTCTGTGTTGATGGGATGTTTTACAGTGCCCCCATGTTTGTATGACCATTCTGTGTTGGTGGTATGTTATACCGGGCCCCCATGTTTGTATGACCATTCTGTGTTGGTGGGATGTTATACCGGGCCCCCATGTTTGTATGACCATTCTGTGTTGGTGGGATGTTATACCGGGGCACCATGTTTGTATGACCATTCTGTGTTGGTGGGATGTTATACTGGGCCCCCATGTTTGTATGACCATTCTGTGTTGATGGGATGTTTTACAGTGCCCCCATGTTTGTATGACCATTCTGTGTTGATGTGATGTTATACCGGGCCTCCATGTTTGTATAACCATGCTGTGTTGATGGGATATTATACCGGGGTCCCATGTTTATATAACCATTCTGTGTTGGTGGGCTGCTATTCCGTGCACCATGTTTATATAACCATTCTGTGTTGGTGGGCTGTTATACCGTGCCCCCATGTTTATATGACCATTATGTGTTTGTAGGATGTTATTCCGGGGCCCCATGTTTATATAACCATTATGTGTTGTTGGGATGTTATACCGGGCCCCTATGTTTGTATGAACCTTCTATGTTCGTGGGACGTTATTCTGGGCCCACATGTTTGTATAACCCTTCTATGTTCGTGGGACGTCGCATCGAGCTCCCATATTTCTATGACCGTTCTGTGTTTGTGGAATTTAGAGTTGCACAAACAACGGCTATATAGTGAAGTTCCAGCTTTAAGTGGTAGAGGTCTCGGGCGCACCTGCATACATTGTATTGGTCATGGACATGTACCCGGGTAAAACCACCAATCCAGCAGATGGATATCTTCGCAACAATAAATAAATCCACTCCCCGTGTGTGATTCGAACCTATAATAGTGAGTAGCAAGTTGAAATCAACAGCCCTAGCCACTCGGCCACGGATGCGCTTATACAATATATATAGCGAACTCATATGTAGTATCTATTTCATGAAATAAATAGGAATATTGATATAAAGTTGTAAACATGGATATTTATTTATTCCAACAGCATTTTATAGCATCACCAGAACCAGTCATCATCAGAATGCGCCACTGCAACTTCCGGTGCCTGTTTCCATTTCCCCCACGAGAACGTGTCCACGCGCATGTCAGACTTGTCGTAATCGTGCACAAGATGCCAACGTTGTATTCTTTCGTGCACCCATCCGTGATGACATTGGTGAACGCAGCAAGTGCCTAGTGTGGTGGTTGCGGTGTTTAACAGACGTCGCTGTAACAGCGTTGTACGTAATGGTTTGATTGGTCGTCGACCGCGGCGTTTTTTCAGTGCGGGAGACCGACTTCTTTTGACATTTCCCAATCGTTTTCTCCTCTTCTGTATATTGGAGCCTCCATCGCTGTCAGACTCTATGCCGGAATCATCGGTAGTAAGCCGGCAATCCACATCTGAGGCGACTGCAGCGGAAGATTTTCTCTTGACTCCATGACTAACACTGTGTGACGGTCCTGAAACAATAATATAATTTGATTCTGTATGTGTGCGTATTACGTTTATTTATCGTTGTTACCGGTTGCCCATATGAGCGACGCCTCCTGAGGACATTAGTCATTTTAGATATTTGGAGGATAGTGCAATGATACAGAAAGAGACTCATTTCAACTCGGGTTCTTTTACGTGCACCGACACGATTCCTCGGTTTAACGTCTAATCTGAAAGACTGTTGATTTTATTAGGGTCCGACGGGAGAAATAACATGCGATCCCTGGATTACCAGTTCAACGTGTTAACCACTGGACTTCAGATCCGTCTGTACTGTCACATTCACCGATATGAAATATTTATATTATGTTCACTTTTCTACGTACAGCGGTACAATACAGCCACAAGTGCATGTCCTCGGGGATTGTTTTACACTACCAGTATGTACTACATGTGTTATATGCATTCAATAAATTAGACCCCAGCGCACTAATTGTGAATTTATATTATATGTATTAGAAATATAGCTACTTATACCTATATATTATTTAGTCACAGTTACCAATTTTCATTCAGTTCTTTCAAATATTAAGCAATGCATTTGCGCCAAACTATATCATAGTAAAGCAAACATTTATGTAAGTAAGTGATATAATTATGCAGTTGAAATGTACTTTTATGAAAACGAAATAACTAACTAATGAACGTGTTATTACCAGGTAGCTGGATATCAGTTGAGCTTCCGTATCTAGCTGCAGATCTAAAGAAGTTATCAACTGCTGTAGGCTGTGTTGTTAGATCAAGGACATCGACGTGTGTACTGTCATCATCATCATCGATGTAACCAGCAGGTGTATCCAAACGTGTGTTTGCTTGGACTAGATCGATGTGACCAGTACTGTAAAGAAACAAAACATTTACTACGTTATTAAATTGGGTAGACGAGGTATGTATTCATCATCACATTTAGTGATTGCGGAACTCGTCATGGAGTATATTCGCAATTAACTATTCGAATTAGTTTCTTCTAATTTGCCCCTTTAAATGTAGGATATCTTCCTACAACAGCCCGTGAAAGCAGGGCATTATCCAATATTATGTTAGTTTTAAAATCTATAGAATGTACTGCTGTAGATATAATGGTAGTATGTAAGCATTGTGTAAAGCAACCAGAAAACTAAGACCAATGTTTAAGGAGAAAGTTAAAGTTTCGTTACTTCTGACTAACATATCAAAGCCATTCCTCCGCTAGCTTGTATATTCTCTACGTATTCGTTCAACACATGGTATTTGTTTACAGCTAATCTGTACTTGATTATTTTATTAATTAAGATATATTAATATGTTATCACAGTTAAACTATGTTTATTCTCATTGCAGTATAGATTACCTATTGATGCTAACATGGTTTTTGATCAATGAGGTGCTATGTTTATTCTCAGTGCAGTATAGATTACCTATTGATGCTAACATGGTTGTTGATCAATGAGGTGCTATGTTTATTCTCAGTGCAGTATAGATTACCTATTGATGCTAACATGGTTTTTGATCAATGAGGTGCTATGTTTATTCTCATTGTAGTATAGATTACCTATTGATGCTAACATGGTTTTTGATCAATGAGGTGCTGTTTGATTGCACTAATATAAGCATACATGTCATGTAATATTATTTGTGAATCAACTATGCTTAAACTAGAGCTAATGTGATGTATTTTAGGTGAACTGGCATGTCCATTGCTCAGAACTGCAATGTACCTTATAAACAACCCATGTTATCTAGTTATGAACTAGTTCTTGACTCTTCTATCTCCGTTAGCGATTGACTATATATTTGTCAGGGAATGAATGAATGAACCAACGACATTATAACACTGAAAAACGACCTCTAACGACAGCGCACTACACCACTCGGACATGACTTGATGGCACTGTAACTGACTTCTAGCGACAGCGCGCTACACCACTCGGCCATGACTTTATGACACTGTAACTGACTTCTAGCGACAGCGCGCTACACCACCTGGCCATGACTTTATGACACTGTAATTGACTTTTAACGACAGCGCGCTACACCACTCGGCCATGACTTTATGACACTGTAACTGAATTTTAACGACAGTTCGCTACACCACTCGGCCATGACTTTATGACACTGTAACTGACTTCTAGCGACAGCGCGCTACACAACTCGGACACGACTTTATGCCAATGCAACTGACCTCTAGCGACAGCGCTCTACACCACTCGGCCATGACTTTATGACACTGTAACTGACCTCTAGCGACAGCGCGCAACACCACTCGGCCATGGCTTTATGACACTGTAACTGACTTCTAGCGACAGCGCTCTACACCACTCGGCCATGACTTTATGACACTGTAACTGACTTCTAGCAACAGCGCTCTACACCACTCGGCCATGACTTTATGACACTGTAACTGACTTCTAGCGACAGCGCGCTACACCACTCGGTCATGACTTTATGACACTATAACTGACTTCTAGCGACAGCGCGCTACACCACTTGGCCATGACGTTATGACACTATAGCTGACCTCTAGCGACAGCGCTCTACACCACTCGGCCATGACTTTATGGCACTGTAACTGACTTCTAGCGACAGCGCTCTACACCACTCGGCCATGACTTTATGACACTGTAACTGACTTCTAGCGACAGCGCGCTACACCACCTGGCCATGACTTTATGACACTGTAACTGACTTTTAACGACAGCGCGCTACACCACTCGGCCATGACTTTATGAAACTGTAACTGACTTCTAGCGACAGCGCGCTACACCACTCGGCCATGACTTTATGACACTGTAACTGACCTCTAGCGACAGCGCGCAACACCACTCGGCCATGGCTTTATGACACTGTAACTGACTTCTAGCGACAGCGCGCTACACCACTTGGACATGACTTTATGACACTGTAGCTGTCTTCTAGCGACAGCGCGCTACACCACTTGGACATGAATTTATGACACTGTAGCGGACCTCTAACGACAGCGTTACACCACTCGGCCACGGTAAATACCACAGCATATAAACTAAATACCCAACGTATGTCCAACAATAAACTAAATATCCAACATATGTCCAACAATAAACTAAATATCCAACATATGTTCAACAATAAACTAAATATCCAACATATGTTCAACAATAAACTAAATATCCAACATATGTTCAACAATAAACTAAATATCCAACATATGTTCAACAATAAACTAAATATCCAACGTATGTCCAACAATAAACTAAATACCCAACGTATGTTCAACAATAAACTAAATATCCAACGGATTACCATTAATTTATTAAAAGAAACCGTGGTCATGTTACAACGAGAGACAGACACCATTAATTAAATTACTTACGCAGAATGAATTATGGTTATGCAATACAATATAAATTAAAAGAATGAAGTGAAGTTGCTACAGCTGGACAAGTAGTCTATTCGGCGCTGTAATGGTGTATTATTCTATATTAGATTATGTTTTATATTCCGAGAAAATTACCTTGCTGGTGGTGATCCAGTTTCCACAAAATCGCTTGTAGAATCTTGCATTAATAATGGAAATTGATAGGAGCGCATTAAATCGTGTTTTGTTGCTTGAAAATATGGCGTATTCTGTTGACGTTGCCAACGACGTTGTTGTGACGTCAGCGTCATTGGTCTATTTTCTTGCGCAATGTAGTGCAGTTTATTCATTATAACACTCATGAAGAGAACGTTTGATATGCTCAACATGATAAATGCATCTAATTGCTGAATAACTGAATTCAATCTTGGATTTGCGTTCTAACTTTTGGGGAACGTCAAAATAACTTAAAAGAAGGCAAAGTCCGGTTAGAAAAAAGACCTGCCCAGTAAAATCCAGAGCCGTTTCGATATCTAAAAATGTATGTCCCATCCCACCCGCGAATCTCAACTTTGATCGGAATGAACAGAGTACTGTATTTGTATTCAAGGTGAATATATGTGTGTGTATTTTACACTGTTGTTGACAAGTATCATAGATTAAACTGATATATTGATGGTTTTGTAATTGTGTTGTATCATAGACTAAGCTGGTCTATTCACGGTTTTGAAATTGTGTTGTCTCACAGACAAAGCTGGTCTATTGACGGTTTTGTAATTGTGTTGTATCATCTTGTGGGATGTTATATCGGGCCCCCACCTTTATATAACCATTCTGTGTTGATGGGATGTCATACCAGGCCACCATGTTTGTATGACCATTCTGTGTTGATGGGATGTCATACCAGGCCACCATGTTTGTATGACCATTCTGTGTCGGTGGGATGTTATACCGGGGCACCATGTTTATATGACCATTCTGTGTTGATGGGATGTCATACCAGGCCACCATGTTTGTATGACCATTCTGTGTTGATGGGATGTCATACCAGGCCACCATGTTTGTATGACCATTCTGTGTTGATGGGATGTCATACCAGGCCACCATGTTTGTATGACCATTCTGTGTTGATGGATGTCATACCAGGCCACCATGTTTGTATGACCATTCTGTGTTGATGGGATGTCATACCAGGCCACCATGTTTGTATGACCATTCTGTGTTGATGTGATGTCATACCAGGCCACCATGTTTGTATGACCATTCTGTGTCGGTGGGATGTTATACCGGGCCCCCATGTTTGTATGACCATTCTGTGTTGATGTGATGTCATACCAGGCCACCATGTTTGTATGACCATTGTGTCGGTGGGATGTTATACCGGGGCACCATGTTTGTATGACCATTCTGTGTTGATGGGATGTCATAGCAGGCCACCATGTTTGTATGACCATTCTGTGTCGGTGGGATGTTATACCGGGGCACCATGTTTGTATGACCATTCTGTATTGGTGGGATGTTATACCGGGCCCCCATGTTTGTATGACCATTCTGTGTTGGTGGAATGTTATATCGGGCCCCCATGTTTATATAACCATTCTGTGTTGGTGGGATGTTATACCGGGCCCCCATGTTTATATAACCATTCTGTGTTGGTGGGATGTTATACCGGGCCCCCATGTTTATATAACCATTCTGTGTTGGTGGGATGTTATACCGGGCCCCCATGTTTATATGACCATTCTGTGTTGGTGGGATGTTATACCGGGGCACCATGTTTATATAACCATT
Organism: Archivesica marissinica; assembly: GCA_014843695.1. Taxonomy (NCBI): domain Eukaryota; kingdom Metazoa; phylum Mollusca; class Bivalvia; order Venerida; family Vesicomyidae; genus Archivesica; species Archivesica marissinica. The sequence continues at coordinate 64,464,901 of CM026404.1, forward strand.
CTGTGTTGGTGGTATGTTATTCCGGGGCCCCATGTTTATATAACCATTCTGTGTTGGTGGTATGTTATTCCGGGGCCCCATGTTTATATAACCATTCTGTGTTGGTGGTATGTTATTCCGGGGCCCAATGTTTATATAACCATTCTGTGTTTGTGGGATGTTATTCCGGGGCACCATGTTTATATAACCATTCTGTGTTGGTGGTATGTTATTCCGGGGCCCCATGTTTATATAACCATTCTGTGTTTGTGGTATGTTATTCCGGGGCACCATGTTTATATAACCATTCTGTGTTTGTGGGATGTTATTCCGGGGCACCATGTTTATATAACCATTCTGTGTTTGTGGGATGTTATACCGGGCCCCATGTTTATATAACCATTCTGTGTTTGTGGGATGTTATTCCGGGGCACCATGTTTATATAACCATTCTGTGTTTGTGGGATGTTATTCCGGGGCACCATGTTTATATAACCATTGTGTGTTTGTGGGATGTTATACCGGGGCACCATGTTTATATAACCATTCTGTGTTGGTGGGATGTTATTCCGGGGCACCATGTTTATATAATCATTCTGTGTTTGTGGGATGTTATTCCGGGTCACCATCTATATATGACAATTCTGTGTTGGTGGGATGTTATACCGGGGCACCAGGTTTGTATGACCATTCTGTGTTGATGGGATGTGATACCAGGCCACCATGTTTGTATGACCATTCTGTGTCGGTGGGATGTTATACCGGGGCACCATGTTTGTATGACCATTCTGTATTGGTGGGATGTTATACCGGGCCCCCATGTTTGTATGACCATTCTGTGTTGGTGGGATGTTATACCGGGCCCCCATGTTTATATGACCATTCTGTGTTGGTAGGATGTTATACCGGGCACCATGTTTATATAACCATTCTGTGTTGGTGGTATGTTATTCCGGGGCCCCATGTTTATATAACCATTCTGTGTTGGTGGTATGTTATTCCGGGGCCCCATGTTTATATAACCATTCTGTGTTGGTGGTGTTATTCCGGGGCCCCATGTTTATATAACCATTCTGTGTTTGTGGGATGTTATTCCGGGGCACCATGTTTATATAACCATTCTGTGTTTGTGGGATGTTATTCCGGGGCACCATGTTTATATAACCATTCTGTGTTGGTGGTATGTTATTCCGGGGCCCCATGTTTATATAACCATTCTGTGTTTGTGGGATGTTATTCCGGGGCACCATGTTTATATAACCATTCTGTGTTTGTGGGAAGTTATTCCGGGGCACCATGTTTATATAACCATTCTGTGTTTGTGGGATGTTATTCCGGGGCACCATGTTTATATAACCATTCTGTGTTGGTGGTATGTTATTCCGGGGCACCATGTTTATATAACCATTCTGTGTTTGTGGGATGTTATTCCGGGGCACCATGTTTATATAACCATTGTGTGTTTGTGGGATGTTATACGGGGCACCATGTTTATATAACCATTCTGTGTTGGTGGGATGTTATTCCGGGGCACCATGTTTATATAACCATTCTGTGTTTGTGGGATGTTATTCCGGGTCACCATCTATATATGACAATTCTGTGTTGGTGGGATGTTATACCGGGGCACCAGGTTTGTATGACCATTCTGTGTTGATGGGATGTGATACGAGGCCACCATGTTTGTATGACCATTCTGTGTCGGTGGGATGTTATACCGGGGCACCATGTTTGTATGACCATTCTGTATTGGTGGGATGTTATACCGGGCCCCCATGTTTGTATGACCATTCTGTGTTGGTGGGGTGTTATACCGGGGCACCAGGTTTGTATGACCATTCTGTGTTGATGGGATGTGATACCAGGCCACCATGTTTGTATGACAATTCTGTGTCGGTGGGATGTTATACCGGGGCACCATGTTTGTATGACCATTCTGTATTGGTGGGATGTTATACCGGGCCCCCATGTTTGTATGACCATTCTGTGTTGGTGGGATGTTATACCGGGCCCCCATGTTTATATGACCATTCTGTGTTGGTAGGATGTTATACTGGGGCACCATGTTTATATAACCATTCTGTGTTGGTGGTATGTTATTCCGGGGCCCCATGTTTATATAACCATTCTGTGTTGGTGGTATGTTATTCCGGGGCCCCATGTTTATATAACCATTCTGTGTTGGTGGTATGTTATTCCGGGGCCCCATGTTTATATAACCATTCTGTGTTTGTGGGATGTTATTCCGGGGCACCATGTTTATATAACCATTCTGTATTTGTGGGATGTTATTCCGGGGCACCATGTTTATATAACCATTCTGTGTTGGTGGTATGTTATTCCGGGGCCCCATGTTTATATAACCATTCTGTGTTTGTGGGATGTTATTCCGGGGCACCATGTTTATATAACCATTCTGTGTTTGTGGGAAGTTATTCCGGGGCACCATGTTTATATAACCATTCTGTGTTTGTGGGATGTTATTCCGGGGCACCATGTTTATATAACCATTCTGTGTTGGTGGTATGTTATTCCGGGGCACCATGTTTATATAACCATTCTGTGTTTGTGGGATGTTATTCCGGGGCACCATGTTTATATAACCATTGTGTGTTTGTGGGATGTTATACGGGGCACCATGTTTATATAACCATTCTGTGTTGGTGGGATGTTATTCCGGGGCACCATGTTTATATAACCAGTGTGTGTTGGTGGGATGTTATTCCGGGGCACCATGTTTTTATGACCATTCTGTGTTGGTGGGATGTTATTCCGGGGCACCATGTTTATATAACCATTCTGTGTTTGTGGGATGTTATTCCGGGTCACCATCTATATATGACAATTCTGTGTTGGTGGGATGTTATACCGGGGCACCAGGTTTGTATGACCATTCTGTGTTGATGGGATGTGATACGAGGCCACCATGTTTGTATGACCATTCTGTGTCGGTGGGATGTTATACCGGGGCACCATGTTTGTATGACCATTCTGTATTGGTGGGATGTTATACCGGGCCCCCATGTTTGTATGACCATTCTGTGTTGGTGGGGTGTTATACCGGGCCCCCATGTTTATATGACCATTCTGTGTTGGTAGGATGTTATACCGGGGCACCATGTTTATATAACCATTCTGTGTTGGTGGTATGTTATTCCGGGGCCCCATGTTTATATAACCATTCTGTGTTGGTGGTATGTTATTCCGGGGCCCCATGTTTATATAACCATTCTGTGTTGGTGGTATGTTATTCCGGGGCCCCATGTTTATATAACAATTCTGTGTTTGTGGGGTGTTATTCCGGGGCACCATGTTTATATAACCATTCTGTGTTTGTGGGATGTTATTCCGGGACACCATGTTTATATAACCATTCTGTGTTGGTGGTATGTTATTCCGGGGCCCCATGTTTATATAACCGTTCTGTGTTTGTGGGATGTTATTCCGGGGCACCATGTTTATATAACCATTCTGTGTTTGTGGGATGTTATTCCGGGGCACCATGTTTATATAACCATTCTGTGTTGGTGGTATGTTATTCCGGGGCACCATGTTTATATAACCATTCTGTGTTTGTGGGATGTTATTCCGGGGCACCATGTTTATATAACCATTCTGTGTTTGTGGGATGTTATTCCGGGCCCCCATGTTTATATAACCATTCTGTGTTTGTAGGATGTTATTCCGGGGCACCATGTTTATATAACCATTCTGTGTTTGTGGGATGTTATTCCGGGGCACCATGTTTATATAACCATTGTGTGTTGGTGGGATGTTATACCGGGGCACCATGTTTATATAACCATTCTGTGTTGGTGGGATGTTATTCCGGGGCACCATGTTTATATAACCATTGTGTGTTTGTGGGATGTTATACCGGGGCACCATGTTTATATAACCATTCTGTGTTGGTGGGATGTTATTCCGGGGCACCATGTTTATATAACCATTGTGTGTTGGTGGGATGTTATTCCGGGGCACCATGTTTATATGACCATTCTGTGTTGGTGGGATGTTATACCGGGCCCCCATGTTTGTATGACCATTCTGTGTTTGTGGGATGTTATACCGGGCCCCCATGTTTGTATGACCATTCTGTGTTTGTGGGATGTTATACCGGGCCCCCGTCTATATATAACCATTCTGTGTTCGTGGGATGTTATAACTGGGCCCACATGTTTGTATGAACTTTCTGTGTTTGTGGGATGTTTTTCAGGTCCCCATGTTTGTATTACCAATCTGTGTCGGTGGGACGTTTAATAGGGCTCCCATGTTTGTATGAACTTCTGTGCTGGTGTGATGCCAAACCGAGCACCCATGTTTGTATGAACTTTCTGTGTTTGTGGGATGTTTTTCGGGTCCCCATGTTTGTATTACCATTCTGTGTTGGTGGGACGTTTTGTAGGGCCCCACTGTTTGTATGACCCTTCTGTGTTGGTGTGAGGCCAAACCGAGCACCCATGTTTGTACAGCCATTCTTGGTGAGACGTTTTATAGAGTCCTCGTCTATATATGACCATTCTGTGTTGGTGGGATGTTATTCCGGGCCCCCATCTATATATGACAATTCTGTGTTGGTGGGATGTTATACAGGGCCCCCGTCTATATATGACAATTCTGTGTTGGTGGGATGTTATACCGGGCCCCCATGTTTGTATGACCATTCTGTGTTAGTGGGATGTTATACCGGGCCCCCATGTTTGTATGACGATTCTGTGTTGGTGGGATGTTATACCGGGCCCCCATGTTTGTATGACCATTCTGTGTTTGTAGGATGTTATTCCGGGGCCCCATGTTTATATAACCATTCTGTGTTTGTGGGATGTTATTCCGGGGCACCATGTTTATATAACCATTCTGTGTTTGTGGGATGTTATACCGGGGCCCCATGTTTGTATGACCATTCTGTGTTTGTAGGATGTTATTCCGGGGCCCCATGTTTATATAACCATTCTGTGTTTGTGGGATGTTATTCCGGGGCACCATGTTTATATAACCATTCTGTGTTTGTGGGATGTTATTCCGGGGCACCATGTTTATATAACCATTCTGTGTTGGTGGGATGTTATTCCGGGGCACCATGTTTATATAACCATTCTGTGTTTGTGGGATGTTATTCCGGGGCACCATGTTTATATAACCATTCTGTGTTTGTGGGATGTTATTCCGGGGCACCATGTTTATATAACCATTCTGTGTTGGTGGGATGTTATTCCGGGGCACCATGTTTATATAACCATTCTGTGTTTGTGGGATGTTATTCCGGGGCACCATGTTTATATAACCATTCTGTGTTGGTGGGATGTTATTCCGGGGCACCATGTTTATATAACCATTCTGTGTGTGTGGGATGTTATACCGGGCCCCCGTCTATATATAACCATTGTGTGTTTGTGGGATGTTATACCTGGGCACCATGTTTATATGACCATTCTGTGTTTGTGGGATGTTATTCCGGGTCACCATGTTTATATGACCATTCTGTGTTTGTGGGATGTTATTCCGGGGCACCATGTTTATATAACCATTCTGTGTTTGTGGGATGTTATACCGGGGCACCATGTTTATATAACCATTCTGTGTTTGTGGGATGTTATATCGGGCCCCCATGTTTATATGACCATTCTGTGTTTGTGGGATGTTATACCGGGCCCCCATGTTTATATAACCATTCTGTGTTGGTGGGATGTTATACCGGGCCCCCATGTTTATATAACCATTCTGTGTTTGTGGGATGTTATACCGGGCCCCCATGTTTATATAACCATTCTGTGTTTGTGGGATGTTATACCGGGCCCCCATGTTTATATGACCATTCTGTGTGTGTGGGATGTTATTCCGGGGCACCATGTTTGTATGACCATTCTGTGTTTGTGGGATGTTTTACCGGGCCCCCATGTTTATATGACCATTCTGTGTTGATGGGATGTTATACAGGGCCCCCATGTTTATATAACCATTCTGTGTTGGTGGGATGTTATACCGGGACCCCATGTTTATATGACCATTCTGTGTTTGTGGGATGTAATAACTGGGCCCACATGTTTGTATGAACTTTCTGTGTTTGTGGGATGTTTTTCAGGTCCCCATGTTTGTATTACCAATCTGTGTCGGTGGGACGTTTTATAGGGCTCCCATGTTTGTATGACCATTCTGTGTTGGTGGGATGTTATACATCGCCCCCGTCTATATATGACCATTCTGTGTTGGTGGGATGTTATACATCGCCCCCGTCTATATATGACCATTCTGTGTTGGTGGGATGTTATACATCGCCCCCGTCTATATATGACCATTCTGTGTTGGTGGGATGTTATACCGGGCCCCATGTCTGTATGACCATTCTGTGTTGGTGGGATGTTATATCGGACCCTCATGTTTGTATGACCATTCTGTGTTGGTGGGATGTTATTCCGGGCCCCCGTCTATATATGACCATTCTGTGTTTGTGGGATGTTATACCGGGCACCCATGTTTGTATGACCATTCTGTGTTGGTGGGATGTTATTCCGGGCCCCCGTCTATATATGACCATTCTGTGTTTGTGGGATGTTATACCGGGCCCCCATGTTTGTATGACCATTCTGTGTTGGTGGTATGTTATTCCGGGGCCCCATGTTTATATAACCATTCTGTGTTGGTGGTATGTTATTCCGGGGCCCCATGTTTATATAACCATTCTGTGTTTGTGGGGTGTTATTCCGGGGCACCATGTTTATATAACCATTCTGTGTTTGAGGGATGTTATTCCGGGGCACCATGTTTATATAACCATTCTGTGTTGGTGGTATGTTATTCCGGGGCCCCATGTTTATATAACCATTTTGTGTTTGTGGGATGTTATTCCGGGGCACCATGTTTATATAACCATTCTGTGTTTGTGGGATGTTATTCCGGGGCACCATGTTTATATAACCATTCTGTGTTTGTGGGATGTTATTCCGGGGCACCATGTTTATATAACCATTCTGTGTTGGTGGTATGTTATTCCGGGGCACCATGTTTATATAACCATTCTGTGTTTGTGGGATGTTATTCCGGGGCACCATGTTTATATAACCATTCTGTGTTTGCAGGATGTTATTACGGGGCACCATGTTTATATAACCATTCTGTGTTTGTGGGATGTTATTCCGGGGCACCATGTTTATATAACCATTGTGTGTTGGTGGGATGTTATACCGGGGCACCATGTTTATATAACCATTCTGTGTTGGTGGGATGTTATTCCGGGGCACCATGTTTATATAACCATTGTGTGTTTGTGGGATGTTATACCGGGGCACCATGTTTATATAACCATTCTGTGTTGGTGGGATGTTATTCCGGGGCACCATGTTTATATAACCATTGTGTGTTGGTGGGATGTTATACCGGGCCCCCGTCTATATATAACCATTCTGTGTTCGTGGGATGTTATAACTGGGCCCACATGTTTGTATGAACTTTCTGTGTTTGTGGGATGTTTTTCAGGTCCCCATGTTTGTATTACCAATCTGTGTCGGTGGGACGTTTAATAGGGCTCCCATGTTTGTATGACCTTCTGTGCTGGTGTGATGCCAAACCGAGCACCCATGTTTGTATGAACTTTCTGTGTTTGTGGGATGTTTTTCGGGTCCCCATGTTTGTATTACCATTCTGTGTTGGTGGGACGTTTTGTAGGGCCCCACTTTTTGTATGACCCTTCTGTGTTGGTGTGACGCCAAACCGAGCACCCATGTTTGTACAGCCATTCTTGGTGAGACGTTTTATAGAGTCCCCGTCTATATATGACCATTCTGTGTTGGTGGGATGTTATTCCGGGCCCCCATCTATATATGACAATTCTGTGTTGGTGGGATGTTATACAGGGCCCCCGTCTATATATGACAATTCTGTGTTGGTGGGATGTTATACCGGGCCCCCATGTCTGTATGACCATTCTGTGTTAGTGGGATGTTATACCGGGCCCCCATGTTTGTATGACCATTCTGTGTTGGTGGGATGTTATACCGGGCCCCCATGTTTGTATGACCATTCTGTGTTGGTGAGATGTTATACCGGGCCCCCATGTTTGTATGACCATTCTGTATTGGTGAGATGCTATACCGGGCCCCCATGTTTATATGACCATTCTGTGTTGATGGGATGTTATACCGGGCCCCCATGTCTGTATGACCATTCTGTGTTGGTGGGATGTTATACCGGGCCCCCATGTTTGTATGACCATTCTGTGTTAGTGGGATGTTATACCGGGCCCCCATGTTTGTATGACCATTCTGTGTTGGTGGGATGTTATACCGGGCCCCCATGTTTGTATGACCATTCTGTGTTGGTGAGATGTTATACCTGGCCCCCATGTTTGTATGACCATTCTGTGTTGGTGGGATGTTATACCGGGCCCCCATGTTTATATGACCATTCTGTGTTTGTAGGATGTTATTCCGGGGGCCCCATGTTTATATAACCATTCTGTGTGTGTGGGATGTTATACCGGGCCCCCGTCTATATATAACCATTGTGTGTTTGTGGGATGTTATACCTGGGCACCATGTTTATATGACCATTCTGTGTTTGTGGGATATTATTCCGGGGCACCATGTTTATATAACCATTCTGTGTGTGTGGGATGTTATACCGGGCCCCCGTCTATATATAACCATTGTGTGTTTGTGGGATGTTATACCTGGGCACCATGTTTATATGACCATTCTGTGTTTGTGGGATGTTATTCCGGGGCACCATGTTTATATGACCATTCTGTGTTTGTGGGATGTTATTCCGGGGCACCATGTTTATATAACCATTCTGTGTTTGTGGGATGTTATACCGGGCCCCCATGTTTATATAACCATTCTGTGTTGGTGGGATGTTATACCGGGCCCCCATGTTTGTATGACCATTCTGTGTTGGTGGGATGTTATACCGGGGCCCCATGTTTGTATGACCATTCTGTGTTTGTGGGATGTTATACCGGGCCCCCATGTTTGTATGACCATTCTGTGTTGATGGGATGTTATACCGGGCCCCCATGTTTGTATGACCATTCTGTGTTGATGGGATGTTATACTGGGCCCCCATGTTTGTATGACCATTCTGTGTTGGTGGGATGTTATTCCGGGGCCCCATGTTTGTATGACCATTCTGTGTTGATGGGATGTTATACCGGGCCCCCATGTTTGTATGACCATTCTGTGTTGGTGGTATGTTATTCCGGGGCCCCATGTTTGTATGACCATTCTGTGTTGATGGGATGTTATACCGGGCCCACATGTTTATATAACCATTCTGTGTTGGTGGTATGTTATTCCGGGGCCCCATGTTTGTATGACCATTCTGTGTTTGTGGGATGTTATACCGGGCCCCCATGTTTATATAACCATTCTGTGTTGATGGGATGTTATACCGGGGCACCATGTTTATATGACCATTCTGTGTTGGTGGGATGTTATACCGGGCCCCCGTCTATATATGACCATTCTGTGTTGATGGGATGTTATACCGGGCCCCCGTCTATATATGACCATTCTGTGTTGGTGGGATGTTATACCGGGCCCCCGTCTATATATGACCATTCTGTGTTGGTGGGATGTTATACCGGGCCCCCGTCTATATATGACCATTCTGTGTTGATGGGATGTTATACCGGGCCCCCGTCTATATATGACCATTCTGTGTTGGTGGGATGTTATACCGGGCCCCCGTCTATATATGACCATTCTGTGTTGGTGGGATGTTATACCGGGCCCCCGTCTATATATGGCCATTCTGTGTTGGTGGGATGTTATTCCGGGCCCCCGTCTATATATGACCATTCTGTGTTGGTGAGATGTAATACCGGGCTCCCATGTTTGTATGACCATTCTGTGTCGGTGGGATGTTATACCGCGCCCCCATGTTTGTATGACCATTCTGTGTTGGTGAGATGTTATACCGGGCCCCCATGTTTGTATGACCATTCTGTGTTTATGGGATGTTATACCGGGGCCCCATGTGTGTATGACCATTCTGTGTTGGTGGGATGTTATACCGGGCCCCCATGTTTGTATGACCATTCTGTGTTGATGGGATGTTATACTGGGCCCCCATGTTTGTATGACCATTATGTGTTGGTGGGATGTTATACCGAGCCCCCATGTTTGTATGACCATTCTGTGTTTGTGGGATGTTATACCGGGCCCCCATGTTTGTATGACCATTCTGTGTTGGTGAGATGCTATACCGGGCTCCCATGTTTGTATGACCATTCTGTGTCGGTGGGATGTTATACCGGGCCCCCATGTTTGTATGACCATTCTGTGTTGGTGAGATGCTATACCGGGCTCCCATGTTTGTATGACCCTTCTGTGTTGGTGGGATGTTATACCGGGCTCCCATGTTTGTATGACCATTCTGTGTCGGTGGGATGTTATACCGGGCCCCAATGTTTGTATGACCATTCTGTGTTGGTGAGATGTTATACCGGGCCCCCATGTTTGTATGACCATTCTGTGTTGGTGGGATGTTATTCCGGGCCCCCGTCTATATATGACCATTCTGTGTTTGTGGGATGTTATACCGGGCCCCCATGTTTGTATGACCATTCTGTGTTTGTGGGATGTTATACCGGGCCCCCATGTTTATATGACCATTCTGTGTTGATGGGATGTTATACCGGGCCCCATGTTTGTATGACCATTCTGTGTCGGTGGGATGTTATACCGGGCCCCCATGTTTGTATGACCATTCTGTGTTTATGGGATGTTATACCGGGGCCCCATGTGTGTATGACCATTCTGTGTTGGTGGGATGTTATACCGGGCCCCCATGTTTGTATGACCATTCTGTGTTGGTGGGATGTTATACCGGGGCCCCATGTTTATATGACCATTCTGTGTTGGTGGGATGTTATACCGCGCCCCCATGTTTGTATGACCATTCTGCGTTGATGGGATGTTATACCGGGGCCCCATGTTTGTATGACCATTCTGTGTTGGTGGGATGTTATACCGGGCCCCCATGTTTGTATGACCATTCTGTTTTGGTGGGATGTTATACCGGGCCCCCATGTTTGTATGACCATTCTGCGTTGATGGGATGTTATACCGGGGCCCCATGTTTGTATGACCATTCTGTGTTGGTGGGATGTTATACCGGGCCCCCATGTTTGTATGACCATTCTGTGTTGGTGGGATGTTATACCGGGGCCCCATGTTTGTATGACCATTCTGTGTTGGTGGGATGTTATACCGGGCCCCCATGTTTGTATGACCATTCTGTGTTGGTGGGATGTTATACCGGGGCCCCATGTTTATATAACCATTCTGTGTTCGTGGGACATTATTCTGGACCCACATGTTTGTATGACCATTCTATATTCATGGGATGTTATACCGGGCCCCCATGTTTGTATGACCATTCTGCGTTGATGGGATGTTATACCGGGGCCCCATGTTTGTATGACCATTCTGTGTTGGTGGGATGTTATACCGGGCCCCCATGTTTGTATGACCATTCTGTGTTGGTGGGATGTTATACCGGGCCCCCGTCTATATATGACCATTCTGTGTTGATGGGATGTTATACCGGGCCCCCGTCTATATATGACCATTCTGTGTTGGTGGGATGTTATACCGGGCCCCCGTCTATATATGACCATTCTGTGTTGGTGGGATGTTATACCGGGCCCCCGTCTATATATGACCATTCTGTGTTGATGGGATGTTATACCGGGCCCCCGTCTATATATGACCATTCTGTGTTGGTGGGATGTTATACCGGGCCCCCGTCTATATATGACCATTCTGTGTTGGTGGGATGTTATACCGGGCCCCCGTCTATATATGGCCATTCTGTGTTGGTGGGATGTTATTCCGGGCCCCCGTCTATATATGACCATTCTGTGTTGGTGAGATGTAATACCGGGCTCCCATGTTTGTATGACCATTCTGTGTCGGTGGGATGTTATACCGCGCCCCCATGTTTGTATGACCATTCTGTGTTGGTGAGATGTTATACCGGGCCCCCATGTTTGTATGACCATTCTGTGTTTATGGGATGTTATACCGGGGCCCCATGTGTGTATGACCATTCTGTGTTGGTGGGATGTTATACCGGGCCCCCATGTTTGTATGACCATTCTGTGTTGATGGGATGTTATACTGGGCCCCCATGTTTGTATGACCATTATGTGTTGGTGGGATGTTATACCGAGCCCCCATGTTTGTATGACCATTCTGTGTTTGTGGGATGTTATACCGGGCCCCCATGTTTGTATGACCATTCTGTGTTGGTGAGATGCTATACCGGGCTCCCATGTTTGTATGACCATTCTGTGTCGGTGGGATGTTATACCGGGCCCCCATGTTTGTATGACCATTCTGTGTTGGTGAGATGCTATACCGGGCTCCCATGTTTGTATGACCCTTCTGTGTTGGTGGGATGTTATACCGGGCTCCCATGTTTGTATGACCATTCTGTGTCGGTGGGATGTTATACCGGGCCCCAATGTTTGTATGACCATTCTGTGTTGGTGAGATGTTATACCGGGCCCCCATGTTTGTATGACCATTCTGTGTTGGTGGGATGTTATTCCGGGCCCCCGTCTATATATGACCATTCTGTGTTTGTGGGATGTTATACCGGGCCCCCATGTTTGTATGACCATTCTGTGTTTGTGGGATGTTATACCGGGCCCCCATGTTTATATGACCATTCTGTGTTGATGGGATGTTATACCGGGCCCCATGTTTGTATGACCATTCTGTGTCGGTGGGATGTTATACCGGGCCCCCATGTTTGTATGACCATTCTGTGTTTATGGGATGTTATACCGGGGCCCCATGTGTGTATGACCATTCTGTGTTGGTGGGATGTTATACCGGGCCCCCATGTTTGTATGACCATTCTGTGTTGGTGGGATGTTATACCGGGGCCCCATGTTTATATGACCATTCTGTGTTGGTGGGATGTTATACCGCGCCCCCATGTTTGTATGACCATTCTGCGTTGATGGGATGTTATACCGGGGCCCCATGTTTGTATGACCATTCTGTGTTGGTGGGATGTTATACCGGGCCCCCATGTTTGTATGACCATTCTGTTTTGGTGGGATGTTATACCGGGCCCCCATGTTTGTATGACCATTCTGCGTTGATGGGATGTTATACCGGGGCCCCATGTTTGTATGACCATTCTGTGTTGGTGGGATGTTATACCGGGCCCCCATGTTTGTATGACCATTCTGTGTTGGTGGGATGTTATACCGGGGCCCCATGTTTGTATGACCATTCTGTGTTGGTGGGATGTTATACCGGGCCCCCATGTTTGTATGACCATTCTGTGTTGGTGGGATGTTATACCGGGGCCCCATGTTTATATAACCATTCTGTGTTCGTGGGACATTATTCTGGACCCACATGTTTGTATGACCATTCTATATTCATGGGATGTTATACCGGGCCCCCATGTTTGTATGACCATTCTGCGTTGATGGGATGTTATACCGGGGCCCCATGTTTGTATGACCATTCTGTGTTGGTGGGATGTTATACCGGGCCCCCATGTTTGTATGACCATTCTGTGTTGGTGGGATGTTATACCGGGGCCCCATGTTTGTATGACCATTCTGTGTTGGTGGGATGTTATACCGGGCCCCCATGTTTGTATGACCATTCTGTGTTGGTGGGATGTTATACCGGGGCCCCATGTTTATATAACCATTCTGTGTTCGTGGGACATTATTCTGGACCCACATGTTTGTATGACCATTCTATATTCATGGGATGTTATACCGGGCCCCCATGTTTGTATGACCATTCTATGTTCGTGGGACGTCGTATCGAGCTCCCATATTTCTATGACCGTTCTGTGTTTGTGGGAATTTAGAGGTGCACAAACTACGGCTATATAGTGAAGTTCCAGCTTTAAGTGGTAGAGGTCTCAGGCGCACTTGCATACATTGTATCGGTCATGGACATGTACCCGGGTAAAACCACCAATCCAGCAGATGGATATCTTCGCAACAATAAATAAATCCACTCCCCGTGTGTGATTCGAACCTATAATAGTGAGTAGCAAGTTGAAATCAACAGCCCTAGCCACTCTGCCACGGATGCGCTTATACAATATATATAGCGAACTCATGTGTAGTATCTATTTCATGAAATTAATAGGAATATTGATATAAAGTTGTAAACATGGATATTTATTTATTCCAACAACATTTTATAGCATCACCAGAACCAGTCATCATCAGAATGCGTGTCTGCAACTTCCGGTGCCTGCTTCCATTGTCCCCAAGAGAACGTGTCCACACGCTGGTCAGACTTGTCGTAATCGTGCACAATATGCAAACGTTGTATTCTTTCGTGCACCCATCCGTGATGACATTGGTGAACGCAACAAGTGCCTAGTGTGGTGTTTGCGGTGTTTAACAGACGTCGCTGTAACAGCGTTGTACGTAATGGTTTGATTGGTCGTCGACCGCGGCGTTTTTTCGGTGCGGGAGACCGACTTCTTTTGACATTTCCCAATCGTTTTCTCCTCTTCTGTATATTGGCACCTCCATTGCTGTCAGACGCTATGCCGGAATCATCGTTAGTAAGCCGGCAATCCACATCTGAGGCGACTGCAGCGGAAGATTTTCTCTTGACTCCATGACTAACACTGTATGACGGTCCTGAAACAATAATATAATTTTATTCTGTATGTGTGCGTTTTACGTTTATTTATCGTTGTTACCGGTTGCCCATATATGAGCGACGCCTCCTGAGGACATTAGTCATTTTAGATATTTGGAGGATAGTGCAATGATACAGAAAGAGACTCATTTCAGAGTCTCCTCTTGTTCTTTTACGATTCCTCGGTTTAACGTCTAATCTGAAAGACTGTTGATTTTATTAGGGTCCGACGGGAGAAATAACATGCGATCCCTGGATTACCAGTCCAACGTGTTAACCAGCGGACTTCAGATCCGTCTGTACTGTCACACTCACCGATATGAAATATATATATTATGCTCACTTTGCTACGTACAGCGGTAAAATACAGCCACATGAACATGTCCCGGGGGATTGTTTTACACTACCAGTATGTACTACATGTGTTATATGCATTCAATAAATTAGAATCCAGCGCACTAATTGTGAATTTATATTATATGTATTAGAAATATAGCTACTTATACCTATATATTATTTAGTCACAGTTACCAATTTTCATTCAGTTCTTTCAAATATTAAACAATGTATTTGCGCCAAAACTATATCATAGTAAAGCAAACATTATCTGGAAAGATGCTTGTATGCAAGTGATATAATTATGCAGTTGAAATGTACTTTTATGAAAACGAAATAACTAAATAATGAACGTGTTATTACCAGGTAGCTGGATATCAGTTGAGCTTCCGTATCTAGCTGCAGATCTAAGGAAGTTATCAACTTCTGTAGGTTGTGTTGTTAGATCAAGAACATCGACGTGTGTACTTTCATCATCATCATCATCGACGTAACCAGCAGGTGTATCCAAACGTGTGTTGGTTTGGACTAGATCGATGTGACCAGCAGGTGTATCCAAACGTGTGTTGGCTTGGACTAGATCGATGTAACCAGCAGGTGTATCCAAACGTGTGTTGGCTTGGACTAGATCGATGTGACCAGTACTGTAAAGAAACAAAACATTTACTACGTTATTAAATTGGGTAGATGAGGTATGTATTCATCATCACATTTAGTGATTGCGGAACTCATCATAGAGTATATTCGCAATTAACTATTCGTATTAGTATCTTCTAATTTGCCCCATTAAATGTAGGATATCTTCCTACAACAGCCCGTGAAAGCAGGGCATTATCCAATATTATGTTAGTTTTAAAATCTATAGAATATACTGCTGTAGATATAATGGTAGTATGTAAGCATTGTGTAAAACAACCAGAAAACTAAGACCAATGTTTAAGGAAAAGGTTAAAGTTTCGTTACTTCTGACTAACATATCAAAGCCATTCCTCCGCTAGCTTGTATATTCTCTACGTATTCGTTCAACACATGGTATTTGTTTACAGCTAACCTGTACTTGATTATTTTATTAATTAAGATATATTAATATGTTATCACAGTTAAACTATGTTTATTCTCATTGCAGTATAGATTACCTATTGATGCTAACATGGTTTTTGATCAATGAGGTGCTGTTTGATTACACTAATATAAGCATACATGTCATGTAATATTATTTGTGAATCGACTATGTTTAAACTAGAGCTAATATGATGAATTTTAGGTGAACTGGCATGTCCATTGCTCAGAACTGCAATGTACCTTATAAACAACCCATGTTATCTAGGTATGAACCAGTTCTCGACTCTTCTATCTCCGTTAGCGATTGACAATATATTTGTCAGGGAATGAATGAATGAACCAACGACATTATAACACTGAAACACGACCTCTAGCGACAGCGCACTATACCACTCGGCCATGACTTGATGACACTGTAACTGACTTCTAGCTACAGCGCGCTACACCACTCGGCCATGACTTTATGTCACTGTAATTGACTTCTAGCTACAGCGCGCTACACCACTTGGCCATGACTTTATGACACTGTAACTGACTTCTAGCTACAGCGCGCTACACCACTCGGCCATTACTTTATGATACTGTAACTGACTTCTAGCGACAGCGCGCTACACCACTCAACCATGACTTTATGACACTGTAGCTGACTTCTAGCTACAGCGCGCTACACCACTCGGCCATGACTTTATGACACTGTAACTGACTTCTAGCTACAGCGCGCTACACCACTCGGCCATTACTTTATGATACTGTAACTGACTTCTAGCGACAGCACGCTACACCACTCGACCATGACTTTATGACACTGTAGCTGACGTCTAGCTACAGCGCGCTACACCACTCGGCCATGACTTTATGACACTGTAACTGACTTCTAGCGACAGCGCGCTACATCACTCAGCCATGGCTTGATGACACTGTAACTGACTTCTAGCGACAGCGCGCTACACCACTCGGCCATGACTTTATGACACTGTAACTGACTTCTAGCGACAGCGCGCTACACCACTCGGCCATGACTTTATGACACTGTAACTGACTTCTAGCGACAGCGCGCTACATCACTCAGCCATGGCTTGATGACACTGTAACTGACTTCTAGCGACAGCGCGCTACACCACTCGGCCATGACTTTATGACACTGTAACTGACTTCTAGCGACAGCGCGCTACACCACTTGGCCATGGCTTGATGACACTGTAACTGACCTTTAGCGACAGTGCGCTACACCACTCAGCCATGGCTTGATGGCACTGTAGCGGACCTCTAACGACAGCGTTACACCACTCGGCCACGGATAAATACCATAGCATATAAACTAAATATCCAACGGACGTTCAACAATAAACTAAATATCCAACATATATTCAACAATAAACTAAATACCCAACGTATGTTCAACAATAAACTAAATATCCAACGGACGTTCAACAATAAACTAAATACCCAACGTATGTTCAACAATAAACTAAATACCCAACATATATTCAACAATAAACTAAATACCCAACGTATGTTCAACAATAAACTAAATACCCAACGTATGTTCAACAATAAACTAAATACCCAACGGATGTTCAACAATAAACTAAATAGCCAACGGATGTTCAACAATAAACTAAATGCCCAACGTATGTTCAACAATAAACTAAATATCCAACATATGTTCAACAATAAACTAAATATCCAACATATATTCAACAATAAACTAAATACCCAACGTATGTTCAACAATAAACTAAATATCCAACGGACGTTCAACAATAAACTAAATACCCAACATATATTCAACAATAAACTAAATACCCAACGTATGTTCAACAATAAACTAAATACCCAACATATATTCAACAATAAACTAAATACCCAACGGATGTTCAACAATAAACTAAATACCCAACGTATGTTCAACAATAAACTAAATACCCAACGGATGTTCAACAATAAACTAAATACCCAACGGATGTTCAACAATAAACTAGATATCCAACATATGTCCAACAATAAACTAAACATCCAACGTATGTTCAACAATAAACTAAATATCCAACGTATGTTCAACAATAAACTAAATATTCAACGGATTACCATTAATTGATTAAAAGAAACCGTGGTCATGTTACAACGAGAGACAGAAACCATTAATTAAATTACGTACGCAGAATGAATTATGGTTATGCAATACAATATAAATTAACAGAATGAAGTGAAGTTGCTACAGCTGAACAAGTAGTCTATTCGGCGCTGTAATGGTGTATTATTCTATATTAGATTATGTTTTATATTCCGAGAAAATTACCTTGCTGGTGGTGATCCAGTTTCCACAAAATCGCATGTAGAATCTTGCATTAATAATGGAAATTGATAGGAGCGCATTAAATCGTGTTTTGTTGCTTGAAAATATGGCGTCTTCTGTTGACGTTGCCAACGACGTTGTTGTGACGTCAGCGTCATTGGTCTATTTTCTTGCGCAATGTAGTGCAGTTTATTCATTATAACACTCATGAAGAGAACGTTTGATATGCTCAACATGATAAATGCATCTAATTGCTGAATAACTGAATTCAATCTTGGATTTGCGTTCTAGTTTTTTGTGGAACGTCAAAATAACTTAAAAGAAGGCAAAGTCCGGTTAGAAAAAAGACCTGCCCAGTAAAATCCAGAGCCGTTTCGATATCTAAAAATGTATGTCCCATCCCACCCGCGAACCTTAACTTTGATCGGAATGAACAGAGTACTGTATTTGTATTCAAGGTGAATATATATGTGTGTATAGTTTACACTGCTGTTGACAAGTATCATAGACTAAACTGATATATTGATGGTTTTGTAATTGTGTTGTATCATAGACTAAACTGATATATTGATGGTTTTGTAATTGTGTTGTATCATAGACTAAACTGATATATTGATGGTTTTGTAATAGTTTGTATCATAGACTAAGCTGGTCTATTCACGGTTTTGAAATTGTGTTGTCTCACAGACTAAACTGGTTTATTGACGGTTTTGTAATTGTGTTGTATCATCTTGTGGGATGTTATATCGGGCCCCCATCGTTATATGACCATTCTGTGTTGGTGGGATGTCATATCAGGCCACCATGTTTGTATGACCATTCTGTGTTGGTGGGATGTCATATCAGGCCACCATGTTTGTATGACCATTCTGTGTTGGTGGGATGTCATATCAGGCCACCATGTTTGTATGACCATTGTGTGTTGGTGGGATGTCATATCAGGCCACCATGTTTGTATGACCATTCTGTGTTGGTGGGATGTCATATCAGGCCACCATGTTTGTATGACCATTCTGTGTTGGTGGGATGTCATATCAGGCCACCATGTTTGTATGACCATTCTGTGTTGGTGGGATGTCATATCAGGCCACCATGTTTGTATGACCATTCTGTGTTGGTGGGATGTCATATCAGGCCACCATGTTTGTATGACCATTCTGTGTTGGTGGGATGTCATATCAGGCCACCATGTTGTATGACCATTCTGTGTTGGTGGGATGTCATATCAGGCACCATGTTTGTATGACCATTCTGTGTTGGTGGGATGTCATATCAGGCCACCATGTTTGTATGACCATTCTGTGTTGGTGGGATGTCATATCAGGCCACCATGTTTGTATGACCATTCTGTGTTGGTGGGATGTCATATCAGGCCACCATGTTTGTATGACCATTCTGTGTTGGTGGGATGTTATATCGGGCCCCCATGTTTGTATGAACGTTCTGTGTTTGTGGGATGTTATAACTGGGCCCCCATGTTTCTATGACCATTCTGTGTTGGTGGGATGTTATTCCGGGCCCCCATGTTTATATAACCATTCTGTGTTTGTGGGATGTTATTCCGGGGCCCCATGTTTATATAACCATTCTGTGTGTGTGGGATGTTATACCGGGCCCCCATGTTTATATGACCATTGTGTGTTTATGGGATGTTATTCCGGGCTCACATGTTTGTATGACCATTCTGTGTTTGTGGGATGTTATATCGGGCCACCATGTTTCTATGACCATTCTGTGTTGGTGGGATGTTATACCGGGCCCCCATGTTTGTATGACCATTCTATGTTCGTGGGACGTCGTATCGAGCTCCCATATTTCTATGACCGTTCTGTGTTTGTGGGAATTTAGAGGTGCACAAACTACGGCTATATAGTGAAGTTCCAGCTTTAAGTGGTAGAGGTCTCAGGCGCACCTGCATACATTGTATCGGTAATGGACATGTACCCGGGTAAAACTACCAATCCAGCAGATGGATATCTTCGCAACAATAAATAAATCCACTCCCCGTGTGTGTGATTCGAATCTATAATAGTGAGTAGCAAGTTGAAATCAACAGCCCTAGCCACTCTGCCACGGATGCGCTTATACAATATATATAGCTAACTCATGTGTAGTATCTATTTCATGAAATAAATAGGAATATTGATATAAAGTTGTAAACATGGATATTTATTTATTCCAACAACATTTTATAGCATCACCAGAACCAGTCATCATCTGAATGCGTGTCTGCAACTTCCGGTGCCTGCTTCCATTGTCCCCACGAGAACGTGTCCACACGCAGGTCAGACTTGTCGTAATCGTGCACAAGATGCCAACGTTGTATTCTTTCGTGCACCCATCCGTGATGACATTGGTGAACGCAGCAAGTGTCTAGTGTGGTGTTTGCGGTGTTTAACAGACGTCGCTGTAACATCGTTGTACGTAATGGTTTGATTGGTCGTCGACCGCGGCGTTTTTTCGGTGCGGGAGACCGACTTCTTTTGACATTTCCCAATCGTTTTCTCCTCTTCTGTATATTGGAGCCTCCATCGCTGTCAGACTCTATGCCGGAATCATTGGTAGTAAGCCGGTAATCCACATCTGAGGCGACTGCAGTGGACGATTTTCTCTTGACTCCATGACTAACACTGTGTGACGGTCCTGACACAATAATATAATTTGATTATGTATGTGTGCGTTTTACGTTTATTTATCGTCGCTACCGATTGCCCATATGAGCGACGCCTCCTGAGAACATTAGTCATTTTAGATTTTTGGAGGATAGTACAATGATACAGAAAGAGACCCATTTCAGAGTCTCCTCTAGTTCTTTTACGTGCACGGTGTAAAGCACCGACACGAGACCTCGGTTTAACGTCCCATCTGAAAGACTGTTGATTTTATTATATTCCGACGGGAGAAATAACATGCGATCCCTGGATTACCAGTCCAACGTGTTAACCACCGGACTTCAGATCCGTCTGTACTGTCACTCACCGAGATGAAATATATATATTATGCTCACTTTTCTACGTACAGCGGTACAATACAGCCACAAGAATATGTCCCGGGGGATTGTTTTACACTACCAGTATGTACTACATGTGTTATATGCATTCAATAAATTAGACTTCAGGGCACTAATTGTGAATTTACATTATATTTGTTAGAAATATAGCTACTTATACCAATATATTATTTAGTCACAGTTACCAATTTTCATTCAGTTCTTTCAAATATTAAGCAATGCATTTGCATCAAAACTATATCATAGTAAAGCAAACATTATCTGGAAAGATGCTTGTAAGTAAGTGATATAATTATGCAGTTGAAATGTACTTTTATGAAAACGAAATAATGAACGTGTTATTACCAGGTAGCTGGATATCAGTTGAGCTTCCGTATCTAGCTGCAGATCTAAGGAAGTTATCAACTTCTGTAGGCTGTGTTGTTAGATCAAGGACATCGACGTGTGTACTGTCATCATCATCATCGATGTGACCAGCAGGTGTATCCAAACGTGTGCTGGCTTGGACTAGATCGATGTGACCAGCAGGTGTATCCAAACGTGTGTTGGCTTGGACTAGATCGATGTGACCAGCAGGTGTATCCAAACGTGTGTTGGCTTGGACTAGATCGATGTGACCAGTACTGTAAAGAAACAAAACATTTACTACGTTATTAAATTTGGTAGACGAGGTATGTATTCATCATCATCACATTTAGTGATTGCGGAACTCGTCATGGAGTATATTCGCAATTAACTATTCGTATTAGTATCTTCTAATTTGCCCCATTAAATGTAGGATATCTTCCTACAACAGCCCGTGAAAGCAGGGCATTATCCAATATTATGTTAGTTTTAAAATCTATAGAATATACTGCTGTAGATATAATGGTAGTATGTAAGCATTGTGTAAAGCAACCAGAAAAATAAGACCAATGTTTAAGGAGAACCTTAAAGTTTCGTTACTTCTGACTAACATATCAAAGCCATTCCTCCGCTAGCTTGTCTATTCTCTACTTATTCGTTCAACACACGGCATTTGTTTACAGCCAATCTGCATTTGATTATTTCATTAATTAAGATATATTAATATATTTATATGTTCTCACAGTTTAACTATGTTTATTCTCATTGCAGTATAATGTTTATTCTCATTGCAGTATAGATTACTTATTGATGCTAACATGGTTTTTGATCAATGAGGTGCTATGTTTATTCTCATTGCAGTATAGATTACCTATTGATGCTAACATGGTTTTTGATCAATGAGGTACTGTTCATCATTGCGATTCATTTTGCGTTTATGCGTAGTACCGTGGTTTATTAGAATGCGCCGTGCGGCCCAGTACTTCCGGCTTCAGCATTCGAGGTTTCTGTTGGGGTTACCTCACCCTTAGGCTAGGACTTTTAAGGCGGTCCATATATTCGCCTGATGCACCCGTTGTGGGACACGTGGAGTATTTAATAGTTATCTAGTTATGAACCAAGTTCTCGACTCTGCTATCTCCGTTAGCGATTGACAATATATTTGTCAGGGAATGAATGAATGAATGAATGAACCAACGACATTATAACACTTAAAAACGACCTCTAACGACAGCGCACGACACCACTCGGACATGACTTTATGACACTGTAACTGACTTATAGCGACAGCGCGCTACACCACTCGGACATGACTTTATGTCACTGTAACTGACCTCTAGCGACAGCGCACTACACCACTCGGACATGACTTTATGACACTGTAACTGACTTATAGCGACAGCGCGCTACACCACTCGGACATGATTTTATGATATTGTAACTGTCTTCTAGCGACAGCGCACTACACCACTCGGACATGACTTTATGATATTGTAACTGTCTTCTAGCGACAGCGCACTACACCACTCGGCCATGACTTTATGACACTGTAACTGACTTATAGCGACAGCGCGCTACACCACTTGGCCATGACTTTATGACACTGTAACTGACATTTAACGACAGCGCGCTACACCACTCGGCCATGACTTTATGACACTGTAACTGACATTTAACGACAGCGCGCTACACCACTCGGCCATGACTTTATGACACTGTAACTGACAGTTAACGACAGCGCGCTACACCACTCGGCCATGACTTTATGACACTGTAACTGACATTTAACGACAGTGCGCTACACCATTCGGCCATGACTTTATGACACTGTAACTGACTTCTAGCGACAGCACGCTACACAACTCGGACACGACTTTATGACTGCTACACAACTCGGACACGACTTTATGACACTGTAACTGACTTCTAGCGACAGCGCGATACACCACTCGGCCATGACTTTATGACACTGTAACTGACCTCTAGCGACAGCGCGCAACACTACTCGGCCATGACTTTATGACACTGTATAGCTGACTTCTAGCGACAGCACGCTACACCACTCGGCCATGACTTTATGACACTGTAACTGACCTCTAGCGACAGCGCGCAACACCACTCAGCCATGACTTTATGACACTGTAGCTGACTTCTAGCGACAGCGCGCTACACCACTCGGCCATGACTTTATGACACTGTAACTGACATTTAACGACAGCGCGCTACACCACTCGGCCATGACTTTATGACACTGTAACTGACATTTAACGACAGTGCGCTACACCACTCGGCCATGACTTTATGACACTGTAACTGACATTTAACGACAGTGCGCTACACCATTCGGCCATGACTTTATGACACTGTAACTGACTTCTAGCGACAGCACTCTACACAACTCAGACACGACTTTATGACTGCTACACAACTCGGACACGATTTTATGACACTGTAACTGACTTCTAGCGACAGCGCGATACACCACTCGGCCATGACTTTATGACACTGTAACTGACCTCTAGCGACAGCGCGCAACACCACTCGGCCATGACTTTATGACACTGTAGCTAACTTCTAGCAACAGCGCGCTACACCACTCGGCCATGACTTTATGACACTGTAACTGACCTCTAGCGACAGCGCGCAACACCACATGGCCATGACTTTATGACAATGTAACTGACCTCTAGCGACAGCGCTCAACACCACTCGGCCATGACTTTATGACACTGATAGCTGACTTCTAGCGACAGCACGCTACACCACTCGGCCATGACTTATGACACTGTAACTGACCTCTAGCGACAGCGCGCAACACCACTCAGCCATGACTTTATGACACTGTAGCTGACTTCTAGCGACAGCGCGCTAAACCACTCGGCCATGACTTTATGACACTGTAACTGACATTTAACGACAGCGCGCTACACCACTCGGCCATGACTTTATGACACTGTAACTGACATTTAACGACAGTGCGCTACACCACTCGGCCATGACTTTATGACACTGTAACTGACATTTAACGACAGTGCGCTACACCATTCGGCCATGACTTTATGACACTGTAACTGACTTCTAGCGACAGCACGCTACACAACTCAGACACGACTTTATGACTGCTACACAACTCGGACACGACTTTATGACACTGTAACTGACTTCGAGCGACAGCGCGATACACCACTCGGCCATGAATTTATGACACTGTAACTGACCTCTAGCGACAGCGCGCAACACCACTCGGCCATGACTTTATGACACTGTAGCTAACTTCTAGCAACAGCGCGCTACACCACTCGGCCATGACTTTATGACACTGTAACTGACCTCTAGCGACAGCGCGCAACACCACATGGCCATGACTTTATGACACTGTAGCTGACTTCTAGCGACAGCGCTCTACACCACTTGGCCATGACTTTATGACACTGTAGCTGACCTCTAGCGACAGCGCTCTACAGCACTTGGCCATGACTTTATGACACTGTAGCTGACCTCTAGCGACAGCGCTCTACACCACTTGGCCATGACGTTATGACACTGTAGCTGACCTCTAGCGACAGTGCTCTACACCACTTGGCCATGACTTTATGACACTGTAGCTGACCTCTAGCGACAGCGCTCTACACCACTTGGCCATGACTTTATGACACTGTAGCTGACCTCTAGTGACAGCGCTCTACACCACTTGGCCACAACTTTATGACACTGTAGCTGACCTCTAGCGACAGCGCTCTACACCACTTGGCCATGACTTTATGACACTGTAGCGGACCTCTAACGACAGCGTTACACGACTCGGCCACGGTAAATACCATAGCATATAAACTAAATATCCAACGGATGTTCAACAATAAACTAAATATCCAACATATGTTCAACAATAAACTAAATATCCAACATATGTTCAACAATAAACTAAATATCCAACATATGTTCAACAATAAACTAAACATCCAACGGATGTTCAACAATAAACTAAATATCCAACATATGTTCAACAATAAACTAAATATCCAACATATGTTCAACAATAAACTAAATATCCAACGTATGTTCAACAATAAACTAAATATCCAACGTATGTTCAACAATAAACTAAATATCCAACGTATGTTCAACAATAAACTAAATATCCAACATATGTTCAACAATAAACTAAATACCCAACGTATGTTCAACAATAAACTAAATACCCAACGTATGTTCAACAATAAACTAAATACCCAACGTATGTTCAACAATAAACTAAATATCCAACATATGTTCAACAATAAACTAAATATCCAACATATGTTCAACAATAAACTAAATATCCAACATATGTTCAACAATAAACTAAATATCCAATGTATGTTCAACAATAAACTAAATACCCAACGTATGTTCAACAATAAACTAAATACCCAACGTATGTTCAACAATAAACTAAATATTCAACGGATTACCATTAATTGATTAAAAGAAACCGTGGTCATGTTACAACGAGAGACAGAAACCATTAATTAAATTACGTACGCAGAATGAATTATGGTTATGCAATACAATATAAATTAACAGAATGAAGTGAAGTTGCTACAGCTGGACAAGTAGTCTATTCAGCGCTGTAATGGTGTATTATTCTATATTAGATTATGTTTTATATTCCGAGAAAATTACCTTGCTGGTGGTGATCCAGTTTCCACAAAATCGCATGTAGAATCTTGCATTAATAATGGAAATTGATAGGAGCGCATTAAATCGTGGTTTGTTGCTTGAAAATATGGCGTCTTCTGTTGACGTTGCCAACGACGTTGTTGTGACGTCAGCGTCATTGGTCTATTTTCTTGCGCAATGTAGTGCAGTTTATTCATTATAACACTCATGAAGAGAACGTTTGATATGCTCAACATGATAAATGCATCTAATTGCTGAATAACTGAATTCAATCTTGGATGTGCGTTCTAGTTTTTTGTGGAACGTCAAAATAACTTAAAAGAAGGCAAAGTCCGGTTAGAAAAAAGACCTGCCCAGTAAAATCCAGAGCCGTTTCGATATCTAAAAATGTATGTCCCATCCCACCCGCGAATCTCAACTTTGATCGGAATGAACAGAGTACAGTATTTGTATTCAAGGTGAATATATGTGTGTGTATTTTACACTGTTGTTGACAAGTATCATAGACTAAACTAGTATATTGACGGTTTGTAATTGTGTTGTATCATAGACTAAACTGGTCTAATGACGGTTTTGTAATTGTGTTGTATCATAGACAAAACTGGTCTATTGACGGTTTTGTAATTGTGTTGTATCATATACTAAACTGGTCTATTGACGGTTTTGTAATTGTGTTGTCTCATAGACTAAACTGATATATTGACGGTTTTGTAATCTGTGTTGAATCTCATACCACCAACATGTCTATATGACCATTCTGTGTTGATGGGATGTCATACCAGGCCACCATGTTTGTATGACCATTCTGTGTCGATGTGATGTCATACCAGGCCACCATGTTTGTATGACCATTCTGTGTCGGTGGGATGTTATAACGGGCCCCCATGTTTGTATGACCATTCTGTGTTGATGAGATGTCATACCAGGCCACCATGTTTGTATGACCATTCTGTGTCGGTGGGATGTTATACCGGGGCACCATGTTTGTATGACCATTCTGTGTTTATGGGATGCCATACCAAGCCACCATGTTTGTATGACCATTCTGTGTCCGTGGGATGTTATACCGAGCCCACCATGTTTGTATGACCATGCTGTCGGTGGGATGTTATATCGAGCCCCCATGTTTGTATGACCATTCTGTGTCGGTGAATGTTATACCAGGCCCCCATGTTTATATAACCATTCTGTGTCGGTGGATGTTAAACCGGGCCCCCATGTTTATATAACCATTCTGTGTCGGTGAGATGTTATACCGGGCCCCCATGTTTATATAACCATTCTGTGTCGGTGGGATGTTATACCGGGCCCCCATATTTATATGACCATTCTGTGTTGATGGGATGTTATACCGGGCCCCCATGTTTATATGACCATTCTGTGTTGGTGGGATGTTATACCGGGCCCCCATGTTTATATAACCATTCTGTGTTGGTGGTATGTTATACCGGGCCCCCATGTTTATATAACCATTCTGTGTTGGTGGTATGTTATACCGGGCCCCAATGTTTATATAACCATTCTGTGTTTGTGGGATGTTATACCGGGCCACCATGTTTATATAACCATTCTGTGTTTGTGGGATGTTATACCGGGCCCCCATGTTTATATAACCATTCTGTGTTGTGGGATGTTATTCCGGGGCACCATGTTTATATAACCATTCTGTGTTTGTGGGATGTTATTCCGGGCACCATGTTTATAAACCATTCTGTTTTGTGGATGTTATTCCGGGCACCATGTTTATATAACCATTCTGTGTTTGTGGGATGTTATTCCGGGGCACCATGTTTATATAACCATTCTGTGTTTGTGGGATGTTATACCGGGGCACCATGTTTATATAACCATTCTGTGTTTGTGGGATGTTATTCCGGGGCACCATGTTTATATAACCATTCTGTGTTTGTGGGATGTTATTCCGGGGCACCATGTTTATATAACCATTCTGTGTTGGTGGGATGTTATACCGGGGCACCATGTTTATATGACCATTCTGTGTTGGTGGGATGTTATTCCGGGGCACCATGTTTATATAATCATTCTGTGTTTGTGGGATGTTATTCCGGGCCACCATGTTTATATGACCATTCTGTGTTGGTGGGATGTTATACCGGGCCCCATGTTGTATGACCATTCTGTGTCGGTGGGATGTTATCCGGGCCACCATGTTTATATAACCATTCTGTGTCTGTGGATGTTATACCGGGCCCCCATGTTTATATGACCATTCTGTGTTGGTGGGATGTTATACCGGGCCCCCATGTTTGTATGACCATTCTGTGTCGGTGGGATGTTATACAGGCCCATGTTTATATAACCATTCTGTGTGGTGGGATGTTATACCGGGGCACCATGTTTGTATGACCATTCTGTATTGGTGGGATGTTATACCGGGCCCCCATGTTTGTATGACCATTCTGTGTTGGTGGGGTGTTATACCGGGGCACCAGGTTTGTATGACCATTCTGTGTTGATGGGATGTGATACCAGGCCACCATGTTTGTATGACAATTCTGTGTCGGTGGGATGTTATACCGGGGCACCATGTTTGTATGACCATTCTGTATTGGTGGGATGTTATACCGGGCCCCCATGTTTGTATGACCATTCTGTGTTGGTGGGATGTTATACCGGGCCCCCATGTTTATATGACCATTCTGTGTTGGTAGGATGTTATACTGGGGCACCATGTTTATATAACCATTCTGTGTTGGTGGTATGTTATTCCGGGGCCCCATGTTTATATAACCATTCTGTGTTGGTGGTATGTTATTCCGGGGCCCCATGTTTATATAACCATTCTGTGTTGGTGGTATGTTATTCCGGGGCCCCATGTTTATATAACCATTCTGTGTTTGTGGGATGTTATTCCGGGGCACCATGTTTATATAACCATTCTGTATTTGTGGGATGTTATTCCGGGGCACCATGTTTATATAACCATTCTGTGTTGGTGGTATGTTATTCCGGGGCCCCATGTTTATATAACCATTCTGTGTTTGTGGGATGTTATTCCGGGGCACCATGTTTATATAACCATTCTGTGTTTGTGGGAAGTTATTCCGGGGCACCATGTTTATATAACCATTCTGTGTTTGTGGGATGTTATTCCGGGGCACCATGTTTATATAACCATTCTGTGTTGGTGGTATGTTATTCCGGGGCACCATGTTTATATAACCATTCTGTGTTTGTGGGATGTTATTCCGGGGCACCATGTTTATATAACCATTGTGTGTTTGTGGGATGTTATACCGGGGCACCATGTTTATATAACCATTCTGTGTTGGTGGGATGTTATTCCGGGGCACCATGTTTATATAACCAGTGTGTGTTGGTGGGATGTTATTCCGGGGCACCATGTTTTTATGACCATTCTGTGTTGGTGGGATGTTATTCCGGGGCACCATGTTTATATAACCATTCTGTGTTTGTGGGATGTTATTCCGGGTCACCATCTATATATGACAATTCTGTGTTGGTGGGATGTTATACCGGGGCACCAGGTTTGTATGACCATTCTGTGTTGATGGGATGTGATACGAGGCCACCATGTTTGTATGACCATTCTGTGTCGGTGGGATGTTATACCGGGGCACCATGTTTGTATGACCATTCTGTATTGGTGGGATGTTATACCGGGCCCCCATGTTTGTATGACCATTCTGTGTTGGTGGGATGTTATATCGGGCCCCCATGTTTATATAACCATTCTGTGTTTGTGGGATGTTATTCCGGGGCACCATGTTTATATAACCATTGTGTGTTGGTGGGATGTTATACCGGGGCACCATGTTTATATAACCATTCTGTGTTGGTGGGATGTTATTCCGGGGCACCATGTTTATATAACCATTGTGTGTTTGTGGGATGTTATACCGGGGCACCATGTTTATATAACCATTCTGTGTTGGTGGGATGTTATTCCGGGGCACCATGTTTATATAACCATTGTGTGTTGGTGGGATGTTATACCGGGCCCCCGTCTATATATAACCATTCTGTGTTCGTGGGATGTTATAACTGGGCCCACATGTTTGTATGAACTTTCTGTGTTTGTGGGATGTTTTTCAGGTCCCCATGTTTGTATTACCAATCTGTGTCGGTGGGACGTTTAATAGGGCTCCCATGTTTGTATGACCTTCTGTGCTGGTGTGATGCCAAACCGAGCACCCATGTTTGTATGAACTTTCTGTGTTTGTGGGATGTTTTTCGGGTCCCCATGTTTGTATTACCATTCTGTGTTGGTGGGACGTTTTGTAGGGCCCCACTGTTTGTATGACCCTTCTGTGTTGGTGTTTATATAACCATTCTGTGTTGGTGGGATGTTATTCCGGGGCACCATGTTTATATAATCATTCTGTGTTTGTGGGATGTTATTCCGGGTCACCATCTATATATGACCATTCTGTGTTGGTGGGATGTTATTCCGGGGCACCATGTTTATATAACCATTCTGTGTTTGTGGGATGTTATTCCGGGGCACCATGTTTATATAACCATTCTGTGTTGGTGGGATGTTATTCCGGGGCACCATGTTTATATAACCATTCTGTGTGTGTGGGATGTTATACCGGGCCCCCGTCTATATATAACCATTGTGTGTTTGTGGGATGTTATACCTGGGCACCATGTTTATATGACCATTCTGTGTTTGTGGGATGTTATTCCGGGTCACCATGTTTATATGACCATTCTGTGTTTGTGGGATGTTATTCCGGGGCACCATGTTTATATAACCATTCTGTGTTTGTGGGATGTTATACCGGGGCACCATGTTTATATAACCATTCTGTGTTTGTGGGATGTTATATCGGGCCCCCATGTTTATATGACCATTCTGTGTTTGTGGGATGTTATACCGGGCCCCCATGTTTATATAACCATTCTGTGTTGGTGGGATGTTATACCGGGCCCCCATGTTTATATAACCATTCTGTGTTTGTGGGATGTTATACCGGGCCCCCATGTTTATATAACCATTCTGTGTTTGTGGGATGTTATACCGGGCCCCCATGTTTATATGACCATTCTGTGTGTGTGGGATGTTATTCCGGGGCACCATGTTTGTATGACCATTCTGTGTTTGTGGGATGTTTTACCGGGCCCCCATGTTTATATGACCATTCTGTGTTGATGGGATGTTATACAGGGCCCCCATGTTTATATAACCATTCTGTGTTGGTGGGATGTTATACCGGGACCCCATGTTTATATGACCATTCTGTGTTTGTGGGATGTAATAACTGGGCCCACATGTTTGTATGAACTTTCTGTGTTTGTGGGATGTTTTTCAGGTCCCCATGTTTGTATTACCAATCTGTGTCGGTGGGACGTTTTATAGGGCTCCCATGTTTGTATGACCATTCTGTGTTGGTGGGATGTTATACATCGCCCCCGTCTATATATGACCATTCTGTGTTGGTGGGATGTTATACATCGCCCCCGTCTATATATGACCATTCTGTGTTGGTGGGATGTTATACATCGCCCCCATCTATATATGACCATTCTGTGTTGGTGGGATGTTATACCGGGCCCCATGTCTGTATGACCATTCTGTGTTGGTGGGATGTTATATCGGACCCCCATGTTTGTATGACCATTCTGTGTTGGTGGGATGTTATCCGGGCCACCGTCTATATATGACCATTCTGTGTTTGTGGGATGTTATACCGGGCACCCATGTTTGTATGACCATTCTGTGTTGGTGGGATGTTATTCCGGCCCCCGTCTATATATGACCATTCTGTGTTTTGGGATGTTATACCGGCCCCCATGTTTGTATGACCATTCTGTGTTGGTGGTATGTTATTCCGGGGCCCCATGTTTATATAACCATTCTGTGTTGGTGGTATGTTATTCCGGGGCCCCATGTTTATATAACCATTCTGTGTTTGTGGGGTGTTATTCCGGGGCACCATGTTTATATAACCATTCTGTGTTTGTGGGATGTTATTCCGGGGCACCATGTTTATATAACCATTCTGTGTTGGTGGTATGTTATTCCGGGGCCCCATGTTTATATAACCATTTTGTGTTTGTGGGATGTTATTCCGGGGCACCATGTTTATATAACCATTCTGTGTTTGTGGGATGTTATTCCGGGGCACCATGTTTATATAACCATTCTGTGTTTGTGGGATGTTATTCCGGGGCACCATGTTTATATAACCATTCTGTGTTGGTGGTATGTTATTCCGGGGCACCATGTTTATATAACCATTCTGTGTTTGTGGGATGTTATTCCGGGGCACCATGTTTATATAACCATTCTGTGTTTGCAGGATGTTATTACGGGGCACCATGTTTATATAACCATTCTGTGTTTGTGGGATGTTATTCCGGGGCACCATGTTTATATAACCATTGTGTGTTGGTGGGATGTTATACCGGGGCACCATGTTTATATAACCATTCTGTGTTGGTGGGATGTTATTCCGGGGCACCATGTTTATATAACCATTGTGTGTTTGTGGGATGTTATACCGGGGCACCATGTTTATATAACCATTCTGTGTTGGTGGGATGTTATTCCGGGGCACCATGTTTATATAACCATTGTGTGTTGGTGGGATGTTATACCGGGCCCCCGTCTATATATAACCATTCTGTGTTCGTGGGATGTTATAACTGGGCCCACATGTTTGTATGAACTTTCTGTGTTTGTGGGATGTTTTTCAGGTCCCCATGTTTGTATTACCAATCTGTGTCGGTGGGACGTTTAATAGGGCTCCCATGTTTGTATGACCTTCTGTGCTGGTGTGATGCCAAACCGAGCACCCATGTTTGTATGAACTTTCTGTGTTTGTGGGATGTTTTTCGGGTCCCCATGTTTGTATTACCATTCTGTGTTGGTGGGACGTTTTGTAGGGCCCCACTTTTTGTATGACCCTTCTGTGTTGGTGTGACGCCAAACCGAGCACCCATGTTTGTACAGCCATTCTTGGTGAGACGTTTTATAGAGTCCCCGTCTATATATGACCATTCTGTGTTGGTGGGATGTTATTCCGGGCCCCCATCTATATATGACAATTCTGTGTTGGTGGGATGTTATACAGGGCCCCCGTCTATATATGACAATTCTGTGTTGGTGGGATGTTATACCGGGCCCCCATGTCTGTATGACCATTCTGTGTTAGTGGGATGTTATACCGGGCCCCCATGTTTGTATGACCATTCTGTGTTGGTGGGATGTTATACCGGGCCCCCATGTTTGTATGACCATTCTGTGTTGGTGAGATGTTATACCGGGCCCCCATGTTTGTATGACCATTCTGTATTGGTGAGATGCTATACCGGGCCCCCATGTTTATATGACCATTCTGTGTTGATGGGATGTTATACCGGGCCCCCATGTCTGTATGACCATTCTGTGTTGGTGGGATGTTATACCGGGCCCCCATGTTTGTATGACCATTCTGTGTTAGTGGGATGTTATACCGGGCCCCCATGTTTGTATGACCATTCTGTGTTGGTGGGATGTTATACCGGGCCCCCATGTTTGTATGACCATTCTGTGTTGGTGAGATGTTATACCTGGCCCCCATGTTTGTATGACCATTCTGTGTTGGTGGGATGTTATACCGGGCCCCCATGTTTATATGACCATTCTGTGTTTGTAGGATGTTATTCCGGGGGCCCCATGTTTATATAACCATTCTGTGTGTGTGGGATGTTATACCGGGCCCCCGTCTATATATAACCATTGTGTGTTTGTGGGATGTTATACCTGGGCACCATGTTTATATGACCATTCTGTGTTTGTGGGATATTATTCCGGGGCACCATGTTTATATAACCATTCTGTGTGTGTGGGATGTTATACCGGGCCCCCGTCTATATATAACCATTGTGTGTTTGTGGGATGTTATACCTGGGCACCATGTTTATATGACCATTCTGTGTTTGTGGGATGTTATTCCGGGGCACCATGTTTATATGACCATTCTGTGTTTGTGGGATGTTATTCCGGGGCACCATGTTTATATAACCATTCTGTGTTTGTGGGATGTTATACCGGGCCCCCATGTTTATATAACCATTCTGTGTTGGTGGGATGTTATACCGGGCCCCCATGTTTGTATGACCATTCTGTGTTGGTGGGATGTTATACCGGGGCCCCATGTTTGTATGACCATTCTGTGTTTGTGGGATGTTATACCGGGCCCCCATGTTTGTATGACCATTCTGTGTTGATGGGATGTTATACCGGGCCCCCATGTTTGTATGACCATTCTGTGTTGATGGGATGTTATACTGGGCCCCCATGTTTGTATGACCATTCTGTGTTGGTGGGATGTTATTCCGGGGCCCCATGTTTGTATGACCATTCTGTGTTGATGGGATGTTATACCGGGCCCCCATGTTTGTATGACCATTCTGTGTTGGTGGTATGTTATTCCGGGGCCCCATGTTTGTATGACCATTCTGTGTTGATGGGATGTTATACCGGGCCCACATGTTTATATAACCATTCTGTGTTGGTGGTATGTTATTCCGGGGCCCCATGTTTGTATGACCATTCTGTGTTTGTGGGATGTTATACCGGGCCCCCATGTTTATATAACCATTCTGTGTTGATGGGATGTTATACCGGGGCACCATGTTTATATGACCATTCTGTGTTGGTGGGATGTTATACCGGGCCCCCGTCTATATATGACCATTCTGTGTTGATGGGATGTTATACCGGGCCCCCGTCTATATATGACCATTCTGTGTTGGTGGGATGTTATACCGGGCCCCCGTCTATATATGACCATTCTGTGTTGGTGGGATGTTATACCGGGCCCCCGTCTATATATGACCATTCTGTGTTGATGGGATGTTATACCGGGCCCCCGTCTATATATGACCATTCTGTGTTGGTGGGATGTTATACCGGGCCCCCGTCTATATATGACCATTCTGTGTTGGTGGGATGTTATACCGGGCCCCCGTCTATATATGGCCATTCTGTGTTGGTGGGATGTTATTCCGGGCCCCCGTCTATATATGACCATTCTGTGTTGGTGAGATGTAATACCGGGCTCCCATGTTTGTATGACCATTCTGTGTCGGTGGGATGTTATACCGCGCCCCCATGTTTGTATGACCATTCTGTGTTGGTGAGATGTTATACCGGGCCCCCATGTTTGTATGACCATTCTGTGTTTATGGGATGTTATACCGGGGCCCCATGTGTGTATGACCATTCTGTGTTGGTGGGATGTTATACCGGGCCCCCATGTTTGTATGACCATTCTGTGTTGATGGGATGTTATACTGGGCCCCCATGTTTGTATGACCATTATGTGTTGGTGGGATGTTATACCGAGCCCCCATGTTTGTATGACCATTCTGTGTTGGTGGGATGTTATACCGGGCCCCCATGTTTGTATGACCATTCTGTGTTGGTGAGATGCTATACCGGGCTCCCATGTTTGTATGACCATTCTGTGTCGGTGGGATGTTATACCGGGCCCCCATGTTTGTATGACCATTCTGTGTTGGTGAGATGCTATACCGGGCTCCCATGTTTGTATGACCCTTCTGTGTTGGTGGGATGTTATACCGGGCTCCCATGTTTGTATGACCATTCTGTGTCGGTGGGATGTTATACCGGGCCCCAATGTTTGTATGACCATTCTGTGTTGGTGAGATGTTATACCGGGCCCCCATGTTTGTATGACCATTCTGTGTTGGTGGGATGTTATTCCGGGCCCCCGTCTATATATGACCATTCTGTGTTTGTGGGATGTTATACCGGGCCCCCATGTTTGTATGACCATTCTGTGTTTGTGGGATGTTATACCGGGCCCCCATATTTATATGACCATTCTGTGTTGATGGGATGTTATACCGGGCCCCATGTTTGTATGACCATTCTGTGTCGGTGGGATGTTATACCGGGCCCCCATGTTTGTATGACCATTCTGTGTTTATGGGATGTTATACCGGGGCCCCATGTGTGTATGACCATTCTGTGTTGGTGGGATGTTATACCGGGCCCCCATGTTTGTATGACCATTCTGTGTTGGTGGGATGTTATACCGGGGCCCCATGTTTATATGACCATTCTGTGTTGGTGGGATGTTATACCGCGCCCCATGTTTGTATGACCATTCTGCGTTGATGGGATGTTATACCGGGCCCATGTTTGTATGACCATTCTGTGTTGGTGGGATGTTATACCGGGCCCCCATGTTTGTATGACCATTCTGTTTGGTGGGATGTTATACCGGGCCCCCATGTTTGTATGACCATTCTGCGTTGATGGGATGTTATACCGGGGCCCCATGTTTGTATGACCATTCTGTGTTGGTGGGATGTTATACCGGGCCCCCATGTTTGTATGACCATTCTGTGTTGGTGGGATGTTATACCGGGGCCCCATGTTTGTATGACCATTCTGTGTTGGTGGGATGTTATACCGGGCCCCCATGTTTGTATGACCATTCTGTGTTGGTGGGATGTTATACCGGGGCCCCATGTTTATATAACCATTCTGTGTTCGTGGGACATTATTCTGGACCCACATGTTTGTATGACCATTCTATATTCATGGGATGTTATACCGGGCCCCCATGTTTGTATGACCATTCTGCGTTGATGGGATGTTATACCGGGGCCCCATGTTTGTATGACCATTCTGTGTTGGTGGGATGTTATACCGGGCCCCCATGTTTGTATGACCATTCTGTGTTGGTGGGATGTTATACCGGGCCCCCGTCTATATATGACCATTCTGTGTTGATGGGATGTTATACCGGGCCCCCGTCTATATATGACCATTCTGTGTTGGTGGGATGTTATACCGGGCCCCCATCTATATATGACCATTCTGTGTTGGTGGGATGTTATACCGGGCCCCCGTCTATATATGACCATTCTGTGTTGGTGGGATGTTATACCGGGCCCCCGTCTATATATGACCATTCTGTGTTGGTGGGATGTTATACCGGGCCCCCGTCTATATATGACCATTCTGTGTTGGTGGGATGTTATACCGGGCCCCCGTCTATATATGACCATTCTGTGTTGGTGGGATGTTATTCCGGGCCCCCGTCTATATATGACCATTCTGTGTTGGTGGGATGTTATACCGGGCCCCCATGTTTGTATGACCATTCTGTGTTGGTGGGATGTTATACCGGGCCCCCATGTTTGTATGACCATTCTGTGTTGGTGAGATGTTATACCGGGCCCCCATGTTTGTATGACCATTCTGTGTTTATGGGATGTTATACCGGGGCCCCATGTGTGTATGACCATTCTGTGTTGGTGGGATGTTATACCGGGCCCCCATGTTTGTATGACCATTCTGTGTTGATGGGATGTTATACTGGGCCCCCATGTTTGTATGACCATTATGTGTTGGTGGGATGTTATACCGAGCCCCCATGTTTGTATGACCATTCTGTGTTTGTGGGATGTTATACCGGGCCCCCATGTTTGTATGACCATTCTGTGTTGGTGAGATGCTATACCGGGCTCCCATGTTTGTATGACCATTCTGTGTCGGTGGGATGTTATACCGGGCCCCCATGTTTGTATGACCATTCTGTGTTGGTGAGATGCTATACCGGGCTCCCATGTTTGTATGACCCTTCTGTGTTGGTGGGATGTTATACCGGGCTCCCATGTTTGTATGACCATTCTGTGTCGGTGGGATGTTATACCGGGCCCCAATGTTTGTATGACCATTCTGTGTTGGTGA
Source organism: Archivesica marissinica (assembly GCA_014843695.1). Classification (NCBI taxonomy): domain Eukaryota; kingdom Metazoa; phylum Mollusca; class Bivalvia; order Venerida; family Vesicomyidae; genus Archivesica; species Archivesica marissinica. The sequence goes on from CM026404.1 coordinate 64,502,931, forward strand.
GATGTTATACCGGGCCCCCATGTTTGTATGACCATTCTGTGTTGGTGGGATGTTATTCCGGGCCCCCGTCTATATATGACCATTCTGTGTTTGTGGGATGTTATACCGGGCCCCCATGTTTGTATGACCATTCTGTGTTTGTGGGATGTTATACCGGGCCCCCATGTTTATATGACCATTCTGTGTTGATGGGATGTTATACCGGGCCCCATGTTTGTATGACCATTCTGTGTCGGTGGGATGTTATACCGGGCCCCCATGTTTGTATGACCATTCTGTGTTTATGGGATGTTATACCGGGGCCCCATGTGTGTATGACCATTCTGTGTTGGTGGGATGTTATACCGGGCCCCCATGTTTGTATGACCATTCTGTGTTGGTGGGATGTTATACCGGGGCCCCATGTTTATATGACCATTCTGTGTTGGTGGGATGTTATACCGCGCCCCCATGTTTGTATGACCATTCTGCGTTGATGGGATGTTATACCGGGGCCCCATGTTTGTATGACCATTCTGTGTTGGTGGGATGTTATACCGGGCCCCCATGTTTGTATGACCATTCTGTTTTGGTGGGATGTTATACCGGGCCCCCATGTTTGTATGACCATTCTGCGTTGATGGGATGTTATACCGGGGCCCCATGTTTGTATGACCATTCTGTGTTGGTGGGATGTTATACCGGGCCCCCATGTTTGTATGACCATTCTGTGTTGGTGGGATGTTATACCGGGGCCCCATGTTTGTATGACCATTCTGTGTTGGTGGGATGTTATACCGGGCCCCCATGTTTGTATGACCATTCTGTGTTGGTGGGATGTTATACCGGGGCCCCATGTTTATATAACCATTCTGTGTTCGTGGGACATTATTCTGGACCCACATGTTTGTATGACCATTCTATATTCATGGGATGTTATACCGGGCCCCCATGTTTGTATGACCATTCTGCGTTGATGGGATGTTATACCGGGGCCCCATGTTTGTATGACCATTCTGTGTTGGTGGGATGTTATACCGGGCCCCCATGTTTGTATGACCATTCTGTGTTGGTGGGATGTTATACCGGGCCCGCATGTTTGTATGACCATTCTGTGTTGGTGGGATGTTATACCGGGGCCCCATGTTTGTATGACCATTCTGTGTTGGTGGGATGTTATACCGGGCCCCCATGTTTGTATGACCATTCTGTGTTGGTGGGATGTTATACCGGGGCCCCATGTTTATATAACCATTCTGTGTTCGTGGGACATTATTCTGGACCCACATGTTTGTATGACCATTCTATATTCATGGGATGTTATACCGGGCCCCCATGTTTGTATGACCATTCTATGTTCGTGGGACGTCGTATCGAGCTCCCATATTTCTATGACCGTTCTGTGTTTGTGGGAATTTAGAGGTGCACAAACTACGGCTATATAGTGAAGTTCCAGCTTTAAGTGGTAGAGGTCTCAGGCGCACTTGCATACATTGTATCGGTCATGGACATGTACCCGGGTAAAACCACCAATCCAGCAGATGGATATCTTCGCAACAATAAATAAATCCACTCCCCGTGTGTGATTCGAACCTATAATAGTGAGTAGCAAGTTGAAATCAACAGCCCTAGCCACTCTGCCACGGATGCGCTTATACAATATATATAGCGAACTCATGTGTAGTATCTATTTCATGAAATTAATAGGAATATTGATATAAAGTTGTAAACATGGATATTTATTTATTCCAACAACATTTTATAGCATCACCAGAACCAGTCATCATCAGAATGCGTGTCTGCAACTTCCGGTGCCTGCTTCCATTGTCCCCAAGAGAACGTGTCCACACGCTGGTCAGACTTGTCGTAATCGTGCACAATATGCAAACGTTGTATTCTTTCGTGCACCCATCCGTGATGACATTGGTGAACGCAACAAGTGCCTAGTGTGGTGTTTGCGGTGTTTAACAGACGTCGCTGTAACAGCGTTGTACGTAATGGTTTGATTGGTCGTCGACCGCGGCGTTTTTTCGGTGCGGGAGACCGACTTCTTTTGACATTTCCCAATCGTTTTCTCCTCTTCTGTATATTGGCACCTCCATTGCTGTCAGACGCTATGCCGGAATCATCGTTAGTAAGCCGGCAATCCACATCTGAGGCGACTGCAGCGGAAGATTTTCTCTTGACTCCATGACTAACACTGTATGACGGTCCTGAAACAATAATATAATTTTATTCTGTATGTGTGCGTTTTACGTTTATTTATCGTTGTTACCGGTTGCCCATATATGAGCGACGCCTCCTGAGGACATTAGTCATTTTAGATATTTGGAGGATAGTGCAATGATACAGAAAGAGACTCATTTCAGAGTCTCCTCTTGTTCTTTTACGATTCCTCGGTTTAACGTCTAATCTGAAAGACTGTTGATTTTATTAGGGTCCGACGGGAGAAATAACATGCGATCCCTGGATTACCAGTCCAACGTGTTAACCAGCGGACTTCAGATCCGTCTGTACTGTCACACTCACCGATATGAAATATATATATTATGCTCACTTTGCTACGTACAGCGGTAAAATACAGCCACATGAACATGTCCCGGGGGATTGTTTTACACTACCAGTATGTACTACATGTGTTATATGCATTCAATAAATTAGAATCCAGCGCACTAATTGTGAATTTATATTATATGTATTAGAAATATAGCTACTTATACCTATATATTATTTAGTCACAGTTACCAATTTTCATTCAGTTCTTTCAAATATTAAACAATGTATTTGCGCCAAAACTATATCATAGTAAAGCAAACATTATCTGGAAAGATGCTTGTATGCAAGTGATATAATTATGCAGTTGAAATGTACTTTTATGAAAACGAAATAACTAAATAATGAACGTGTTATTACCAGGTAGCTGGATATCAGTTGAGCTTCCGTATCTAGCTGCAGATCTAAGGAAGTTATCAACTTCTGTAGGTTGTGTTGTTAGATCAAGAACATCGACGTGTGTACTTTCATCATCATCATCATCGACGTAACCAGCAGGTGTATCCAAACGTGTGTTGGTTTGGACTAGATCGATGTGACCAGCAGGTGTATCCAAACGTGTGTTGGCTTGGACTAGATCGATGTAACCAGCAGGTGTATCCAAACGTGTGTTGGCTTGGACTAGATCGATGTGACCAGTACTGTAAAGAAACAAAACATTTACTACGTTATTAAATTGGGTAGATGAGGTATGTATTCATCATCACATTTAGTGATTGCGGAACTCATCATAGAGTATATTCGCAATTAACTATTCGTATTAGTATCTTCTAATTTGCCCCATTAAATGTAGGATATCTTCCTACAACAGCCCGTGAAAGCAGGGCATTATCCAATATTATGTTAGTTTTAAAATCTATAGAATATACTGCTGTAGATATAATGGTAGTATGTAAGCATTGTGTAAAACAACCAGAAAACTAAGACCAATGTTTAAGGAAAAGGTTAAAGTTTCGTTACTTCTGACTAACATATCAAAGCCATTCCTCCGCTAGCTTGTATATTCTCTACGTATTCGTTCAACACATGGTATTTGTTTACAGCTAACCTGTACTTGATTATTTTATTAATTAAGATATATTAATATGTTATCACAGTTAAACTATGTTTATTCTCATTGCAGTATAGATTACCTATTGATGCTAACATGGTTTTTGATCAATGAGGTGCTGTTTGATTACACTAATATAAGCATACATGTCATGTAATATTATTTGTGAATCGACTATGTTTAAACTAGAGCTAATATGATGAATTTTAGGTGAACTGGCATGTCCATTGCTCAGAACTGCAATGTACCTTATAAACAACCCATGTTATCTAGGTATGAACCAGTTCTCGACTCTTCTATCTCCGTTAGCGATTGACAATATATTTGTCAGGGAATGAATGAATGAACCAACGACATTATAACACTGAAACACGACCTCTAGCGACAGCGCACTATACCACTCGGCCATGACTTGATGACACTGTAACTGACTTCTAGCTACAGCGCGCTACACCACTCGGCCATGACTTTATGTCACTGTAATTGACTTCTAGCTACAGCGCGCTACACCACTTGGCCATGACTTTATGACACTGTAACTGACTTCTAGCTACAGCGCGCTACACCACTCGGCCATTACTTTATGATACTGTAACTGACTTCTAGCGACAGCGCGCTACACCACTCAACCATGACTTTATGACACTGTAGCTGACTTCTAGCTACAGCGCGCTACACCACTCGGCCATGACTTTATGACACTGTAACTGACTTCTAGCTACAGCGCGCTACACCACTCGGCCATTACTTTATGATACTGTAACTGACTTCTAGCGACAGCACGCTACACCACTCGACCATGACTTTATGACACTGTAGCTGACGTCTAGCTACAGCGCGCTACACCACTCGGCCATGACTTTATGACACTGTAACTGACTTCTAGCGACAGCGCGCTACATCACTCAGCCATGGCTTGATGACACTGTAACTGACTTCTAGCGACAGCGCGCTACACCACTCGGCCATGACTTTATGACACTGTAACTGACTTCTAGCGACAGCGCGCTACACCACTCGGCCATGACTTTATGACACTGTAACTGACTTCTAGCGACAGCGCGCTACATCACTCAGCCATGGCTTGATGACACTGTAACTGACTTCTAGCGACAGCGCGCTACACCACTCGGCCATGACTTTATGACACTGTAACTGACTTCTAGCGACAGCGCGCTACACCACTTGGCCATGGCTTGATGACACTGTAACTGACCTTTAGCGACAGTGCGCTACACCACTCAGCCATGGCTTGATGGCACTGTAGCGGACCTCTAACGACAGCGTTACACCACTCGGCCACGGATAAATACCATAGCATATAAACTAAATATCCAACGGACGTTCAACAATAAACTAAATATCCAACATATATTCAACAATAAACTAAATACCCAACGTATGTTCAACAATAAACTAAATATCCAACGGACGTTCAACAATAAACTAAATACCCAACGTATGTTCAACAATAAACTAAATACCCAACATATATTCAACAATAAACTAAATACCCAACGTATGTTCAACAATAAACTAAATACCCAACGTATGTTCAACAATAAACTAAATACCCAACGGATGTTCAACAATAAACTAAATAGCCAACGGATGTTCAACAATAAACTAAATGCCCAACGTATGTTCAACAATAAACTAAATATCCAACATATGTTCAACAATAAACTAAATATCCAACATATATTCAACAATAAACTAAATACCCAACGTATGTTCAACAATAAACTAAATATCCAACGGACGTTCAACAATAAACTAAATACCCAACATATATTCAACAATAAACTAAATACCCAACGTATGTTCAACAATAAACTAAATACCCAACATATATTCAACAATAAACTAAATACCCAACGGATGTTCAACAATAAACTAAATACCCAACGTATGTTCAACAATAAACTAAATACCCAACGGATGTTCAACAATAAACTAAATACCCAACGGATGTTCAACAATAAACTAGATATCCAACATATGTCCAACAATAAACTAAACATCCAACGTATGTTCAACAATAAACTAAATATCCAACGTATGTTCAACAATAAACTAAATATTCAACGGATTACCATTAATTGATTAAAAGAAACCGTGGTCATGTTACAACGAGAGACAGAAACCATTAATTAAATTACGTACGCAGAATGAATTATGGTTATGCAATACAATATAAATTAACAGAATGAAGTGAAGTTGCTACAGCTGAACAAGTAGTCTATTCGGCGCTGTAATGGTGTATTATTCTATATTAGATTATGTTTTATATTCCGAGAAAATTACCTTGCTGGTGGTGATCCAGTTTCCACAAAATCGCATGTAGAATCTTGCATTAATAATGGAAATTGATAGGAGCGCATTAAATCGTGTTTTGTTGCTTGAAAATATGGCGTCTTCTGTTGACGTTGCCAACGACGTTGTTGTGACGTCAGCGTCATTGGTCTATTTTCTTGCGCAATGTAGTGCAGTTTATTCATTATAACACTCATGAAGAGAACGTTTGATATGCTCAACATGATAAATGCATCTAATTGCTGAATAACTGAATTCAATCTTGGATTTGCGTTCTAGTTTTTTGTGGAACGTCAAAATAACTTAAAAGAAGGCAAAGTCCGGTTAGAAAAAAGACCTGCCCAGTAAAATCCAGAGCCGTTTCGATATCTAAAAATGTATGTCCCATCCCACCCGCGAACCTTAACTTTGATCGGAATGAACAGAGTACTGTATTTGTATTCAAGGTGAATATATATGTGTGTATAGTTTACACTGCTGTTGACAAGTATCATAGACTAAACTGATATATTGATGGTTTTGTAATTGTGTTGTATCATAGACTAAACTGATATATTGATGGTTTTGTAATTGTGTTGTATCATAGACTAAACTGATATATTGATGGTTTTGTAATAGTTTGTATCATAGACTAAGCTGGTCTATTCACGGTTTTGAAATTGTGTTGTCTCACAGACTAAACTGGTTTATTGACGGTTTTGTAATTGTGTTGTATCATCTTGTGGGATGTTATATCGGGCCCCCATCGTTATATGACCATTCTGTGTTGGTGGGATGTCATATCAGGCCACCATGTTTGTATGACCATTCTGTGTTGGTGGGATGTCATATCAGGCCACCATGTTTGTATGACCATTCTGTGTTGGTGGGATGTCATATCAGGCCACCATGTTTGTATGACCATTGTGTGTTGGTGGGATGTCATATCAGGCCACCATGTTTGTATGACCATTCTGTGTTGGTGGGATGTCATATCAGGCCACCATGTTTGTATGACCATTCTGTGTTGGTGGGATGTCATATCAGGCCACCATGTTTGTATGACCATTCTGTGTTGGTGGGATGTCATATCAGGCCACCATGTTTGTATGACCATTCTGTGTTGGTGGGATGTCATATCAGGCCACCATGTTTGTATGACCATTCTGTGTTGGTGGGATGTCATATCAGGCCACCATGTTTGTATGACCATTCTGTGTTGGTGGGATGTCATATCAGGCCACCATGTTTGTATGACCATTCTGTGTTGGTGGGATGTCATATCAGGCCACCATGTTTGTATGACCATTCTGTGTTGGTGGGATGTCATATCAGGCCACCATGTTTGTATGACCATTCTGTGTTGGTGGGATGTCATATCAGGCCACCATGTTTGTATGACCATTCTGTGTTGGTGGGATGTTATATCGGGCCCCCATGTTTGTATGAACGTTCTGTGTTTGTGGGATGTTATAACTGGGCCCCCATGTTTCTATGACCATTCTGTGTTGGTGGGATGTTATTCCGGGCCCCCATGTTTATATAACCATTCTGTGTTTGTGGGATGTTATTCCGGGGCCCCATGTTTATATAACCATTCTGTGTGTGTGGGATGTTATACCGGGCCCCCATGTTTATATGACCATTGTGTGTTTATGGGATGTTATTCCGGGCTCACATGTTTGTATGACCATTCTGTGTTTGTGGGATGTTATATCGGGCCACCATGTTTCTATGACCATTCTGTGTTGGTGGGATGTTATACCGGGCCCCCATGTTTGTATGACCATTCTATGTTCGTGGGACGTCGTATCGAGCTCCCATATTTCTATGACCGTTCTGTGTTTGTGGGAATTTAGAGGTGCACAAACTACGGCTATATAGTGAAGTTCCAGCTTTAAGTGGTAGAGGTCTCAGGCGCACCTGCATACATTGTATCGGTAATGGACATGTACCCGGGTAAAACTACCAATCCAGCAGATGGATATCTTCGCAACAATAAATAAATCCACTCCCCGTGTGTGTGATTCGAATCTATAATAGTGAGTAGCAAGTTGAAATCAACAGCCCTAGCCACTCTGCCACGGATGCGCTTATACAATATATATAGCTAACTCATGTGTAGTATCTATTTCATGAAATAAATAGGAATATTGATATAAAGTTGTAAACATGGATATTTATTTATTCCAACAACATTTTATAGCATCACCAGAACCAGTCATCATCTGAATGCGTGTCTGCAACTTCCGGTGCCTGCTTCCATTGTCCCCACGAGAACGTGTCCACACGCAGGTCAGACTTGTCGTAATCGTGCACAAGATGCCAACGTTGTATTCTTTCGTGCACCCATCCGTGATGACATTGGTGAACGCAGCAAGTGTCTAGTGTGGTGTTTGCGGTGTTTAACAGACGTCGCTGTAACATCGTTGTACGTAATGGTTTGATTGGTCGTCGACCGCGGCGTTTTTTCGGTGCGGGAGACCGACTTCTTTTGACATTTCCCAATCGTTTTCTCCTCTTCTGTATATTGGAGCCTCCATCGCTGTCAGACTCTATGCCGGAATCATTGGTAGTAAGCCGGTAATCCACATCTGAGGCGACTGCAGTGGACGATTTTCTCTTGACTCCATGACTAACACTGTGTGACGGTCCTGACACAATAATATAATTTGATTATGTATGTGTGCGTTTTACGTTTATTTATCGTCGCTACCGATTGCCCATATGAGCGACGCCTCCTGAGAACATTAGTCATTTTAGATTTTTGGAGGATAGTACAATGATACAGAAAGAGACCCATTTCAGAGTCTCCTCTAGTTCTTTTACGTGCACGGTGTAAAGCACCGACACGAGACCTCGGTTTAACGTCCCATCTGAAAGACTGTTGATTTTATTATATTCCGACGGGAGAAATAACATGCGATCCCTGGATTACCAGTCCAACGTGTTAACCACCGGACTTCAGATCCGTCTGTACTGTCACTCACCGAGATGAAATATATATATTATGCTCACTTTTCTACGTACAGCGGTACAATACAGCCACAAGAATATGTCCCGGGGGATTGTTTTACACTACCAGTATGTACTACATGTGTTATATGCATTCAATAAATTAGACTTCAGGGCACTAATTGTGAATTTACATTATATTTGTTAGAAATATAGCTACTTATACCAATATATTATTTAGTCACAGTTACCAATTTTCATTCAGTTCTTTCAAATATTAAGCAATGCATTTGCATCAAAACTATATCATAGTAAAGCAAACATTATCTGGAAAGATGCTTGTAAGTAAGTGATATAATTATGCAGTTGAAATGTACTTTTATGAAAACGAAATAATGAACGTGTTATTACCAGGTAGCTGGATATCAGTTGAGCTTCCGTATCTAGCTGCAGATCTAAGGAAGTTATCAACTTCTGTAGGCTGTGTTGTTAGATCAAGGACATCGACGTGTGTACTGTCATCATCATCATCGATGTGACCAGCAGGTGTATCCAAACGTGTGCTGGCTTGGACTAGATCGATGTGACCAGCAGGTGTATCCAAACGTGTGTTGGCTTGGACTAGATCGATGTGACCAGCAGGTGTATCCAAACGTGTGTTGGCTTGGACTAGATCGATGTGACCAGTACTGTAAAGAAACAAAACATTTACTACGTTATTAAATTTGGTAGACGAGGTATGTATTCATCATCATCACATTTAGTGATTGCGGAACTCGTCATGGAGTATATTCGCAATTAACTATTCGTATTAGTATCTTCTAATTTGCCCCATTAAATGTAGGATATCTTCCTACAACAGCCCGTGAAAGCAGGGCATTATCCAATATTATGTTAGTTTTAAAATCTATAGAATATACTGCTGTAGATATAATGGTAGTATGTAAGCATTGTGTAAAGCAACCAGAAAAATAAGACCAATGTTTAAGGAGAACCTTAAAGTTTCGTTACTTCTGACTAACATATCAAAGCCATTCCTCCGCTAGCTTGTCTATTCTCTACTTATTCGTTCAACACACGGCATTTGTTTACAGCCAATCTGCATTTGATTATTTCATTAATTAAGATATATTAATATATTTATATGTTCTCACAGTTTAACTATGTTTATTCTCATTGCAGTATAATGTTTATTCTCATTGCAGTATAGATTACTTATTGATGCTAACATGGTTTTTGATCAATGAGGTGCTATGTTTATTCTCATTGCAGTATAGATTACCTATTGATGCTAACATGGTTTTTGATCAATGAGGTACTGTTCATCATTGCGATTCATTTTGCGTTTATGCGTAGTACCGTGGTTTATTAGAATGCGCCGTGCGGCCCAGTACTTCCGGCTTCAGCATTCGAGGTTTCTGTTGGGGTTACCTCACCCTTAGGCTAGGACTTTTAAGGCGGTCCATATATTCGCCTGATGCACCCGTTGTGGGACACGTGGAGTATTTAATAGTTATCTAGTTATGAACCAAGTTCTCGACTCTGCTATCTCCGTTAGCGATTGACAATATATTTGTCAGGGAATGAATGAATGAATGAATGAACCAACGACATTATAACACTTAAAAACGACCTCTAACGACAGCGCACGACACCACTCGGACATGACTTTATGACACTGTAACTGACTTATAGCGACAGCGCGCTACACCACTCGGACATGACTTTATGTCACTGTAACTGACCTCTAGCGACAGCGCACTACACCACTCGGACATGACTTTATGACACTGTAACTGACTTATAGCGACAGCGCGCTACACCACTCGGACATGATTTTATGATATTGTAACTGTCTTCTAGCGACAGCGCACTACACCACTCGGACATGACTTTTATGATATTGTAACTGTCTTCTAGCGACAGCGCACTACACCACTCGGCCATGACTTTATGACACTGTAACTGACTTATAGCGACAGCGCGCTACACCACTTGGCCATGACTTTATGACACTGTAACTGACATTTAACGACAGCGCGCTACACCACTCGGCCATGACTTTATGACACTGTAACTGACATTTAACGACAGCGCGCTACACCACTCGGCCATGACTTTATGACACTGTAACTGACAGTTAACGACAGCGCGCTACACCACTCGGCCATGACTTTATGACACTGTAACTGACATTTAACGACAGTGCGCTACACCATTCGGCCATGACTTTATGACACTGTAACTGACTTCTAGCGACAGCACGCTACACAACTCGGACACGACTTTATGACTGCTACACAACTCGGACACGACTTTATGACACTGTAACTGACTTCTAGCGACAGCGCGATACACCACTCGGCCATGACTTTATGACACTGTAACTGACCTCTAGCGACAGCGCGCAACACTACTCGGCCATGACTTTATGACACTGTATAGCTGACTTCTAGCGACAGCACGCTACACCACTCGGCCATGACTTTATGACACTGTAACTGACCTCTAGCGACAGCGCGCAACACCACTCAGCCATGACTTTATGACACTGTAGCTGACTTCTAGCGACAGCGCGCTACACCACTCGGCCATGACTTTATGACACTGTAACTGACATTTAACGACAGAGCGCTACACCACTCGGCCATGACTTTATGACACTGTAACTGACATTTAACGACAGTGCGCTACACCACTCGGCCATGACTTTATGACACTGTAACTGACATTTAACGACAGTGCGCTACACCATTCGGCCATGACTTTATGACACTGTAACTGACTTCTAGCGACAGCACTCTACACAACTCAGACACGACTTTATGACTGCTACACAACTCGGACACGATTTTATGACACTGTAACTGACTTCTAGCGACAGCGCGATACACCACTCGGCCATGACTTTATGACACTGTAACTGACCTCTAGCGACAGCGCGCAACACCACTCGGCCATGACTTTATGACACTGTAGCTTACTTCTAGCTACAGCGCGCTACACCACTCGGCCATGACTTTATGACACTGTAACTGACCTCTAGCGACAGCGCGCAACACCACATGGCCATGACTTTATGATAATGTAACTGACCTCTAGCGACAGCGCGCAACACCACTCGGCCATGACTTTATGACACTGTATAGCTGACTTCTAGCGACAGCACGCTACACCACTCGGCCATGACTTTATGACACTGTAACTGACCTCTAGCGACAGCGCGCAACACCACTCAGCCATGACTTTATGACACTGTAGCTGACTTCTAGCGACAGCGCGCTAAACCACTCGGCCATGACTTTATGACACTGTAACTGACATTTAACGACAGCGCGCTACACCACTCGGCCATGACTTTATGACACTGTAACTGACATTTAACGACAGTGCGCTACACCACTCGGCCATGACTTTATGACACTGTAACTGACATTTAACGACAGTGCGCTACACCATTCGGCCATGACTTTATGACACTGTAACTGACTTCTAGCGACAGCACGCTACACAACTCAGACACGACTTTATGACTGCTACACAACTCGGACACGACTTTATGACACTGTAACTGACTTCGAGCGACAGCGCGATACACCACTCGGCCATGAATTTATGACACTGTAACTGACCTCTAGCGACAGCGCGCAACACCACTCGGCCATGACTTTATGACACTGTAGCTAACTTCTAGCAACAGCGCGCTACACCACTCGGCCATGACTTTATGACACTGTAACTGACCTCTAGCGACAGCGCGCAACACCACATGGCCATGACTTTATGACACTGTAGCTGACTTCTAGCGACAGCGCTCTACACCACTTGGCCATGACTTTATGACACTGTAGCTGACCTCTAGCGACAGCGCTCTACAGCACTTGGCCATGACTTTATGACACTGTAGCTGACCTCTAGCGACAGCGCTCTACACCACTTGGCCATGACGTTATGACACTGTAGCTGACCTCTAGCGACAGTGCTCTACACCACTTGGCCATGACTTTATGACACTGTAGCTGACCTCTAGCGACAGCGCTCTACACCACTTGGCCATGACTTTATGACACTGTAGCTGACCTCTAGTGACAGCGCTCTACACCACTTGGCCACAACTTTATGACACTGTAGCTGACCTCTAGCGACAGCGCTCTACACCACTTGGCCATGACTTTATGACACTGTAGCGGACCTCTAACGACAGCGTTACACGACTCGGCCACGGTAAATACCATAGCATATAAACTAAATATCCAACGGATGTTCAACAATAAACTAAATATCCAACATATGTTCAACAATAAACTAAATATCCAACATATGTTCAACAATAAACTAAATATCCAACATATGTTCAACAATAAACTAAACATCCAACGGATGTTCAACAATAAACTAAATATCCAACATATGTTCAACAATAAACTAAATATCCAACATATGTTCAACAATAAACTAAATATCCAACGTATGTTCAACAATAAACTAAATATCCAACGTATGTTCAACAATAAACTAAATATCCAACGTATGTTCAACAATAAACTAAATATCCAACATATGTTCAACAATAAACTAAATACCCAACGTATGTTCAACAATAAACTAAATACCCAACGTATGTTCAACAATAAACTAAATACCCAACGTATGTTCAACAATAAACTAAATATCCAACATATGTTCAACAATAAACTAAATATCCAACATATGTTCAACAATAAACTAAATATCCAACATATGTTCAACAATAAACTAAATATCCAATGTATGTTCAACAATAAACTAAATACCCAACGTATGTTCAACAATAAACTAAATACCCAACGTATGTTCAACAATAAACTAAATATTCAACGGATTACCATTAATTGATTAAAAGAAACCGTGGTCATGTTACAACGAGAGACAGAAACCATTAATTAAATTACGTACGCAGAATGAATTATGGTTATGCAATACAATATAAATTAACAGAATGAAGTGAAGTTGCTACAGCTGGACAAGTAGTCTATTCAGCGCTGTAATGGTGTATTATTCTATATTAGATTATGTTTTATATTCCGAGAAAATTACCTTGCTGGTGGTGATCCAGTTTCCACAAAATCGCATGTAGAATCTTGCATTAATAATGGAAATTGATAGGAGCGCATTAAATCGTGGTTTGTTGCTTGAAAATATGGCGTCTTCTGTTGACGTTGCCAACGACGTTGTTGTGACGTCAGCGTCATTGGTCTATTTTCTTGCGCAATGTAGTGCAGTTTATTCATTATAACACTCATGAAGAGAACGTTTGATATGCTCAACATGATAAATGCATCTAATTGCTGAATAACTGAATTCAATCTTGGATGTGCGTTCTAGTTTTTTGTGGAACGTCAAAATAACTTAAAAGAAGGCAAAGTCCGGTTAGAAAAAAGACCTGCCCAGTAAAATCCAGAGCCGTTTCGATATCTAAAAATGTATGTCCCATCCCACCCGCGAATCTCAACTTTGATCGGAATGAACAGAGTACAGTATTTGTATTCAAGGTGAATATATGTGTGTGTATTTTACACTGTTGTTGACAAGTATCATAGATTAAACTGATATATTGATGGTTTTGTAATTGTGTTGTATCATAGACTAAGCTGATATATTGATGGTTTTGTAATAGTTTGTATCATAGACTAAGCTGGTCTATTCACGGTTTTGAAATTGTGTTGTCTCACAGACAAAGCTGGTCTATTGACGGTTTTGTAATTGTGTTGTATCATCTTGTGGGATGTTATATCGGGCCCCCACCTTTATATAACCGTTCTGTGTTGATGGGATGTCATACCAGGCCACCATGTTTGTATGACCATTCTGTGTTGATGGGATGTCATACCAGGCCACCATGTTTGTATGACCATTCTGTGTTGATGTGATGTCATACCAGGCCACCATGTTTGTATGACCATTCTGTGTCGGTGGGATGTTATACCGGGCCCCCATGTTTGTATGACCATTCTGTGTTGATGTGATGTCATACCAGGCCACCATGTTTGTATGACCATTCTGTGTCGGTGAGATGTTATACCGGGGCACCATGTTTGTATGAACATTCTGTGTTGATGGGATGTCATAGCAGGCCACCATGTTTGTATGACCATTCTGTGTCGGTGGGATGTTATACCGGGGCACCATGTTTGTATGACCATTCTGTGTTGGTGGAATGTTATACCGGGCCCCCATGTTTATATAACCATTCTGTGTTGGTGGGATGTTATACCGGGCCCCCATGTTTATATAACCATTCTGTGTTGGTGGGATGTTATACCGGGCCCCCATGTTTATATAACCATTCTGTGTTGGTGGGATGTTATACCGGGCCCCCATGTTTATATAACCATTCTGTGTTGGTGGGATGTTATACCGGGCCCCCATGTTTATATAACCATTCTGTGTTGGTGGGATGTTATACCGGGCCCCCATGTTTATATAACCATTCTGTGTTGGTGGGATGTTATACCGGGCCCCCATGTTTATATAACCATTCTGTGTTGGTGGGATGTTATACCGGGCCCCCATGTTTATATAACCATTCTGTGTTGGTGGGATGTTATACCGGGCCCCCATGTTTATATAACCATTCTGTGTTGGTGGGATGTTATACCGGGCCCCCATGTTTATATAACCATTCTGTGTTTGTGGGATGTTATTCCGGGCACCATGTTTATATAACCATTCTGTGTTTGTGGGATGTTATTCCGGGGCACCATGTTTATATAACCATTCTGTGTTTGTGGGATGTTATTCCGGGGCACCATGTTTATATAACCATTCTGTGTTTGTGGGATGTTATTCCGGGCACCATGTTTATATAACCATTCTGTGTTGGTGGTATGTTATTCCGGGCACCATGTTTATATAACCATTCTGTGTTTGTGGGATGTTATTCCGGGGCACCATGTTTATATAACCATTGTGTGTTTGTGGGATGTTATTCCGGGGCACCATGTTTATATAACCATTGTGTGTTTGTGGGATGTTATTCCGGGGCACCATGTTTATATAACCATTGTGAGTTGGTGGGATGTTATTCCGGGGCACCATGTTTATATGACCATTCTGTGTTGGTGGGATGTTATTCCGGGGCACCATGTTTATATAATCATTCTGTGTTTGTGGGATGTTATTCCGGGGCACCATGTTTATATAACCATTCTGTGTTGGTGGGATGTTATTCCGGGGCACCATGTTTATATAATCATTCTGTGTTTGTGGGATGTTATTCCGGGGCACCATGTTTATATAACCATTCTGTGTTGGTGGGATGTTATTCCGGGGCACCATGTTTATATAATCATTCTGTGTTTGTGGGATGTTATTCCGGGGCACCATGTTTATATAACCATTCTGTGTTGGTGGGATGTTATTCCGGGGCACCATGTTTATATAATCATTCTGTGTTGGTGGGATGTTATACCGGGGCACCAGATTGGTATGACCATTCTGTGTTGATGGGATGTGATACCAGGCCACCATGTTTGTATGACCATTCTGTGTCGGTGGGATGTTATACCGGGGCACCATGTTTGTATGACCATTCTGTATTGGTGGGATGTTATACCGGGCCCCCATGTTTGTATGACCATTCTGTGTTGGTGGGATGTTATACCGGGCCCCCATGTTTATATAACCATTCTGTGTTGATGGGATGTTATACCGGGCCCCCATGTTTATATGACCATTCTGTGTTGGTGGGGTGTTATACCGGGCCCCCATGTTTATATGACCATTCTGTGTTGGTAGGATGTTATACCGGGGCACCATGTTTATATAACCATTCTGTGTTGGTGGTATGTTATTCCGGGGCCCCATGTTTATATAACCATTCTGTGTTGGTGGTATGTTATTCCGGGGCCCCATGTTTATATAACCATTCTGTGTTGGTGGTATGTTATTCCGGGGCCCCATGTTTATATAACCATTCTGTGTTTGTGGGATGTTATTCCGGGGCACCATGTTTATATAACCATTCTGTGTTTGTGGGATGTTATTCCGGGGCACCATGTTTATATAACCATTCTGTGTTGGTGGTATGTTATTCCGGGGCCCCATGTTTATATAACCATTCTGTGTTTGTGGGATGTTATTCCGGGGCACCATGTTTATATAACCATTCTGTGTTTGTGGGAAGTTATTCCGGGGCACCATGTTTATATAACCATTCTGTGTTTGTGGGATGTTATTCCGGGGCACCATGTTTATATAACCATTCTGTGTTGGTGGTATGTTATTCCGGGGCACCATGTTTATATAACCATTCTGTGTTTGTGGGATGTTATTCCGGGGCACCATGTTTATATAACCATTGTGTGTTTGTGGGATGTTATACCGGGGCACCATGTTTATATAACCATTCTGTGTTGGTGGGATGTTATTCCGGGGCACCATGTTTATATAACCAGTGTGTGTTGGTGGGATGTTATTCCGGGGCACCATGTTTTTATGACCATTCTGTGTTGGTGGGATGTTATTCCGGGGCACCATGTTTATATAACCATTCTGTGTTTGTGGGATGTTATTCCGGGTCACCATCTATATATGACAATTCTGTGTTGGTGGGATGTTATACCGGGGCACCAGGTTTGTATGACCATTCTGTGTTGATGGGATGTGATACGAGGCCACCATGTTTGTATGACCATTCTGTGTCGGTGGGATGTTATACCGGGGCACCATGTTTGTATGACCATTCTGTATTGGTGGGATGTTATACCGGGCCCCCATGTTTGTATGACCATTCTGTGTTGGTGGGATGTTATATCGGGCCCCCATGTTTATATAACCATTCTGTGTTTGTGGGATGTTATTCCGGGGCACCATGTTTATATAACCATTGTGTGTTGGTGGGATGTTATACCGGGGCACCATGTTTATATAACCATTCTGTGTTGGTGGGATGTTATTCCGGGGCACCATGTTTATATAACCATTGTGTGTTTGTGGGATGTTATACCGGGGCACCATGTTTATATAACTATTCTGTGTTGGTGGGATGTTATTCCGGGGCACCATGTTTATATAACCATTGTGTGTTTGTGGGATGTTATACCGGGCCCCCGTCTATATATAACCATTCTGTGTTCGTGGGATGTTATAACTGGGCCCACATGTTTGTATGAACTTTCTGTGTTTGTGGGATGTTTTTCAGGTCCCCATGTTTGTATTACCAATCTGTGTCGGTGGGACGTTTAATAGGGCTCCCATGTTTGTATGACCTTCTGTGCTGGTGTGATGCCAAACCGAGCACCCATGTTTGTATGAACTTTCTGTGTTTGTGGGATGTTTTTCGGGTCCCCATGTTTGTATTACCATTCTGTGTTGGTGGGACGTTTTGTAGGGCCCCACTGTTTGTATGACCCTTCTGTGTTGGTGTGACGCCAAACCGAGCACCCATGTTTGTACAGCCATTCTTGGTGAGACGTTTTATAGAGTCCCCGTCTATATATGACCATTCTGTGTTGGTGGGATGTTATTCCGGGCCCCCATCTATATATGACAATTCTGTGTTGGTGGGATGTTATACAGGGCCCCCGTCTATATATGACAATTCTGTGTTGGTGGGATGTTATACCGGGCCCCCATGTCTGTATGACCATTCTGTGTTAGTGGGATGTTATACCGGGCCCCCATGTTTGTATGACGATTCTGTGTTGGTGGGATGTTATACCGGGCCCCCATGTTTGTATGGCCATTCTGTGTTTGTAGGATGTTATTCCGGGGCCCCATGTTTATATAACCATTCTGTGTTTGTTGGATGTTATTCCGGGGCACCATGTTTATATAACCATTCTGTGTTTGTGGGATGTTATTCCGGGCCCCCATGTTTATATAACCATTCTGTGTTGGTGGGATGTTATTCCGGGGCACCATGTTTATATAACCATTCTGTGTTTGTGGGATGTTATTCCGGGGCACCATGTTTATATAACCATTCTGTGTTGGTGGGATGTTATTCCGGGGCACCATGTTTATATAACCATTCTGTGTGTGTGTGTTGTTATACCGGGCCCCCGTCTATATATAACCATTGTGTGTTTGTGGGATGTTATACCTGGGCACCATGTTTATATGACCATTCTGTGTTTGTGGGATGTTATTCCGGGGCACCATGTTTATATGACCATTCTGTGTTTGTGGGATGTTATTCCGGGGCACCATGTTTATATAACCATTCTGTGTTGATGGGATGTTATACCGGGGCACCATGTTTATATGACCATTCTGTGTTGATGGGATGTTATACCGGGGCACCATGTTTATATGACCATTGTGTGTTGATGGGATGTTATACCGGGGCACCATGTTTATATGACCATTCTGTGTTGATGGGATGTTATACCGGGGCACCATGTTTATATGACCATTGTGTGTTTGTGGGATGTTATTCCGGGGCACCATGTTTATATGACCATTGTGTGTTGATGGGATGTTATACCGGGGCACCATGTTTATATGACCATTCTGTGTTGATGGGATGTTATACCGGGGCACCATGTTTATATGACCATTCTGTGTTGATGGGATGTTATACCGGGGCACCATGTTTATATGACCATTCTGTGTTGGTGGGATGTTATACCTGGGCACCATGTTTATATGACCATTCTGTGTTTGTGGGATGTTATACCGGGCCCCCATGTTTATATAACCATTCTGTGTTTGTGGGATGTTATACCGGGCCCCCATGTTTATATAACCATTCTGTGTTGGTGGGATGTTATACATCGCCCCCGTCTATATATGACCATTCTGTGTTGGTGGGATGTTATACCGGGCCCCCGTCTATATATGACCATTCTGTGTTGGTGGGATGTTATACCGGGCCCCCGTCTATATATGACCATTCTGTGTTGGTGGGATGTTATACCGGGCCCCCGTCTATATATGACCATTCTGTGTTGGTGGGATGTTATATCGGACCCCCATGTTTGTATGACCATTCTGTGTTGGTGGGATGTTATTCCGGGCCCCCGTCTATATATGACCATTCTGTGTTGGTGGGATGTTATACCGGGCCCCCGTCTATATATGACCATTCTGTGTTGGTGGGATGTTATATCGGACCCCCATGTTTGTATGACCATTCTGTGTTGGTGGGATGTTATACCGGGCCCCCGTCTATATATAACCATTCTGTGTTGGTGGGATGTTATATCGGACCCCCATGTTTGTATGACCATTCTGTGTTGGTGGGATGTTATATCGGACCCCCATGTTTGTATGACCATTCTGTGTTGGTGGGATGTTATTCCGGGCCCCCGTCTATATATGACCATTCTGTGTTTGTGGGATGTTATACCGGGCCCCCATGTTTGTATGACCATTCTGTGTTGGTGGGATGTTATACCGGGGCCCCATGTTTATATAACCATTCTGTGTTGGTGGGATGTTATTCCGGGGCACCATGTTTATATAACCATTGTGTGTTTGTGGGATGTTATACCGGGGCACCATGTTTATATAACCATTCTGTGTTGGTGGGTTGTTATTCCGGGGCACCATGTTTATATAACCATTGTGTGTTGGTGGGATGTTATACCGGGCCCCCGTCTATATATAACCATTCTGTGTTCGTGGGATGTTATAACTGGGCCCACATGTTTGTATGAACTTTCTGTGTTTGTGGGATGTTTTTCAGGTCCCCATGTTTGTATTACCAATCTGTGTCGGTGGGACGTTTAATAGGGCTCCCATGTTTGTATGACCTTCTGTGCTGGTGTGATGCCAAACCGAGCACCCATGTTTGTATGAACTTTCTGTGTTTGTGGGATGTTTTTCGGGTCCCCATGTTTGTATTACCATTCTGTGTTGGTGGGACGTTTTGTAGGGCCCCACTGTTTGTATGACCCTTCTGTGTTGGTGTGACGCCAAACCGAGCACCCATGTTTGTACAGCCATTATTGGTGAGACGTTTTATAGAGTCCCCGTCTATATATGACAATTCTGTGTTTGTGGGATGTTATTCCGGGGCACCATGTTTATATAACCATTCTGTGTTGGTGGTATGTTATTCCGGGGCCCCATGTTTATATAACCATTCTGTGTTTGTGGGATGTTATTCCGGGGCACCATGTTTATATAACCATTCTGTGTTTGTGGGAAGTTATTCCGGGGCACCATGTTTATATAACCATTCTGTGTTTGTGGGATGTTATTCCGGGGCACCATGTTTATATAACCATTCTGTGTTGGTGGTATGTTATTCCGGGGCACCATGTTTATATAACCATTCTGTGTTTGTGGGATGTTATTCCGGGGCACCATGTTTATATAACCATTGTGTGTTTGTGGGATGTTATACCGGGGCACCATGTTTATATAACCATTCTGTGTTGGTGGGATGTTATTCCGGGGCACCATGTTTATATAACCAGTGTGTGTTGGTGGGATGTTATTCCGGGGCACCATGTTTTTATGACCATTCTGTGTTGGTGGGATGTTATTCCGGGGCACCATGTTTATATAACCATTCTGTGTTTGTGGGATGTTATTCCGGGTCACCATCTATATATGACAATTCTGTGTTGGTGGGATGTTATACCGGGGCACCAGGTTTGTATGACCATTCTGTGTTGATGGGATGTGATACGAGGCCACCATGTTTGTATGACCATTCTGTGTCGGTGGGATGTTATACCGGGGCACCATGTTTGTATGACCATTCTGTATTGGTGGGATGTTATACCGGGCCCCCATGTTTGTATGACCATTCTGTGTTGGTGGGATGTTATATCGGGCCCCCATGTTTATATAACCATTCTGTGTTTGTGGGATGTTATTCCGGGGCACCATGTTTATATAACCATTGTGTGTTGGTGGGATGTTATACCGGGGCACCATGTTTATATAACCATTCTGTGTTGGTGGGATGTTATTCCGGGGCACCATGTTTATATAACCATTGTGTGTTTGTGGGATGTTATACCGGGGCACCATGTTTATATAACCATTCTGTGTTGGTGGGTTGTTATTCCGGGGCACCATGTTTATATAACCATTGTGTGTTGGTGGGATGTTATACCGGGCCCCCGTCTATATATAACCATTCTGTGTTCGTGGGATGTTATAACTGGGCCCACATGTTTGTATGAACTTTCTGTGTTTGTGGGATGTTTTTCAGGTCCCCATGTTTGTATTACCAATCTGTGTCGGTGGGACGTTTAATAGGGCTCCCATGTTTGTATGACCTTCTGTGCTGGTGTGATGCCAAACCGAGCACCCATGTTTGTATGAACTTTCTGTGTTTGTGGGATGTTTTTCGGGTCCCCATGTTTGTATTACCATTCTGTGTTGGTGGGACGTTTTGTAGGGCCCCACTGTTTGTATGACCCTTCTGTGTTGGTGTGACGCCAAACCGAGCACCCATGTTTGTACAGCCATTCTTGGTGAGACGTTTTATAGAGTCCCCGTCTATATATGACCATTCTGTGTTGGTGGGATGTTATTCCGGGCCCCCATCTATATATGACAATTCTGTGTTGGTGGGATGTTATACAGGGCCCCCGTCTATATATGACAATTCTGTGTTGGTGGGATGTTATACAGGGCCCCCGTCTATATATGACCATTCTGTGTTGGTGGGATGTTATACAGGGCCCCCATGTCTGTATGACCATTCTGTGTTGGTGGGATGTTATACAGGGCCCCCGTCTATATATGACCATTCTGTGTTGGTGGGATGTTATACAGGGCCCCCGTCTATATATGACCATTCTGTGTTGGTGGGATGTTATACAGGGCCCCCGTCTATATATGACCATTCTGTGTTGGTGGGATGTTATACCGGCCCCGTCTATATATGACCATTCTGTGTTGGTGGGATGTTATACCGGGGCCCATGTCTGTATGACCATTCTGTGTTGGTGGGATGTTATACCGGGCCCCCCATGTTTGTATGACCATTCTGTGTTGGTGGGATGTTATACCGGGCCCCCATGTTTGTATGACCATTCTGTGTTAGTGGGATGTTATACCGGGCCCCCATGTTTGTATGACCATTCTGTGTTGGTGGGATGTTATACCGGGCCCCCATGTTTGTATGACCATTCTGTGTTGGTGGGATGTTATACCGGGCCCCCATGTTTATATGACCATTCTGTGTTTGTAGGATGTTATTCCGGGGGCCCCATGTTTATATAACCATTCTGTGTGTGTGGGATGTTATACCGGGCCCCCGTCTATATATAACCATTGTGTGTTTGTGGGATGTTATACCTGGGCACCATGTTTATATGACCATTGTGTGTTTGTGGGATGTTATTCCGGGGCACCATGTTTATATAACCATTCTGTGTGTGTGGGATGTTATACCGGGCCCCCGTCTATATATAACCATTGTGTGTTTGTGGGATGTTATACCTGGGCACCATGTTTATATGACCATTCTGTCTTTGTGGGATGTTATTCCGGGGCACCATGTTTATATGACCATTCTGTGTTTGTGGGATGTTATTCCGGGGCACCATGTTTATATGACCATTCTGTGTTTGTGGGATGTTATACCGGGCCCCCATGTTTGTATGACCATTCTGTGTTGGTGGGATGTTATACCGGGCCCCCATGTTTATATGACCATTCTGTGTTTGTAGGATGTTATTCCGGGGGCCCCATGTTTATATAACCATTCTGTGTGTGTGGGATGTTATACCGGGCCCCCGTCTATATATAACCATTGTGTGTTTGTGGGATGTTATACCTGGGCACCATGTTTATATGACCATTCTGTGTTTGTGGGATGTTATTCCGGGGCACCATGTTTATATGACCATTCTGTGTTTGTGGGATGTTATACCGGGCCCCCATGTTTATATGACCATTCTGTGTTTGTGGGATGTTATACCGGGCCCCATGTTTATATGACCATTCTGTGTTTGTGGGATGTTATTCCGGGGCCCCATGTTTATATAACCATTCTGTGTGTGTGGGATGTTATACCGGGCCCCCGTCTATATATAACCATTGTGTGTTTGTGGGATGTTATACCTGGGCACCATGTTTATATGACCATTCTGTGTTTGTGGGATGTTATTCCGGGGCACCATGTTTATATAACCATTCTGTGTGTGTGGGATGTTATACCGGGCCCCCGTCTATATATAACCATTGTGTGTTTGTGGGATGTTATACCTGGGCACCATGTTTATATGACCATTCTGTGTTTGTGGGATGTTATTCCGGGGCACCATGTTTATATGACCATTCTGTGTTTGTGGGATGTTATTCCGGGGCACCATGTTTATATAACCATTCTGTGTTTGTGGGATGTTATACCGGGGCACCATGTTTATATAACCATTCTGTGTTTGTGGGATGTTATATCGGGCCCCCAGGTTTATATGACCATTCTGTTTTTGTGGGATGTTATACCGGGCCCCCATGTTTATATAACCATTCTGTGTTTGTGGGATGTTATACCGGGCCCCCATGTTTATATAACCATTCTGTGTTTGTGGGATGTAATAACTGGGCCCACATGTTTGTATGAACTTTCTGTGTTTGTGGGATGTTTTTCAGGTCCCCATGTTTGTATTACCAATCTGTGTCGGTGGGACGTTTTATAGGGCTCCCATGTTTGTATGACCTTCTGTGCTGGTGTGATGCCAAACCGAGCACCCATGTTTGTATGAACTTTCTGTGTTTGTGGGATGTTTTTCGGGTCCCCATGTTTGTATTACCATTCTGTGTTGGTGGGACGTTTTGTAGGGACCCAATGTTTGTATGACCCTTCTGTGTTGGTTTGACGCCAAACCGAGCACCCATGTTTGTACAGCCATTCTTGGTGAGACGTTTTATAGAGTCCCCGTCTATATATGACCATTCTGTGTTGGTGGGATGTTATACTGGGCCCCCATCTATATATGACCATTCTGTGTTGGTGGGATGTTATACCGGGCCCCCGTCTATATATGACAATTCTGTGTTGGTGGGATGTTATACCGGGGCCCCGTCTATATATGACAATTCTGTGTTGGTGGGATGTTATACCGGGCCCCCGTCTATATATCACCATTCTGTGTTGGTGGGATGTTATACCGGGCCCCCATGTCTGTATGACCATTCTGTGTTGGTGGGATGTTATACCGGGCACCCATGTTTGTATAACCATTCTGTGTTGGTGGGATGTTATACCGGGCCCCCGTCTATATATGACCATTCTGTGTTTGTGGGATGTTATACCGGGCCCCCATGTTTGTATGACCATTCTGTGTTGGTGGGATGTTATTCCGCGCCCCCGTCTATATATGACCATTCTGTGTTTGTGGGATGTTATACCGGGCCCCCATGTTTGTATGACCATTCTGTGTCGGTGGGATGTTATACCGGGCCCCCATGTTTGTATGACCATTGTGTGTTGGTGGGATGTTATACCGGGCCCCCATGTTTGTATGACCATTCTGTGTTGGTGGGATGTTATACCGGGCCCCCATGTTTGTATGATCATTCTGTGTTGGTGGGATGTTATACCGGGGCCCCATGTTTGTATGACCATTCTGTGTTGATGGGATGTTATACCGGGCCCCCATGTGTGTATGACCATTCTGTGTTTATGGGATGTTATACCGGGCCCCCATGTTTGTATGGCCATTCTGTGTTGGTGGGATGTTATACCGGGCCCCCATGTTTGTATGACCATTCTGTGTTGGTGGGATGTTATACCGGGCCCCCATGTTTGTATGACCATTCTGTGTTGGTGGGATGTTATACCGGGCCCCCATGTTTGTATGACCATTCTGTGTTGGTGGGATGTTATACCGGGCCCCCGTCTATATATGACCATTCTGTGTTGATGGGATGTTATACCGGGCCCCCGTCTATATATGACCATTCTGTGTTGGTGGGATGTTATACCGGGCCCCCGTCTATATATGACCATTCTGTGTTGGTGGGATGTTATACCGGGCCCCCATGTTTATATGACCATTCTGTGTTGGTGGGATGTTATTCCGGGCCCCCGTCTATATATGACCATTCTGTGTTGGTGGGATGTTATACCGGGCCCCCATGTTTGTATGACCATTCTGTGTCGGTGGGATGTTATACCGGGCCCCCATGTTTGTATGACCATTCTGTGTTGGTGGGATGTTATACCGGGCCCCCATGTTTGTATGACCATTCTGTGTTTATGGGATGTTATACCGGGGCCCCATGTGTGTATGACCATTCTGTGTTGGTGGGATGTTATACCGGGCCCCCATGTTTGTATGACCATTCTGTGTTGGTGGGATGTTATACCGGGCCCCCATGTTTGTATGACCATTCTGTGTTGGTGGGATGTTATACCGGGCCCCCATGTTTGTATGACCATTCTGTGTTGGTGGGATGTTATACCGGGCCCCCATGTTTGTATGACCATTCTGTGTTGGTGGGATGTTATATCGGGCCCCCATGTTTGTATGACCATTCTGTGTTGGTGGGATGTTATACCGGGCCCCCATGTTTGTATGACCATTCTGTGTTGGTGGGATGTTATACCGGGCCCCCATGTTTGTATGACCATTCTGTGTTGGTGGGATGTTATACCGGGCCCCCATGTTTGTATGACCATTCTGTGTTGGTGGGATGTTATATCGGGCCCCCATGTTTGTATGACCATTCTGTGTTGGTGGGATGTTATATCGGACCCCCATGTTTGTATGACCATTCTGTGTTGGATGGATGTTATACCGGGCCCCCATGTTTGTATGACCATTCTGTGTTTATGGGATGTTATACCGGGGCCCCATGTGTGTATGACCATTCTGTGTTTATGGGATGTTATACCGGGGCCCCATGTGTGTATGACCATTCTGTGTTGATGGGATGTTATACCGGGCCCCCATGTTTGTATGACCATTCTGTGTTGGTGGGGTGTTATACCGGGGCCCCATGTCTGTATGACCATTCTGTGTTGGTGGGATGTTATATCGGACCCCCATGTTTGTATGACCATTCTGTGTTGGTGGGATGTTATTCCGGGCCCCCGTCTATATATGACCATTCTGTGTTGGTGGGATGTTATTCCGGGGCCCCGTCTATATATGACCATTCTGTGTCGGTGGGATGTTATACTGGGCCCCCATGTTTGTATGACCATTCTGTGTTGATGGGATGTTATACCGGGGCCCCATGTTTGTATGACCATTCTGTGTTGGTGGGATGTTATACCGGGCCCCCATGTTTGTATGACCATTCTGTGTTGGTGGGATGTTATACCGGGGCCCCATGTTTGTATGACCATTCTGTGTTGGTGGGATGTTATACCGGGCCCCCATGTTTGTATGACCATTCTGTGTTGGTGGGATGTTATACCGGGGCCCCATGTTTATATAACCATTCTGTGTTCGTGGGACATTATTCTGGACCCACATGTTTGTATGACCATTCTATATTCATGGGATGTTATACCGGGCCCCCATGTTTGTATGACCATTCTGCGTTGATGGGATGTTATACCGGGGCCCCATGTTTGTATGACCATTCTGTGTTGGTGGGATGTTATACCGGGCCCCCATGTTTGTATGACCATTCTGTGTTGGTGGGATGTTATACCGGGGCCCCATGTTTGTATGACCATTCTGTGTTGGTGGGATGTTATACCGGGCCCCCATGTTTGTATGACCATTCTGTGTTGGTGGGATGTTATACCGGGGCCCCATGTTTATATAACCATTCTGTGTTCGTGGGACATTATTCTGGACCCACATGTTTGTATGACCATTCTATATTCATGGGATGTTATACCGGGCCCCCATGTTTGTATGACCATTCTATGTTCGTGGGACGTCGTATCGAGCTCCCATATTTCTATGACCGTTCTGTGTTTGTGGGAATTTAGAGGTGCACAAACTACGGCTATATAGTGAAGTTCCAGCTTTAAGTGGTAGAGGTCTCAGGCGCACTTGCATACATTGTATCGGTCATGGACATGTACCCGGGTAAAACCACCAATCCAGCAGATGGATATCTTCGCAACAATAAATAAATCCACTCCCCGTGTGTGATTCGAACCTATAATAGTGAGTAGCAAGTTGAAATCAACAGCCCTAGCCACTCTGCCAAGGATGCGCTTATACAATATATATAGCGAACTCATGTGTAGTATCTATTTCATGAAATTAATAGGAATATTGATATAAAGTTGTAAACATGGATATTTATTTATTCCAACAACATTTTATAGCATCACCAGAACCAGTCATCATCAGAATGTGCGTCTGCAACTTCCGGTGCCTGCTTCCATTGTCCCCAAGAGAACGTGTCCACACGCAGGTCAGACTTGTCGTAATCGTGCACAATATGCCAATGTTGTATTCTTTCGTGCACCCATCCGTGATGACATTGGTGAACGCAACAAGTGCCTAGTGTGGTGTTTGCGGTGTTTAACAGACGTCGCTGTAACAGCGTTGTACGTAATGGTTTGATTTGTCGTTTTTTCGGTGCGGGAGACCGACTTCTTTTGACATTTCCCAATCGTTTTCTCCTCTTCTGTATATTGGCACCTCCATTGCTGTCAGACGCTATGCCGGAATCATCGTTAGTAAGCCGGCAATCCACATCTGAGGCGACTGCAGCGGAAGATTTTCTCTTGACTCCATGACTAACACTGTGTGACGGTCCTGAAACAATAATATAATTTTATTCTGTATGTGTGCGTTTTACGTTTATTTGTCGTTGTTACCGGTTGCCCATATATGAGCGACGCCTCCTGAGGACATTAGTCATTTTAGATATTTGGAGGATAGTGCAATGATACAGAAAGAGACTCATTTCAGAGTCTCCTTTTGTTCTTTTACGATTCCTCGGTTTAACGTCTAATCTGAAAGACTGTTGATTTTATTAGGGTCCGACGGGAGAAATAACATGCGATCCCTGGATTACCAGTCCAACGTGTTAACCAGCGGACTTCAGATCCGTCTGTACTGTCACACTCACCGATATGAAATATATATATTATGCTCACTTTGCTACGTACAGCGGTAAAATACAGCCACATGAACATGTCCCGGGGGATTGTTTTACACTACCAGTATGTACTACATGTGTTATATGCATTCAATAAATTAGAATCCAGCGCACTAATTGTGAATTTATATTATATGTATTAGAAATATAGCTACTTATACCTATATATTATTTAGTCACAGTTACCAATTTTCATTCAGTTCTTTCAAATATTAAACAATGCATTTGCGCCAAAACTATATCATAGTAAAGCAAACATTATCTGGAAAGATGCTTGTATGCAAGTGATATAATTATGCAATTGAAATGTACTTTTATGAAAACGAAATAACTAAATAATGAACGTGTTATTACCAGGTAGCTGGATATCAGTTGAGCTTCCGTATCTAGCTGCAGATCTAAGGAAGTTATCAACTTCTGTAGGTTATGTTGTTAGATCAAGAACATCGACGTGTGTACTTTCATCATCATCATCATCATCGACGTAACCAGCAGGTGTATCCAAACGTGTGTTGGTTTGGACTAGATCGATGTGACCAGCAGGTGTATCCAAACGTGTGTTGGCTTGGACTAGATCGATGTGACCAGCAGGTGTATCCAAACGTGTGTTGGCTTGGACTAGATCGATGTGACCAGCAGGTGTATCCAAACGTGTGTTGGCTTGGACTAGATCGATGTAACCAGCAGGTGTATCCAAACGTGTGTTGGCTTGGACTAGATCGATGTGACCAGTACTGTAAAGAAACAAAACATTTACTACGTTATTAAATTGGGTAGATGAGGTATGTATTCATCATCACATTTAGTGATTGCGGAACTCATCATAGAGTATATTCGCAATTAACTATTCGTATTAGTATCTTCTAATTTGCCCCATTAAATATAGGATATCTTCCTACAACAGCCCGTGAAAGCAGGGCATTATCCAATATTATGTTAGTTTTAAAATCTATAGAATGTACTGCTGTAGATATAATGGTAGTATGTAAGCATTGTGTAAAGCAACCAGAAAACTAAGACCAATGTTTAAGGAGAACGTTAAAGTTTCGTTACTTCTGACTAACATATCAAAGCCATTCCTCCGCTAGCTTGTCTATTCTCTACTTATTCGTTCAACACACGGCATTTGTTTACAGCCAATCTGCATTTGATCATTTCATTAATTAAGATATATTAATATATTTATATGTTCTCACAGTTTAACTATGTTTATTCTCATTGCAGTATAGATTACCTATTGATGCTAACATGGTTTTTGATCAATGGGGTGCTGTTCATCATTGCGATTCATTTTGCGTTTATGCGTAGTACCGTGGTTTATTAGAATGCGCCGTGTGGCCCAGTACTTCCGGCTTCAGCATTCGAGGTTTCTGTTGGGGTTACCTCACCCTTAGGCTAGGACTTTTAAGGCGGTCCATATATTCGCCTGATGCACCCATTGTGGGACACGGAGTATTTAATAGGAATAGCTTTGCCTTGTGCTATCCTGCCCCGTCCTGGTAGGTACACCGCCGTATGGTCCGGGACTGCTTATTTGATTCACAGCTAACCCCCATATCTGCGGGCCGTTCCCCTATCCGCCACCCGAGGACCCGCTGGGTAGGGGATGGGCGCCCCACTACTGAATTGGAAGCAGCATGGACCCAGAGGTGCTGTTTGATTACACTAATATAAGCATACATGTCATGTAATATTATTTGTGAATCAACTATGTTTAAACTAGAGCTCAGATGATGAATTTTAAGTGAACTGGCATGTCCATTGCTCAGAACTGCAATGCACCTTATAAACAACCCATGTTATCTAGGTATGAACCAGTTCTCGACTCTTCTATCTCCGTTAGCGATTGACAATATATTTGTCAGGGAATGAATGAATGACCCAACGACATTATAACACTGACAAACGACCTCTAACGACAGCGCACTACACCACTCGGACATGACTTGATGACACTGTAACTGACCTCTAGCGACAGCGCGCTACACCACTCGGCCATGACTTTATGACACTGTAACATACTTCTAGCGACAGCGCTCTACACCACTCGGCCATGACTTTATGACATTGTAACTGACTTCTAGCGACAGCGCGCTACACCACTTGGCCATGACTTTATGGCACTGTAACTGACCTCTAGCGACAGCGCTCTACACCACTTGGCCATGACTTTATGGCACTGTAACTGACCTCTATCGACAGCGCGCTACACCACTCGGCCATGACTTTATGACATTGTAACTGACTTCTAGCGACAGCGCGCTACACCACTCGGCCATGACTTTATGACATTGTAACTGACTTCTAGCGACAGCGCTCTACACCACTCGACCATGACTTTATGACACTGTAACTGACCTCTAGCGACAGCACGCGACACAACTCGGACACGACTTTATGACTGCTACACAACTCGGACACGACGTTAGGACACTGTAACTGACTTCTAGCGACAGCGCGCTACACCACTCGGCCATGACTTTATGACACTGTAACTGACCTCTAGCGACAGCGCGCAACACCACTCGGCCATGACTGTATGACACTGTAGCTGACTTATAGCGACAGCGCGCTACGCCACTCGGCCATGACTTTATGACACTGTAACTGACCTCTAGCGACAGCGCTCTACACCACTTGGCCATGACTTTATGACACTGTAGCTGACCTCTAGCGACAGCGCTCTACACCACTTGGCCATGACTTTATGACACTGTAGCTGACCTCTAGCGACAGCGCTCTACACCACTTGGCCATGACTTTATGACACTGTAGCTGACCTCTAGCGACAGCGCTCTACACCACTTGGCCATGACTTTATGACACTGTAGCTGACCTCTAGCGACAGCGCTCTACACCACTTGGCCATGACTTTATGACACTGTAGCTGACCTCTAGCGACAGCGCTCTACACCACTTGGCCATGACTTTATGACACTGTAGCTGACCTCTAGCGACAGCGCTCTACACCACTTGGCCATGACTTTATGACACTGTAGCTGACTTCTAGCGACAGCGCGCTACACCACTTGGACATGACTTTATGACACTGTAGTGGACCTCTAACGACAGCGTTACACCACTCGGCCACGGTAAATACCATAGCATATAAACTAAATATCCAACGGATGTTCAACAATAAACTAAATATCCACATATGTTCAACAATAAATAATATCCAACGGATGTTCAACAATAAACTAATATCCAACATATGTTCAACAATAAACTAGATGTCCAACATATGTTCACAATAAACTAAATATCCAACATATGTTCAACAATAAACTAATCATCCAACGTATGTTCATACTAAATATCCAACGGATGTTCAACAATAAACTAAATATCCAAGGTGTTTTGTGTTTATAATATCCAATATTCAACAATAAACTAAATATCCACATATGTTCAACAATAAACTAAATATCCAACGGATGTTCACTAACTAATTGTGTACAATAAACTAAATATCCAACATATGTTCAACAATAAACTAAATATCCAACATATGTTCAACAATAAACTAAATATCCAACGTATGTTCAACAATAAACTAAATATCCAACATATGTTCAACAATAAACTAAATATCCAACGTATGTTCAACAATAAACTAAATATCCAACATATGTTCAACAATAAACTAAATATCCAACATATGTTCAACAATAAACTAAATATCCAACATATGTTCAACAATAAACTAAATATCCAACATATGTTCAACAATAAACTAAATATCCAACGTATGTTCAACAATAAACTAAATATCCAACATATGTTCAACAATAAACTAAATATCCAACATATGTTCAACAATAAACTAAATATCCAACATATGTTCAACAATAAACTAAATATCCAACATATGTTCAACAATAAACTAAATATCCAACGTATGTTCAACAATAAACTAAATATCCAACATATGTTCAACAATAAACTAAATATCCAACATATGTTCAACAATAAACTAAATATCCAACATATGTTCAACAATAAACTAAATATCCAACATATGTTCAACAATAAACTAAATATCCAACGTATGTTCAACAATAAACTAAATATCCAACATATGTTCAACAATAAACTAAATATCCAACATATGTTCAACAATAAACTAAATATCCAACATATGTTCAACAATAAACTAAATACCCAACGTATGTTCAACAATAAACTAAATACCCAACATATATTCAACAATAAACTAAATATCCAACATATGTTCAACAATAAACTAAACATCCAACATATGTTCAACAATAAACTAAATATCCAACATATGTTCAACAATAAACTAAATACCCAACGTATGTTCAACAATAAACTAAATACCCAACATATATTCAACAATAAACTAAATATCCAACGTATGTTCAACAATAAACTAAATATCCAACGGATGTTCAACAATAAACTAAATACCCAACGTATGTTCAACAATAAACTAAATACCCAACATATATTCAACAATAAACTAAATATCCAACGTATGTTCAACAATAAACTAGATATCCAACATATGTCCAACAATAAACTAAATACCCAACGGATGTTCAACAATAAACTAAATATCCAACGTATGTTCAACAATAAACTAAATATTCAACGGATTACCATTAATTTATTAAAAGAAACCGTGGTCATGTTACAACGAGAGACAGAAACCATTAATTAAATTACGTACGCAGAATGAATTATGGTTATGCAATACAATATAAATTAACAGAATGAAGTGAAGTTGCTACAGCTGAACAAGTAGTCTATTCAGCGCTGTAATGGTGTATTATTCTATATTAGATTATGTTTTATATTCCGAGAAAATTACCTTGCTGGTGGTGATCCAGTTTCCACAAAATCGCATATAGAATCTTGCATTAATAATGGAAATTGATAGGAGCGCATTAAATCGTGTTTTGATGCTTGAAAATATGGCGTCTTCTGTTGACATTGCCAATGACGTTGTTGTGACGTCAGCGTCATTGGTCTATTTTCTTGCGCAATGTAGTGCAGTTTATTCATTATAACACCCATGAAGAGAACGTTTGATATGCTCAACATGATAAATGCATCTAATTGCTGAATAACTGAATTCAATCTTGGATTTGCGTTCTAGTTTTTTGTGGAACGTCAAAATAACTTAAAAGAAGGCAAAGTCCGGTTAGAAAAAAGACCTGCCCAGTAAAATCCAGAGCCCTTTCGATATCTAAAAATGTATGTCCCATCCCACCCGCGAATCTCAACTTTGATCGGAATGAACAGAGTACTGTATTTGTATTCAAGGTGAATATATGTGTGTATAGTTTACACTGTTGTTGACAAGTATCATAGACAAAACTGATATATTGATGGTTTTGTAATTGTGTTGTATCATAGACTAAACTGATATATTGATGGTTTTGTAATAGTTTGTATCATAGACTAAGCTGGTCTATTCACGGTTTTGAAATTGTGTTGTCTCACAAACTAAACTGGTTTATTGACGGTTTTGTAATTGTGTTGTATCATAGACTAAACTGGTCTATTGACGGTTTTGTAATTGTGTTGTATCATAGACTAAACTGGTCTAATGACGGTTTTGTAATTGTGTTGTATCATAGACTAAACTGGTATATTGATGGTTTTATAATTGTGTTGTATCATAGACTAAACTGGTATATTGATGGTTTTGTAATTGTGTTGTATCATAGACTAAACTGGTTTATTGACGGTTTTGTAATTGTGTTGTATCATAGACTAAACTGGTTTATTGACGGTTTTGTAATTGTGTTGTATCATCTTGTGGGATGTTATATTGGGCCCCCATCGTTATATGACCATTCTGTGTTGGTGGGATGTCATATCAGGCCACCATGTTTGTATGACCATTCTGTGTTGGTGGGATGTCATATCAGGCCACCATGTTTGTATGACCATTCTGTGTTGGTGGGATGTCATATCAGGCCACCATGTTTGTATGACCATTCTGTGTTGGTGGGATGTCATATCAGGCCACCATGTTTGTATGACCATTCTGTGTTGGTGGGATGTCATATCAGGCCACCATGTTTATAAGACCATTCTGTGTTGGTGGGATGTTATTCCGGGCCCCCATGTTTGTATGACCATTGTGTGTTTATGGGATGTTATTCCGGGCCCCCATGTTTATATGACCATTGTGTGTTTGTAGGATGTTATTCCGGGCCCCCATGTTTATATAACCATTCTGTGTTGGTGGGATGTTATTCCGGGCCCCCATGTTTATATAACCATTCTGTGTTGGTGGGATGTTATACCGGGCCCCCATGTTTATATAACCATTCTGTGTTTGTGGGATGTTATTCCGGGCCCCCATGTTTATATAACCATTCTGTGTTGGTGGGATGTTATTCCGGGCCCCCATGTTTATATGACCATTGTGTGTTTATGGGATGTTATTCCGGGCCCCCATGTTAAATATAGCCATTCTGTGTTTGTGGGATGTTATACCGGGGCCCCATGTTTATTTGACCATTCTGTGTTTGTGGGATGTTATTCCGGGGCCCCATGTTTATATAACCATTCTATGTGTGTGGGATGTTATTCCGGGCTCACATGTTTGTATGACCATTCTGTGTTTGTGGGATGTTATATCGGGCCACCATGTTTCTATGACCATTCTGTGTTGGTGGGATGTTATACCGGGCCCCCATGTTTGTATGACCATTCTGTGTTTGTGGGATGTTATATCGGCCACCATGTTTCTATGACCATTCTGTGTTGGTGGGATGTTATACCGGGCCCCCATGTTTGTATGACCATTCTATGTTCGTGGGACGTCGTATCGAGCTCCCATATTTCTATGACCGTTCTGTGTTTGTGGGAATTTAGAGGTGCACAAACTACGGCTATATAGTGAAGTTCCAGCTTTAAGTGGTAGAGGTCTCAGGCGCACCTGCATACATTGTATCGGTCATGGACATGTACCCGGGTAAAACTACCAATCCACCAGATGGATATCTTCGCAACAATAAATAAATCCACTCCCCGTGTGTGTGATTCGAATCTATAATAGTGAGTAGCAAGTTGAAATCAACAGCCCTAACCACTCTGCCAAGGATGCGCTTATACAATATATATAGCGAACTCATGTGTAGTATCTATTTCATGAAATAAATAGGAATATTGATATAAAGTTGTAAACATGGATATTTATTTATTCCAACAACATGTTATAGCATCACCAGAACCAGTCATCATCTGAATGCGTGTCTGCAACTTCCGGTGCCTGCTTCCATTGTCCCCAAGAGAACGTGTCCACACGCAGGTCAGACTTGTCGTAATCGTGCACAAGATGCCAACGTTGTATTCTTTCGTGCACCCATCCGTGATGACATTGGTGAACGCAGCAAGTGTCTATTGTGGTGTTTGCGGTGTTTAACAGACGTCGCTGTAACAGCGTTGTACGTAATGGTTTGATTGGTCGTCGACCGCGGCGTTTTTTCGGTGCGGGAGACCGACTTCTTTTGACATTTCCCAATCTTTTTCTCCTCCTCTGTATATTGGCGCCTCTGTCGCTGTCAGACTCTATGCCGGAATCATTGGTAGTAAGCCGGCAATCCACATCTGAGGCGACTGCAGTGGACGATTTTCTCTTGACTCCATGACTAACACTGTGTGACGGTCCTGACACAATAATATAATTTGATTATGTATGTGTGCGTTTTACGTTTATTTATCGTCGCTACCGATTGCCCATATGAGCGACGCCTCCTGAGAACATTAGTCATTTTAGATTTGTGGAGGATAGTACAATGATACAGAAAGAGACCCATTTCAGAGTCTCCTCTGGTTCTTTTACGTGCACGGTGTAAAGCACCGACACGATTCCTCGATTTAACGTCTAATCTGAAAGACTGTTGATTGTATTAGGGTCCGACGGGAGAGTGTACACAATGTAACGACCGGCTTCTCGTTGTTTCTTTATCTGTCGCACGTATGATATGCGGTGGTTCCATACATCCGTTCTCTCCATGGGGACCTTCCTGTTAGATTTGCAGCGGCTGTACGAGAATCCTAGCTTCAAGACAGTCTTCCTGAGTGATTCCTTAAATCCTTGTCTGTCTGTCTGTCTGTCTGTCTGTCTGTCTGTCTGTCTGTCTGTCTGTCTGTCTGTCTGTCTGTCTGTCTGTCTGTCTGTCTGTCTGTCTGTCTGTCTGTCTGTCTGTCTGTCTGTCTGTCTGTCTGTCTGTCTGTCTGTCTGTCTGTCTGTCTGTCTGTCTGTCTGTCTGTCTGTCTGTCTGTCTGTCTGTCTGTCTGTCTGTCTGTCTGTCCTGTCTGTCTGTCTGTCTGTCTGTCTGTCTGTCTGTCTGTCTGTCTGTCTGTCTGTCTGTCTGTCTGTCTGTCTGTCTGTCTGTCTGTCTGTCTGTCTGTCTGTCTGTCTGTCTGGAATAAATCAAAGGAAGAAGGAAGTGATTCGATTTTGGGATTGCAATGCAAATGTATTTTAGTTACCCTGTATTCAACACACACTCCTTATTTTGTTTTTCATACAATATATAGGATTTTATATCCTCAATATTGAGGGAGTGCCGAAATCACCAAGAAGAAGAATAGGACCAATCTACTTTTAGTGAGTATTCAGGGGCAGTAACTGACCAATGTCTCTCATTATCACGGATTTGTGGGTAATTTCAAAATAGATTTCTTCATGATATTCACATACTAGTACTGCCATGTTTGCTGAATTATACAAACACTGCACGACGTAACTACTTTGGTTGAAAAAGTTAATTACTAAGGCAGTAAAAGCAAACAACTTTCTAAATTAAAAAGATGTTTTATAACTAAATTTAGTTTGCCAATACTGGCCCAGTGGCAGTAGAGTTCAAGATTTGGAATTGATCGGTCCTGTGTTCGATGCTCGGCATGTTTGTAGTGTCCATGGGCATGGCACCTCGCATACATTGCTTAGTACTGGTTAATTACTTAGGTTGGCTAAGCCTTCCAGGAAAACAGGTCTAGGTCCCCACAAGATGTTTGACATAAATGTAAAATAAATAAATATTGTATAAATATACATTTGTTCTTTTCCTCGTATTAATGGTGTATATGAGCGGCAAAACTTATTTTTCTATTTTCGGTACTAAGTATACATAAATGACATCGATTCCCACAAATGAATTTAGTGGAGTGTCGTCTGTGAAAGCGGCTCACTGTACCAGTGTGCACAAGATGTTAATGGATGCAGCAAGGAATGAGACGGTTAACTGAACAATGTTTACTACGGTATGGAGGAGGGAGAGAGCGTGACCACATTGTCCATGTCTCGGAACACAAACATTTAGATACCTTGGAAGTTTCAGCAATATCACAACACAAATAGCCGATTGATTCCTGGTCACAGGACCATGGACAGTGTTTCTAATTACCCTCTAAATAGCAGCGATGTGTATCCACTAAAAAACTGTTGTAAATATACCCTCTAAAATGTGAAATCTTAATATATATTCGTATCTGAAAGGGTTACAAAATATAATCTTAAAATTACTGTCAGTTTTGGATGATATGGGTGGAATCATCTAAAACTGACAAACTGTCAAGCAATGCTGAATATAAAAATATTTCATCCATGTACTACTAATATCCATCTGTGTACTACTAATATTCCATCCGTGTACTACTAATATCCATCTGTGTACTACTAATATTCCATCCATGTACTACTAATATTCCATCCGTGTACTACTAATATCCATCCATGTACTACTAATATTCCATCGGTGCACTACTAATATCCATCCATGTACTACTAATATTCCATCCGTGTACTACTAATATTCCATCCGTGTACTACTAATATTCCATCCGTGTACTACTAATATTCCATCTGTGTACTACTAATATTCCATCCGTGTACTACTAATATTCCATCCGTGTACTACTAATATTCCATCCGTGTACTACTAATATACATCTGTGTACTACTAATATCCATCTGTGTACTACTAATATCCATCCGTGTACTACTAATATCCATCTGTGTACTACTAATATTCCATCCGTGTACTACTAATATCCATCTGTGTACTACTAATATTCCATCCGTGTACTACTAATATCCATCCGTGTACTACTAATATTCCATTCATGCACTACTAATATTCATCCATGTACTACTAATATCCATCCATGTACTACCAATATCCATCCATGTACTACTAATATTCATCTGTGTACTACTAATATCCATCCGTGTACTACTAATATTCCATCCATGTACTACTAATATCCATCTGTGTACTACTAATATTCCATCCGTGTACTACTAATATCCATCTGTGTACTACTAATATTCCATCCATGTACTACTAATATTCCATCCGTGTACTACTAATATCCATCCATGTACTACTAATATTCCATCGGTGCACTACTAATATCCATCCATGTACTACTAATATTCCATCCGTGTACTACTAATATTCCATCCGTGTACTACTAATATTCCATCCGTGTACTACTAATATTCCATCTGTGTACTACTAATATTCCATCCGTGTACTACTAATATTCCATCCGTGTACTACTAATATTCCATCCGTGTACTACTAATATACATCTGTGTACTACTAATATCCATCTGTGTACTACTAATATCCATCCGTGTACTACTAATATCCATCTGTGTACTACTAATATTCCATCCGTGTACTACTAATATCCATCCGTGTACTACTAATATTCCATCCGTGTACTACTAATATTCATCCGTGTACTACTAATATCCATCCGTGTACTACTAATATCCATCCATGTACTACTAATATTCATCCGTGTACTACTAATATTCATCTGTGTACTACTAATATCCATCCGTGTACTACTAATATTCATCCATGTACTACTAATATCCATCTGTGTACTACTAATATCCATCCGTGTACTACTAATATCCATCCGTGTACTACTAATATCCATCTGTGTACTACTAATATTCATCTGTGTACTACTAATATTCCATCCATGTACTACTAATATTCCATCCGTGTACTACTAATATTCCATCCGTGTACTACTAATATCCATCCATGTACTACTAATATTCATCCGTGTACTACTAATATTCAATCCATGTACTACTAATATTCATCCATGTACTACTAATATTCAATCCGTGTACTACTAATATCCATCCATGTACTACTAATATCCATCCGTGTACTACTAATATTCATCTGTATACTACTAATATCCATCCATGTACTACTAATATTCATCCATGTACTACTAATATTCCATCCATGTACTACTAATATCCATCCGTGTACTACTAATATTCATCCATGTACTACTAATATCCATCCATGTACTACTAATATTCATCCGTGTACTAATATCCATCTGTGTACTACTAATATCCATCTGTGTACTACTAATATCCATCCGTGTACTACTAATATCCATCTGTGTACTACTAATATTCCATCCGTGTACTACTAATATTCCATCCGTGTACTACTAATATCCATATGTGTACTATTATATTCCATCCGTGCACTACTAATATTCAATCCGTGTACTACTAATATTCCATCCGTGCACTACTAATATTCATCCATGTACTACTAATATCCATCCGTGTACTACTAATATCCATCCGTGTACTACTAATATCCATCCGTGTACTACTAATATTCCATCCGTGTACTAATATTCATCCGTGTACTACTAATATCCATCAGTGTACTACTAATATCCATCCGTGTACTACTAATATCCATCCATGTACTACTAATATTCCATCCGTGTACTACTAATATTCCATCCATGCACTACTAATATTCCATCCGTGCACTACTAATATTCCATCCGTGTACTACTAATATTCCATCCATGTACTACTAATATCCATCCGTGTACTACTAATAATCCAACCGTGTACTACTAATATTCCATCCGTGTACTAATATTCATCCGTGTACCACTAATATCCATCAGTGTACTACTAATATCCATCCGTGTACTACTAATATCCATCCATGTACTACTAATATTCCATCCATGCACTACTAATATCCATCCGTGTACTACTAATATTCATCCGTGTACTACTAATATTCATCCATGTACTACTAATATCCCTCCATGTACTACTAATATCCATCCGTGTACTACTAATAATCCAACCGTGTACTACTAATATTCCATCCGTGTACTAATATTCATCCGTGTACTACTAATATCCATCAGTGTACTACTAATATCCATCCATGTACTACTAATATTCCATCCATGCACTACTAATATCCATCCGTGTACTACTAATATTCCATCTGTGTACTACTAATATTCCATCTGTGTACTACTAATATTCATCCGTGTACTACTAATATCCATCCATGTACTACTAATATTCATCTGTGTACTACTAATATTCCATCCATGTACTACTAATATTCATCCATGTTCTACTAATATTCATCCGTACACTACTAATATCCATCCATGTACTACTAATATTCATCTGTGTACTACTAATATTCCATCCATGTACTACTAATATTCATCCATGTACTACTAATATTCATCCATGTACTACTAATATTCATCCGTGTACTACTAATATTCCATCCATGTACTACTAATATTCCATCCATGCACTACTAATATCCATCCGTGTACTACTAATATTCCATCTGTGTACTACTAATATTCCATCTGTGTACTACTAATATTCATCCGTGTACTACTAATATCCATCCATGTACTACTAATATTCATCTGTGTACTACTAATATTCCATCCATGTACTACTAATATTCATCCATGTTCTACTAATATTCATCCGTGCACTACTAATATCCATCCATGTACTACTAATATTCATCTG
Organism: Archivesica marissinica; assembly: GCA_014843695.1. Taxonomy (NCBI): domain Eukaryota; kingdom Metazoa; phylum Mollusca; class Bivalvia; order Venerida; family Vesicomyidae; genus Archivesica; species Archivesica marissinica. The sequence continues at coordinate 64,544,597 of CM026404.1, forward strand.
TGTACTACTAATATTCCATCCATGTACTACTAATATTCATCCATGTACTACTAATATTCATCCATGTACTACTAATATTCATCCGTGTACTACTAATATTCCATCCGTGTACTACTAATATTCCATCCGTGTACTACTAATATTCATCTGTGTACTACTAATATTCCATCCGTGCACTACTAATATTCATCCGTGTACTACTAATATTCCATCCATGTACTAATATCCATCTGTGTACTACTAATATCCATATGTGTACTACTAATATTCCATCCATGCACTACTAATATTCCATCCGTGTACTACTAATATCCATCTGTGTACTACTAATATTCCATCCGTGCACTACTAATATTCATCCGTGTACTACTAATATCCATCCATGTACTACTAATATTCATCCATGTACTACTAATATTCCATCCGTGTACTAATATTCATCCGTGTACTACTAATATCCATCCATGTACTACTAATATTCATCCGTGTACTACTAATATTCCATCCGTGCACTACTAATATTCATCCGTGTACTACTAATATCCATCCATGTACTACTAATATTCATCCGTGTACTACTAATATTCCATCCGTGCACTACTAATATCCATCTGTGTACTACTAATATTCCATCCGTGTACTACTAATATTCCATCGGTGTACTACTAATATTCCATCCGTGTACTACTAATATTCCATCCGTGCACTACTAATATTCCATCCGTGTACTACTAATATTCCATCCGTGTACTACTAATATTCCATCCGTGTACTACTAATATCCATCCGTGTACTACTAATATCCATCTGTGTACTACTAATATTCCATCCATGCACTACTAATATTCCATCCGTGTACTACTAATATCCATCTGTGTACTACTAATATTCCATCCGTGTACTACTAATATCCATCCGTGTACTACTAATATCCATCCATGTACTACTAATATCCATCTGTGTACTACTAATATTCCATCCGTGCACTATTAATATCCATCTGTGTACTACTAATATCCATCCGTGTACTACTAATATTCATCCGTGTACTACTAATATTCCATCTGTGTACTACTAATATTCCATCCGTGTACTACTAATATCCATCTGTGTACTACTAATATCCATCTGTGTACTACTAATATTCCATCCGTGTACTACTAATATCCATCTGTGTACTACTAATATCCATCCATGTACTACTAATATTCATCCGTGTACTACTAATATTTCATCCATGTACTACTAATATCCATCCATGTACTACTAATATTCATCCATGTACTACTAATATTCCATCCGTGTACTACTAATATCCATCTGTGTACTACTAATATCCATCCATGTACTACTAATATTCATCCGTGTACTACTAATATTTCATCCATGTACTACTAATATTCCATCCATGTACTACTAATATTCCATCCATGTACTACTAATATCCATCTGTGTACTACTAATATCCATCCATGTACTACTAATATCCATCCATGTACTACTAATATTCATCCATGTACTACTAATATTCCATCCGTGTACTACTAATATCCATCTGTGTACTACTAATATCCATCCATGTACTACTAATATCCATCTGTGTACTACTAATATTCCATCCATGCACTACTAATATTCAATCCGTGTACTACTAATATTCCATCTGTGCACTACTAATATTCATCCGTGTACTACTAATATCCATCCGTGTACTACTAATATCCATCTGTGTACTACTAATATTCATCCGTGTACTACTAATATTCATCTATGTACTACTAATATCCATCCATGTACTACTAATATTCATCTATGTACTACTAATATTCCATCCGTGTACTACTAATATTCCATCCGTGCAGTACTAATATCCATCCGTGTACTACTAATATTTATCCGTGCACTACTAATATCCATCCGTGTACTACTAATATTCATCCGTGCACTACTAATATCCATCCATGTACTACTAATATTCATCTGTGTACTACTAATATTCCATCCATGTACTACTAATATTCATCCATGTTCTACTAATATTCATCCGTGCACTACTAATATCCATCCATGTACTACTAATATTCATCTGTGTACTACTAATATTCCATCCATGTACTACTAATATTCATCCATGTACTACTAATATTCATCCATGTACTACTAATATTCATCCGTGTACTACTAATATTCCATCCGTGTACTACTAATATTCCATCCGTGTACTACTAATATTCATCTGTGTACTACTAATATTCCATCCGTGCACTACTAATATCCATATGTGTACTACTAATATTCCATCCATGCACTACTAATAATCCATCCGTGTACTACTAATATCCATCTGTGTACTACTAATATTCCATCCATGCACTACTAATATTCATCCGTGTACTACTAATATCCATCCATGTACTACTAATATTCATCCATGTACTACTACTATTCCATCCGTGTACTAATATTCATCCGTGTACTACTAATATCCATCCATGTACTACTAATATTCATCCGTGTACTACTAATATTCCATCCGTGCACTACTAATATTCATCCGTGTACTACTAATATCCATCCATGTACTACTAATATTCATCCATGTACTACTAATAATCCATCCGTGCACTACTAATATCCATCTGTGTACTACTAATATTCCATCCGTGTACTACTAATATTCCATCGGTGTACTACTAATATTCCATCCGTGTACTACTAATATTCCATCCGTGCACTACTAATATTCCATCCGTGTACTACTAATATTCCATCCGTGTACTACTAATATTCCATCCGTGTACTACTAATATCCATCCGTGTACTACTAATATCCATCTGTGTACTACTAATATTCCATCCATGCACTACTAATATTCCATCCGTGTACTACTAATATCCATCTGTGTACTACTAATATTCCATCCGTGTACTACTAATATCCATCCGTGTACTACTAATATCCATCCATGTACTACTAATATCCATCTGTGTACTACTAATATTCCATCCGTGCACTATTAATATCCATCTGTGTACTACTAATATCCATCCGTGTACTACTAATATTCATCCGTGTACTACTAATATTCCATCTGTGTACTACTAATATTCCATCCGTGTACTACTAATATCCATCTGTGTACTACTAATATCCATCTGTGTACTACTAATATTCCATCCGTGTACTACTAATATCCATCTGTGTACTACTAATATCCATCCATGTACTACTAATATCCATCTGTGTACTACTAATATTCCATCCGTGTACTACTAATATCCATCTGTGTACTACTAATATCCATCCATGTACTACTAATATTCATCCGTGTACTACTAATATTTCATCCATGTACTACTAATATCCATCCATGTACTACTAATATTCATCCATGTACTACTAATATTCCATCCGTGTACTACTAATATCCATCTGTGTACTACTAATATCCATCCATGTACTACTAATATTCATCCGTGTACTACTAATATTCCATCCATGTACTACTAATATTCCATCCATGTACTACTAATATTCCATCCATGTACTACTAATATCCATCTGTGTACTACTAATATCCATCCATGTACTACTAATATTCATCCATGTACTACTAATATTCCATCCGTGTACTACTAATATCCATCTGTGTACTACTAATATCCATCCATGTACTACTAATATCCATCTGTGTACTACTAATATTCCATCCATGCACTACTAATATTCAATCCGTGTACTACTAATATTCCATCTGTGCACTACTAATATTCATCCGTGTACTACTAATATCCATCCGTGTACTACTAATATCCATCTGTGTACTACTAATATTCATCCGTGTACTACTAATATTCATCTATGTACTACTAATATCCATCCATGTACTACTAATATTCATCTATGTACTACTAATATTCCATCCGTGTACTACTAATATTCCATCCGTGCAGTACTAATATCCATCCGTGTACTACTAATATTTATCCGTGCACTACTAATATCCATCCGTGTACTACTAATATTCATCTGTGCACTACTAATATCCATCCATGTACTACTAATATTCATCTGTGTACTACTAATATTCCATCCATGTACTACTAATATTCATCCATGTTCTACTAATATTCATCCGTGCACTACTAATATCCATCCATGTACTACTAATATTCATCTGTGTACTACTAATATTCCATCCATGTACTACTAATATTCATCCATGTACTACTAATATTCATCCATGTACTACTAATATTCATCCGTGTACTACTAATATTCCATCCATGTACTACTAATATTCCATCCGTGTACTACTAATATTCATCTGTGTACTACTAATATTCCATCCGTGCACTACTAATATTCATCCGTGTACTACTAATATTCCATCCATGTACTAATATCCATCTGTGTACTACTAATATCCATATGTGTACTACTAATATTCCATCCATGCACTACTAATATTCCATCCGTGTACTACTAATATCCATCTGTGTACTAATATCCATCCGTGCACTACTAATATTCATCCGTGTACTACTAATATCCATCCATGTACTACTAATATTCATCCATGTACTACTAATATTCCATCCGTGTACTATATATTCATCCGTGTACTACTAATATTCATCCATGTACTACTAATATTCATCCGTGTACTACTAATATTCCATCCGTGTACTACTAATATTCATCCGTGTACTACTAATATCCATCCTGTACTACTAATATTCATCCATGTACTACTAATATTCCATCCGTGCACTACTAATATCCATCTGTGTACTACTAATATTCCATCCGTGTACTACTAATATTCCATCGGTGTACTACTAATATTCCATCCGTGTACTACTAATATTCCATCCGTGCACTACTAATATTCCATCCGTGTACTACTAATATTCCATCCGTGTACTACTAATATTCCATCCGTGTACTACTAATATCCATCCGTGTACTACTAATATCCATCTGTGTACTACTAATATTCCATCCATGCACTACTAATATTCCATCCGTGTACTACTAATATCCATCTGTGTACTACTAATATTCCATCCGTGTACTACTAATATCCATCCGTGTACTACTAATATCCATCCATGTACTACTAATATCCATCTGTGTACTACTAATATTCCATCCGTGTACTACTAATATCCATCTGTGTACTACTAATATCCATCCATGTACTACTAATATTCATCCGTGTACTACTAATATTCCATCCATGTACTACTAATATTCCATCCATGTACTACTAATATTCCATCTGTGTACTACTAATATCCATCCATGTACTACTAATATCCATCCATGTACTACTAATATTCATCCATGTACTACTAATATTCCATCCGTGTACTACTAATATCCATCTGTGTACTACTAATATCCATCCATGTACTACTAATATTCATCCGTGTACTACTAATATTCCATCCATGTACTACTAATATTCCATCCATGTACTACTAATATTCCATCTGTGTACTACTAATATCCATCCATGTACTACTAATATCCATCCATGTACTACTAATATTCATCCGTGTACTACTAATATTCCATCCGTGCAGTACTAATATCCATCCGTGTACTACTAATATTCATCCGTGCACTACTAATATCCATCCGTGTACTACTAATATTCATCCGTGCACTACTAATATCCATCCGTGTACTACTAATATTCATCCGTGTACTACTAATATTCCATTCGTGTACTACTAATATTCCATCCATGTACTACTAATATCCATCCGTGTACTACTAATATCCATCCGTGTACTACTAATATTCCATCCGTGTACTAATATTCATCCGTGTACTACTAATATCCATCCGTGTACTACTAATATCCATCCGTGTACTACTAATATCCATCCATGTACTACTAATATTCCATCCATGTACTACTAATATACATCCGTGTACAACTAATATTCCATCCGTGCACTACTAATATTCCATCCGTGCACTACTAATATTCCATCCGTGTACTACTAATATTCCATCCATGTACTACTAATATCCATCCGTGTACTACTAATATCCATCTGTGTATTACTAATATTCCATCCGTGTACTACTAATATTCCATCCATGTACTACTAATATCCATCCATGTACTACTAATATCCATCTGTGTACTACTAATAATCCAACCGTGTACTACTAATATTCCATCCGTGTACTAATATTCATCCGTGTACCACTAATATCCATCAGTGTACTACTAATATCCATCCGTGTACTACTAATATCCATCCATGTACTACTAATATTCCATCCATGCACTACTAATATCCATCCGTGTACTACTAATATTCATCCATGTACTACTAATATCCCTCCATGTACTACTAATATCCATCCGTGTACTACTAATAATCCAACCGTGTACTACTAATATTCCATCCGTGTACTAATATTCATCCGTGTACTACTAATATCCATCAGTGTACTACTAATATCCATCCGTGTACTACTAATATCCATCCATGTACTACTAATATTCCATCCATGCACTACTAATATCCATCCGTGTACTACTAATAATATTCCATCCGTGTACTACTAATATTCATCCGTGTACTACTAATATCCATCCATGTACTACTAATATTCATCTGTGTACTACTAATATTCCATCCATGTACTACTAATATTCATCCATGTACTACTAATATTCATCCATGTACTACTAATATTCATCCGTGTACTACTAATATTCCATCCGTATACTACTAATATTCCATCCGTGTACTACTAATATTCATCCGTGTACTACTAATATTCCATCCGTGCACTACTAATATTCATCCATGTACTACTAATATTCCATCCGTGTACTACTAATATTCCATCCATGTACTAATATCCATCTGTGTACTACTAATATTCAATCCATGTACTACTAATATTCATCCATGTACTACTAATATTCAATCCGTGTACTACTAATATCCATCCATGTACTACTAATATCCATCCGTGTACTACTAATATCCATCTGTATACTACTAATATCCATCCATGTACTACTAATATTCATCCATGTACTACTAATATTCCATCCATGTACTACTAATATCCATCCGTGTACTACTAATATTCATCCATGTACTACTAATATCCATCCATGTACTACTAATATTCATCCGTGTACTAATATCCATCTGTGTACTACTAATATCCATCTGTGTACTACTAATATCCATCCGTGTACTACTAATATCCATCTGTGTACTACTAATATTCCATCCGTGTACTACTAATATTCCATCCGTGTACTACTAATATCCATATGTGTACTACTAATATTCCATCCGTGCACTACTAATATTCAATCCGTGTACTACTAATATTCCATCCGTGCACTACTAATATTCATCCGTGTACTACTAATATCCATCCGTGTACTACTAATATCCATCCGTGTACTACCAATATTCATCCGTGTACTACTAATATTCATCTATGTACTACTAATATCCATCCATGTACTACTAATATTCATCTATGTACTTCTAATATTCCATCCGTGCAGTACTAATATCCATCCGTGTACTACTAATATTCATCCGTGCACTACTAATATCCATCCGTGTACTACTAATATTCATCCGTGTACTACTAATATTCCATTCGTGTACTACTAATATTCCATCCATGTACTACTAATATCCATCCGTGTACTACTAATATCCATCCGTGTACTACTAATATTCCATCCGTGTACTAATATTCATCCGTGTACTACTAATATCCATCAGTGTACTACTAATATCCATCCGTGTACTACTAATATCCATCCATGTACTACTAATATTCCATCCATGTACTACTAATATTCCATCCGTGCACTACTAATATTCCATCCGTGCACTACTAATATTCCATCCGTGTACTACTAATATTCCATCCATGTACTACTAATATCCATCCGTGTACTACTAATAATCCAACCGTGTACTACTAATATTCCATCCGTGTACTAATATTCATCCGTGTACCACTAATATCCATCAGTGTACTACTAATATCCATCCGTGTACTACTAATATCCATCCATGTACTACTAATATTCCATCCATGCACTACTAATATCCATCCGTGTACTACTAATATTCATCCGTGTACTACTAATATTCATCCATGTACTACTAATATCCCTCCATGTACTACTAATATCCATCCGTGTACTACTAATAATCCAACCGTGTACTACTAATATTCCATCCGTGTACTAATATTCATCCGTGTACTACTAATATCCATCAGTGTACTACTAATATCCATCCGTGTACTACTAATATCCATCCATGTACTACTAATATTCCATCCATGCACTACTAATATCCATCCGTGTACTACTAATATTCCATCTGTGTACTACCAATATTCCATCTGTGTACTACTAATATTCATCCGTGTACTACTAATATCCATCCATGTACTACTAATATTCATCTGTGTACTACTAATATTCCATCCATGTACTACTAATATTCATCCATGTTCTACTAATATTCATCCGTGCACTACTAATATCCATCCATGTACTACTAATATTCATCCATGTACTACTAATATTCATCCATGTACTACTAATATTCATCCGTGTACTACTAATATTCCATCCGTGTACTACTAATATTCCATCTGTGTACTACTAATATTCATCTGTGTACTACTAATATTCCATCCGTGCACTACTAATATTCATCCGTGTACTACTAATATTCCATCCATGTACTAATATCCATCTGTGTACTACTAATATCCATATGTGTACTACTAATATTCCATCCGTGTACTACTAATATTCCATCCGTGTACTACTAATATTCCATCCGTGCACTACTAATATTCCATCCGTGTACTACTAATATTCCATCCATGTACTACTAATATCCATCCGTGTACTACTAATAATCCAACCGTGTACTACTAATATTCCATCCGTGTACTAATATTCATCCGTGTACCACTAATATCCATCAGTGTACTACTAATATCCATCCGTGTACTACTAATATCCATCCATGTACTACTAATATTCCATCCATGCACTACTAATATCCATCCGTGTACTACTAATATTCATCCGTGTACTACTAATCATCCATGTACTACTAATATCCCTCCATGCTACTAATATCCATCCGTGTACTACTAATATCCAACCGTGTACTACTAATATTCCATCCGTGTACTAATATTCATCCGTGTACTACTAATATCCATCAGTGTACTACTAATATCCATCCGTGTACTACTAATATCCATACATGTACTACTAATATTCCATCCATGCACTACTAATATCCATCCGTGTACTACTAATATTCCATCTGTGTACTACTAATATTCCATCCGTGTACTACTAATATTCATCCGTGTACTACTAATATCCATCCATGTACTACTAATATTCATCTGTGTACTACTAATATTCCATCCATGTACTACTAATATTCATCCATGTTCTACTAATATTCATCCGTGCACTACTAATATTCCATCCATGTACTACTAATATTCATCCATGTACTACTAATATTCATCCATGTACTACTAATATTCATCCGTGTACTACTAATATTCCATCCGTGTACTACTAATATTCCATCCGTGTACTACTAATATTCATCTGTGTACTACTAATATTCCATCCGTGTACTACTAATATTCATCCGTGTACTACTAATATCCATCCGTGTACTACTAATATTCATCCGTGTACTACTAATATTCCATCCGTGACTACTAATATTCATCCTGTACTACTAATATCCATCCGTGTACTACTAATATTCATCCATGTACTAATATCCATCTGTGTACTACTAATATTCAATCCATGTACTACTAATATTCATCCATGTACTACTAATATTCCATCCGTGTACTACTAATATCCATCCATGTACTACTAATATCCATCCGTGTACTACTAATATTCATCGTGTACTACTAATATCCATCCATGTACTACTAATATTCATCCATGTACTACTAATATTCCATCCATGTACTACTAATTCATCCGTGTACTACTAATATTCATCCATGTACTACTAATATCCATCCATGTACTACTAATATTCATCCGTGTACTAATATCCATCTGTGTACTACTAATATCCATCTGTGTACTACTAATATCCATCCGTGTACTACTAATATCCATCTGTGTACTACTAATATTCCATCCGTGTACTACTAATATTCCATCCGTGTACTACTAATATCCATATGTGTACTACTAATATTCCATCCGTGCACTACTAATATTCAATCCGTGTACTACTAATATTCCATCCGTGCACTACTAATATTCATCCGTGTACTACTAATATCCATCCGTGTACTACTAATATCCATCCGTGTACTACTAATATTCATCCGTGTACTACTAATATTCATCTATGTACTACTAATATCCATCCATGTACTACTAATATTCATCTTGTACTTCTAATATTCCATCCGTGCAGTACTAATATCCATCCGTGTACTACTAATATTCATCCGTGCACTACTAATATCCATCCGTGTACTACTAATATTCATCCGTGTACTACTAATATTCCATTCGTGTACTACTAATATTCCATCCATGTACTACTAATATCCATCCGTGTACTACTAATATCCATCCGTGTACTACTAATATTCCATCCGTGTACTAATATTCATCCGTGTACTACTAATATCCATCAGTGTACTACTAATATCCATCCGTGTACTACTAATATCCATCCATGTACTACTAATATTCCATCCATGTACTACTAATATTCCATCCGTGCACTACTAATATTCCATCCGTGCACTACTAATATTCCATCCGTGTACTACTAATATTCCATCCATGTACTACTAATATCCATCCATGTACTACTAATAATCCAACCGTGTACTACTAATATTCCATCCGTGTACTAATATTCATCTGTGTACCACTAATATCCATCAGTGTACTACTAATATCCATCCGTGTACTACTAATATCCATCCATGTATTACTAATATTCCATCCATGCACTACTAATATCCATCCGTGTACTACTAATATTCATCCGTGTACTACTAATATTCATCCATGTACTACTAATATCCCTCCATGTACTACTAATATCCATCCGTGTACTACTAATAATCCAACCGTGTACTACTAATATTCCATCCGTGTACTAATATTCATCCGTGTACTACTAATATCCATCAGTGTACTACTAATATCCATCCGTGTACTACTAATATCCATCCATGTACTACTAATATTCCATCCATGCACTACTAATATCCATCCGTGTACTACTAATATTCCATCTGTGTACTACTAATATTCCATCTGTGTACTACTAATATTCATCCGTGTACTACTAATATCCATCCATGTACTACTAATATTCATCTGTGTACTACTAATATTCCATCCATGTACTACTAATATTCATCCATGTTCTACTAATATTCATCCGTGCACTACTAATATCCATCCATGTACTACTAATATTCATCTGTGTACTACTAATATTCCATCCATGTACTACTAATATTCATCCATGTACTACTAATATTCATCCATGTACTACTAATATTCATCCGTGTACTACTAATATTCCATCCGTGTACTACTAATATTCCATCTGTGTACTACTAATATTCATCTGTGTACTACTAATATTCCATCCGTGCACTACTAATATTCATCCGTGTACTACTAATATTCCATCCATGTACTAATATCCATCTGTGTACTACTAATATCCATCTGTGTACTACTAATATTCCATCCGTGTACTACTAATATTCCATCCGTGTACTACTAATATTCCATCCGTGTACTACTAATATTCCATCCGTGTACTACTAATATTCCATCCATGTACTACTAATATCCATCCGTGTACTACTAATAATCCAACCGTGTACTACTAATATTCCATCCGTGTACTAATATTCATCCGTGTACTACTAATATCCATCAGTGTACTACTAATATCCATCCGTGTACTACTAATATCCATCCATGTACTACTAATATTCCATCCATGCACTACTAATATCCATCCGTGTACTACTAATATCCATCCGTGTACTACTAATATCCATCTGTGTACTACTAATATTCCATCCGTGTACTACTAATATCCATCTGTGTACTACTAATATTCCATCCGTGTACTACTAATATCCATCCGTGTACTACTAATATTCCATTCATGCACTACTAATATTCATCCGTGTACTACTAATATCCATCCATGTACTACCAATATCCATCCATGTACTACTAATATTCATCTGTGTACTACTAATATCCATCCGTGTACTACTAATATTCCATCCATGTACTACTAATATCCATCTGTGTACTACTAATATCCATCTGTGTACTACTAATATCCATCCGTGTACTACTAATATCCATCTGTGTACTACTAATATTCATCTGTGTACTACTAATATTCCATCCATGTACTACTAATATTCCATCCGTGTACTACTAATATTCCATCCGTGTACTACTAATATCCATCCATGTACTACTAATATTCATCCGTGTACTACTAATATTCAATCCATGTACTACTAATATTCATCCATGTACTACTAATATTCAATCCGTGTACTACTAATATCCATCCATGTACTACTAATATCCATCCGTGTACTACTAATATTCATCTGTATACTACTAATATCCATCCATGTACTACTAATATTCATCCATGTACTACTAATATTCCATCCATGTACTACTAATATCCATCCGTGTACTACTAATATTCATCCATGTACTACTAATATCCATCCATGTACTACTAATATTCATCCGTGTACTAATATCCATCTGTGTACTACTAATATCCATCTGTGTACTACTAATATCCATCCGTGTACTACTAATATCCATCTGTGTACTACTAATATTCCATCCGTGTACTACTAATATTCCATCCGTGTACTACTAATATCCATATGTGTACTATTATATTCCATCCGTGCACTACTAATATTCAATCCGTGTACTACTAATATTCCATCCGTGCACTACTAATATTCATCCATGTACTACTAATATCCATCCGTGTACTACTAATATCCATCCGTGTACTACTAATATCCATCCGTGTACTACTAATATTCCATCCGTGTACTAATATTCATCCGTGTACTACTAATATCCATCAGTGTACTACTAATATCCATCCGTGTACTACTAATATCCATCCATGTACTACTAATATTCCATCCGTGTACTACTAATATTCCATCCATGCACTACTAATATTCCATCCGTGCACTACTAATATTCCATCCGTGTACTACTAATATTCCATCCATGTACTACTAATATCCATCCGTGTACTACTAATAATCCAACCGTGTACTACTAATATTCCATCCGTGTACTAATATTCATCCGTGTACCACTAATATCCATCAGTGTACTACTAATATCCATCCGTGTACTACTAATATCCATCCTGTACTACTAATATTCCATCCATGCACTACTAATATCCATCCGTGTACTACTAATATTCATCCGTGTACTACTAATATTCATCCATGTACTACTAATATCCCTCCATGTACTACTAATATCCATCCGTGTACTACTAATAATCCAACCGTGTACTACTAATATTCCATCCGTGTACTAATATTCATCCGTGTACTACTAATATCCATCAGTGTACTACTAATATCCATCCGTGTACTACTAATATCCATCCATGTACTACTAATATTCCATCCATGTACTACTAATATCCATCCGTGTACTACTAATATTCCATCCGTGTACTACTAATATTCATCCGTGTACTACTAATATCCATCCATGTACTACTAATATTCATCTGTGTACTACTAATATTCCATCCATGTACTACTAATATTCATCCATGTACTACTAATATTCATCCGTGTACTACTAATATCCATCCGTGTACTACTAATATTCATCCGTGTACTACTAATATTCCATCCATGTACTACTAATATTCATCTTTTTCATTGTACTACTAATATTCATCCGTGTACTACTAATATTCATCCGTGTACTACTAATATCCATCCATGTACTACTAATATTCCATCCATGCACTACTAATATCCATCCGTGTACTACTAATATTCCATCTGTGTACTACTAATATTCCATCTGTGTACTACTAATATTCATCCGTGTACTACTAATATCCATCCATGTACTACTAATATTCATCTGTGTACTACTAATATTCCATCCATGTACTACTAATATTCATCCATGTTCTACTAATATTCATCCGTGCACTACTAATATCCATCCATGTACTACTAATATTCATCTGTGTACTACTAATATTCCATCCATGTACTACTAATATTCATCCATGTACTACTAATATTCATCCATGTACTACTAATATTCATCCGTGTACTACTAATATTCCATCCGTGTACTACTAATATTCCATCCGTGTACTACTAATATTCATCTGTGTACTACTAATATTCCATCCGTGCACTACTAATATTCATCCGTGTACTACTAATATTCCATCCATGTACTAATATCCATCTGTGTACTACTAATATCCATATGTGTACTACTAATATTCCATCCATGCACTACTAATATTCCATCCGTGTACTACTAATATCCATCTGTGTACTACTAATATTCCATCCGTGCACTACTAATATTCATCCGTGTACTACTAATATCCATCCATGTACTACTAATATTCATCCATGTACTACTAATATTCCATCCGTGTACTAATATTCATCCGTGTACTACTAATATCCATCCATGTACTACTAATATTCATCCGTGTACTACTAATATTCCATCCGTGCACTACTAATATTCATCCGTGTACTACTAATATCCATCCATGTACTACTAATATTCATCCGTGTACTACTAATATTCCATCCGTGCACTACTAATATCCATCTGTGTACTACTAATATTCCATCCGTGTACTACTAATATTCCATCGGTGTACTACTAATATTCCATCCGTGTACTACTAATATTCCATCCGTGCACTACTAATATTCCATCCGTGTACTACTAATATTCCATCCGTGTACTACTAATATTCCATCCGTGTACTACTAATATCCATCCGTGTACTACTAATATCCATCTGTGTACTACTAATATTCCATCCATGCACTACTAATATTCCATCCGTGTACTACTAATATCCATCTGTGTACTACTAATATTCCATCCGTGTACTACTAATATCCATCCGTGTACTACTAATATCCATCCATGTACTACTAATATCCATCTGTGTACTACTAATATTCCATCCGTGCACTATTAATATCCATCTGTGTACTACTAATATCCATCCGTGTACTACTAATATTCATCCGTGTACTACTAATATTCCATCTGTGTACTACTAATATTCCATCCGTGTACTACTAATATCCATCTGTGTACTACTAATATCCATCTGTGTACTACTAATATTCCATCCGTGTACTACTAATATCCATCTGTGTACTACTAATATCCATCCATGTACTACTAATATTCATCCGTGTACTACTAATATTTCATCCATGTACTACTAATATCCATCCATGTACTACTAATATTCATCCATGTACTACTAATATTCCATCCGTGTACTACTAATATCCATCTGTGTACTACTAATATCCATCCATGTACTACTAATATTCATCCGTGTACTACTAATATTCCATCCATGTACTACTAATATTCCATCCATGTACTACTAATATTCCATCCATGTACTACTAATATCCATCTGTGTACTACTAATATCCATCCATGTACTACTAATATCCATCCATGTACTACTAATATTCATCCATGTACTACTAATATTCCATCCGTGTACTACTAATATCCATCTGTGTACTACTAATATCCATCCATGTACTACTAATATCCATCTGTGTACTACTAATATTCCATCCATGCACTACTAATATTCAATCCGTGTACTACTAATATTCCATCTGTGCACTACTAATATTCATCCGTGTACTACTAATATCCATCCGTGTACTACTAATATCCATCTGTGTACTACTAATATTCATCCGTGTACTACTAATATTCATCTATGTACTACTAATATCCATCCATGTACTACTAATATTCATCTATGTACTACTAATATTCCATCCGTGTACTACTAATATTCCATCCGTGCAGTACTAATATCCATCCGTGTACTACTAATATTTATCCGTGCACTACTAATATCCATCCGTGTACTACTAATATTCATCCGTGCACTACTAATATCCATCCATGTACTACTAATATTCATCTGTGTACTACTAATATTCCATCCATGTACTACTAATATTCATCCATGTTCTACTAATATTCATCCGTGCACTACTAATATCCATCCATGTACTACTAATATTCATTGTGTACTACTAATATTCCATCCATGTACTACTAATATTCATCCATGTACTACTAATATTCATCCTGTACTACTAATATTCATCCGTGTACTACTAATATTCCATCCGTGTACTACTAATATTCATCCGTGTACTACTAATATTCATCCGTGTACTACTAATATTCCATCCTGTACTAATATCCATCGTGTACTACTAATATCCATATGTGTACTACTAATATTCCATCCATGCACTACTAATATTCCATCCGTGTACTACTAATATCCATCTGTGTACTACTAATATTCCATCCGTGCACTACTAATATTCATCCGTGTACTACTAATATCCATCCATGTACTACTAATATTCATCCGTGTACTACTAATATTCCATCCGTGTACTAATATTCATCCGTGTACTACTAATATCCATCCATGTACTACTAATATTCATCCGTGTACTACTAATATCCATCTGTGTACTACTAATATTCCATCCGTGTACTACTAATATTCCATCCGTGTACTACTAATATTCCATCCGTGTACTACTAATATTCCATCCGTGCACTACTAATATTCCATCCGTGTACTACTAATATTCCATCCGTGTACTACTAATATTCCATCCGTGTACTACTAATATCCATCTGTGTACTACTAATATCCATCTGTGTACTACTAATATTCCATCCATGCACTACTAATATTCCATCCGTGTACTACTAATATCCATCTGTGTACTACTAATATTCCATTGTTTTATCCGTGTACTACTAATATTCCATCCGTGTACTACTAATATCCATCCGTGTACTACTAATATCCATCATGTACTACTAATATCCATCTGTGTACTACTAATATTCCATCCGTGCACTATTAATATCCATCTGTGTACTACTAATATCCATCCGTGTACTACTAATATTCATCCGTGTACTACTAATATTCCATCTGTGTACTACTAATATCCATCCATGTACTACTAATATTCATCCGTGTACTACTAATATTTCATCCATGTACTACTAATATCATCCTGTACTACTAATATTCATCCATGTACTACTAATATTCCATCCGTGTACTACTAATATCCATCTGTGTACTACTAATATCCATCCGTGTACTACTAATATTCATCCGTGTACTACTAATATTCCATCCATGTACTACTAATATTCCATCCATGTACTACTAATATTCCATCCGTGTACTACTAATATCCATCCATGTACTACTAATATCCTCCATGTACTACTAATATCATCCGTGTACTACTAATATTCCATCCGTGTACTACTAATATCCATCTGTGTACTACTAATATCCATCTGTACTACTAATATCATCTGTGTACTACTAATATTCCATCCGTGACCGTGTACTACTAATATTCCATCGTGTACTAATATTCATCCGTGTACTACTAATATCCATCAGTGTACTACTAATATCCATCCGTGTACTACTAATATTTTGTTTTTTTTTGTTTTTTCCATCCGTGTACTACTAATATTCCATCCGTGCAGTACTAATATCCATCCGTGTACTACTAATATTATGTGTTATTCCATCCGTGTACTACTAATATTCATCCGTGTACTACTAATATCCATCCATGTACTACTAATATTCATATGTGTACTACTAATATTCCATCCATGTACTACTAATATTCATCCATGTTTTTTTTGTGTTTTTACTACTAATATTCATCCATGTACTACTAATATTCATCCGTGTACTACTAATATTCCATCCGTATACTACTAATATTCCATCCGTGTACTACTAATATTCATCCGTGTACTACTAATATTCCATCCGTGCACTACTAATATTCATCCGTGTACTACTAATATCCATACATGTACTACTAATATTCATCCATGTACTACTAATATTCCATCCGTGTACTACTAATATTCCATCCATGTACTAATATCCATCTGTGTACTACTAATATTCAATGTGTACTACTAATATTCATCCATGTACTACTAATATCATCCGTGTACTACTAATATCCATCCGTGTACTACTAATATCCATCCGTGTACTACTAATTCATCTGTTACTACTAATATCCATCCATGTACTACTAATATTCATCCATGTACTACTAATATTCTTGTTTTTTATCCATGTACTACTAATATTCTCCGTGTACTACTAATATCCATCGTGTTTTTGTGTTTTTTTGTGTTTTTTGTTTTTTTGTTTTTGTTTTTCCATCCATGTACTACTAATATCCATCCGTGTACTACTAATATTCATCCGTGTACTACTAATATCCATCCATGTACTACTAATATTCATCCGTGTACTACTAATATTCCATCTGTGTACTACTAATATCCATCCGTGTACTACTAATATTCATCCGTGTACTACTAATATCCATCTTGTTATATCCATCGTGTACTACTAATATCATGTGTACTAATATCATCGTGTACTACTAATATTCCATCCGTGTACTACTAATATTCCATCCGTGTACTACTAATATCCATCTGTGTACTACTAATATCCATCCGTGTACTACTAATATTCATCCGTGTACTACTAATATTCATCCGTGTACTACTAATATTCATCCGTGTACTACTAATATCCATCCGTGTACTACTAATATCCATCCGTGTACTACTAATATTCATCCGTGTACTACTAATATTCCATCCATGTACTACTAATATCCATCCATGTACTACTAATATTCCATCTGTGTACTACTAATATTCTCCTGTACTACTAATATCCATCCTGTACTACTAATATCATCTGTACTCTAATATTCCATCGTGCAGTACTCTGTCCTCATCCGTGCACTACTAATATCCATCCGTGTACTACTAATATTCATCCGTGCACTACTAATATCCATCCGTGTACTACTAATATTCATCAGTGTACTACTAATATTCCATTCGTGTACTACTAATATTCCATCCATGTACTACTAATATCCATCCGTGTACTACTAATATCCATCCGTGTACTACTAATATTCCATCCGTGTACTAATATTCATCCGTGTACTACTAATATCCATCAGTGTACTACTAATATCCATCCGTGTACTACTAATATCCATCCATGTACTACTAATATTCCATCCATGTACTACTAATATTGTGTTTTTCCATCCGTGCACTACTAATATTCCATCCGTGCACTACTAATATTCCATCCGTGTACTACTAATATTCCATCCATGTACTACTAATATCCATCCGTGTACTACTAATATCCATCTGTGTATTACTAATATTCCATCCGTGTACTACTAATATTCCATCCATGTACTACTAATATCCATCCATGTACTACTAATATCCATCTGTGTACTACTAATAATCCAACCGTGTACTACTAATATTCCATCCGTGTACTAATATTCATCCGTGTACCACTAATATCCATCAGTGTACTACTAATATCCATCCGTGTACTACTAATATCCATCCATGTACTACTAATATTCCATCCATGCACTACTAATATCCATCCGTGTACTACTAATATTCATCCATGTACTACTAATATCCCTCAATGTACTACTAATATCCATCCGTGTACTACTAATAATCCAACCGTGTACTACTAATATTCCATCCGTGTACTAATATTCATCCGTGTACTACTAATATCCATCAGTGTACTACTAATATCCATCCGTGTACTACTAATATCCATCCATGTACTACTAATATTCCATCCATGCACTACTAATATCCATCCGTGTACTACTAATATTCCATCTGTGTACTACTAATATTCCATATGTGTACTACTAATATTCATCCGTGTACTACTAATATCCATCCATGTACTACTAATATTCATCTGTGTACTACTAATATTCCATCCATGTACTACTAATATTCATCCATGTTCTACTAATATTCATCCGTGCACTACTAATATCCATCCATGTACTACTAATATTCATCTGTGTACTACTAATATTCCATCCATGTACTACTAATATTCATCCATGTACTACTAATATTCATCCCATGTACTACTAATATTCATCAGTGTACTACTAATATTCCATCCGTGTACTACTAATATTCCATCTGTGTACTACTAATATTCATCTGTGTACTACTAATATTCCATCCGTGCACTACTAATATTCATCCGTGTACTACTAATATTCCATCCATGTACTAATATCCATCTGTGTACTACTAATATCCATATGTGTACTACTAATATTCCATCCGTGTACTACTAATATTCCATCCGTGCACTACTAATATTCCATCCGTGCACTACTAATATTCCATCCGTGTACTACTAATATTCCATCCATGTACTACTAATATCCATCCGTGTACTACTAATAATCCAACCGTGTACTACTAATATTCCATCCGTGTACTAATATTCATCCGTGTACCACTAATATCCATCAGTGTACTACTAATATCCATCCGTGTACTACTAATATCCATCCATGTACTACTAATATTCCATCCATGCACTACTAATATCCATCCGTGTACTACTAATATTCATCCGTGTACTACTAATATTCATCCATGTACTACTAATATCCCTCCATGTACTACTAATATCCATCCGTGTACTACTAATAATCCAACCGTGTACTACTAATATTCCATCCGTGTACTAATATTCATCCGTGTACTACTAATATCCATCAGTGTACTACTAATATCCATCCGTGTACTACTAATATCCATACATGTACTACTAATATTCCATCCATGCACTACTAATATCCATCCGTGTACTACTAATATTCCATCTGTGTACTACTAATATTCCATCTGTGTACTACTAATATTCATCCGTGTACTACTAATATCCATCCATGTACTACTAATATTCATCTGTGTACTACTAATATTCCATCCATGTACTACTAATATTCATCCATGTTCTACTAATATTCATCCGTGCACTACTAATATTCCATCCATGTACTACTAATATTCATCCATGTACTACTAATATTCATCCATGTACTACTAATATTCATCCGTGTACTACTAATATTCCATCCGTGTACTACTAATATTCCATCCGTGTACTACTAATATTCATCTGTGTACTACTAATATTCCATCCGTGCACTACTAATATTCATCCGTGTACTACTAATATCCATCCATGTACTACTAATATTCATCCATGTACTACTAATATTCCATCTGTGTACTAATATTCATCCGTGTACTACTAATATCCATCCATGTACTACTAATATTCATCCGTGTACTACTAATATTCCATCCGTGCACTACTAATATTCATCCGTGTACTACTAATATCCATCCATGTACTACTAATATTCATCCATGTACTACTAATATTCCATCCGTGCACTACTAATATCCATCTGTGTACTACTAATATTCCATCCGTGTACTACTAATATTCCATCGGTGTACTACTAATATTCCATCCGTGTACTACTAATATTCCATCCGTGCACTACTAATATTCCATCCGTGTACTACTAATTTTCCATCCGTGTACTACTAATATTCCATCCGTGTACTACTAATATCCATCCGTGTACTACTAATATCCATCTGTGTACTACTAATATTCCATCCATGCACTACTAATATTCCATCCGTGTACTACTAATATCCATCTGTGTACTACTAATATTCCATCCGTGTACTACTAATATCCATCCGTGTACTACTAATATCCATCCATGTACTACTAATATCCATCTGTGTACTACTAATATTCCATCCGTGCACTATTAATATCCATCTGTGTACTACTAATATCCATCCGTGTACTACTAATATTCATCCGTGTACTACTAATATTCCATCTGTGTACTACTAATATTCCATCCGTGTACTACTAATATCCATCTGTGTACTACTAATATCCATCTGTGTACTACTAATATTCCATCTGTGTACTACTAATATCCATCTGTGTACTACTAATATCCATCCATGTACTACTAATATTCATCCGTGTACTACTAATATTTCATCCATGTACTACTAATATCCATCCATGTACTACTAATATTCATCCATGTACTACTAATATTCCATCCGTGTACTACTAATATCCATCTGTGTACTACTAATATTCATCCGTGTACTACTAATATCCATCCGTGTTCTACTAATATCCATCCGTGTACTACTAATATTCATCCGTGTACTACTAATATTCATCTATGTACTACTAATATCCATCCATGTACTACTAATATTCATCTATGTACTACTAATATTCCATCCGTGTACTACTAATATTCCATCCGTGCAGTACTAATATCCATCCGTGTACTATTAATATTCATCCGTGCACTACTAATATCCATCCGTGTACTACTAATATTCATCCGTGCACTACTAATATCCATCCATGTACTACTAATATTCATCTGTGTACTACTAATATTCCATCCATGTACTACTAATATTCATCCATGTTCTACTAATATTCATCCGTGCACTACTAATATCCATCCATGTACTACTAATATTCATATGTGTACTACTAATATTCCATCCATGTACTACTAATATTCATCCATGTACTACTAATATTCATCCATGTACTACTAATATTCATCCGTGTACTACTAATATTCCATCCGTGTACTACTAATATTCATCCATGTACTACTAATATTCCATCCGTGTACTACTAATATCCATCTGTGTACTACTAATATCCATCCATGCACTACTAATATCCATCCGTGTACTACTAATATTCCATCCGTGTACTACTAATATTCATCCATGTACTACTAATATTCCATCCGTGTACTACTAATATCCATCTGTGTACTACTAATATCCATCCATGTACTACTAATATTCATCCATGTACTACTAATATTTCATTCGGTATCCCACTAACAATATTCATGTTGCTATGTTACAAATATTTAGCTCTGCATCACCGTGGACTGTGTGGGAAGTATGATTAACAGGGGATAATGTGGGCAAAACAAAACATGACCAGTGTTTGTCCATGAACATTTTATTAATTAAAATATACCGGTAAACACTATTAAAGCACTTTGTTCTTATTTGATCAGTATAAGAAATTTACACATTTTGGATTTCAGCTGATCAGAAAGCTATTCGCTGATCAGAAAGCTATTCGTGAATCACAAACATGAGTAAAAACATGAATATCCAAATAAATAAAATGAGATGCAATGTAAATTGTATTTGATTATTTTGAAATCTTGTTCTTCCAATACTTTCAACCGGTGGATTAACAAATTTTAATTTCACGCATAAATTTCTAAAAGCTTAAAATAAATATTATTTATCAAAATGACTATACTATATAATAATACAACTATATCAGTTATTGTATACTATATAAAATACAACTATATCAGTTATTGTATACTATATAATAATACAATTATATCAGTTATTGTATACTATATAATAATCCAATTATATCAGTTATTGTATACTATATAATAATCCAATTATATCAGTTATTGTATACTATATAATAATACAATTATATCAGTTATTGTATACTATATAATAATACAATTATATCAGTTATTGTATACTATATAATAATCCAATTATATCAGTTATTGTATACTATATAAGAATACAATTATATCAGTTATTGTATACTATATAATAATACAATTATGTCAGTTATTGGATATAACATGAAACTAGTCTGTTCTGCCTCTCTGTTTGAAGCACATTTCCAAGCAAATTATATCTCTCATCACCAGACATTTTCCAGTGTTTTTCAATTATGACATGGAAGTCAAAATCCATTGGCTGTAATACAAACTAGCATGAGGGCACTTTGCACTATAATCTGGAGGGAAATATTTCGGCTTCATACTCAACCGAGGAGCTTTCACACGAGGAGCTTTCACAGATCACTGGATTCACTGGACTGTGGTAATAAAACAAAATAATGTTACATTGAGACTCATTTTTTGCTATAAAACAATTTAATTAAAGAAACAGCATGGAATTTGGCTTCAAAAATTGCATTAACGTGGATGGGCAGGATAGACGATAGACAATGACAGTGAATAGCTTTTAGTTTTCATTTCAATCCACTTGTATTTACTGTGTACATATTTGTAGTAAATTATGTTATATAATGTCGAATAAATATGTTTAAATCGATGACAGTGAATAAATGGAAGACAAAATAAGGCCAGAGTAATTGGAATACATGGATTGTCATTCGCGTTCGACACAACATGATTATCATCCGCGTTAGACACAACATGATTGTCATTCACGTTTGACACAACATGATTGTCATACGCATTACACACAACATGATTGTCATCACCGTTAGACACAACATGAGTGTCATTCGCATTCGACACAACATGACTGTCATCCGCGTTAGACACAACATGATTGTCATCCGCGTTAGACACAACATGATTGTCATCCACGTTAGACACAACATGATTGCCATCCGCATTTGACACAACATGATTGTCATCCGCGTTTGACACAACATGATTGTCATCCGCATTTGACATAACATGATTGTCATCTGCGTTTGACACATCATGATTGTCATCTGCGTTCGACACAACATGATTGTCATCACCATTAGACACAACATGATTGTCATTCGCATTCGACACAACATGACTGTCATCCGTGTTAGACACATGATCGTCATCCACGTTAGACACAACATGATTGTCATCCACGTTAGACACAACATGATTGTCATCAGCATTCAACACAACATGATTGCCATCCGCGTTAGACACAACATGATTGTCATCCGTGTTAGACACAACATGATTGTCATCCGCATTTGACACAACATGATTGTCATCCGATTTGACACAACATGATTGTCATCTGCATTTGACACAACATGATTGTCATCAGCGTTCAACACAACATGATTGTCATCAACGTTCGACACAACATGATTGTCATCCGCATTTAACAACATGATTGTCATCATCGTTCGACACAACATGATTGTCATCATCGTTCGACACAACATGATTGTCATCAGCGTTCGACACAACATGATTGTCATCCACATTCGACACAACATGATTGTCATTCAAGACACAACATGATTGTCATCAGCATTCAACACAACATGATTGTCATCAACGTTCGACTCAACATGATTGTCATCCACATTTGACACAACATGATTGCCATCAGCATTCGACACAACATGATTGTCATCAACGTTCGACACAACATGATTGTCATCCGCATTTGACAACATGATTGTCATCATCGTTCGACACATGATTGTCATCAGCGTTCGACACAACATGATTGTCATCAACGTTCGGCACAACATGATTGTCAGCTGCGTTCGACACATGATTGTCATCACCGTTAGACACAACATGATTGTCATTCGCATTCGACACAACATGACTGTCATCCGTGTTAGACACATGATCGTCATCCACGTTAGACACAACATGATTGTCATCCACGTTAGACACAACATGATTGTCATCAGCATTCAACACAACATGATTGCCATCTGCGTTAGACACAACATGATTGTCATCTGTGTTAGACACAACATGATTGTCATCCGCATTTGACACAACATGATTTGTCATCCGCATTTGACACAACATGATTGTCATCTGCGTTTGACACATCATGATTGTCATCTGCATTCGACACAACATGATTGTCATCCGCATTCGACACAACATGATTGTCATTCAAGACACAACATGATTGTCATCCGCATTTGACACAACATGATTGTCATCAGCGTTCAACACAACATGATTGTCATCAACGTTCAACACAACATGATTGTCATCAGCGTTCGACACAACATGATTGTCATCCGCATTTAACAAATGATTGTCATCATCGTTCGACACAACATGATTGTCATCCACATTCGACACAACATGATTGTCATTCAAGACACAACATGATTGTCATCAGCGTTCAACACAACATGATTGTCATCAACGTTCGACACAACATGATTGTCATCCACATTTGACACAACATGATTGTCAACAGCATTCGACACAACATGATTGTCATCAATGTTCGACACAACATGATTGTCATCCGCATTTGACAACATGATTGTCATCATCGTTCGACACATGATTGTCATCAGCGTTCGACACAACATGATTGTCATCAACGTTCGGCACAACATGATTGTCAGCTGCGTTCGACACAACATGATTGTCATCACCGTTAGACACAACATGATTGTCATCATCGTTCGACACATGATTGTCATCAGCGTTCGACACAACATGATTGTCATCAACGTTCGGCACAACATGATTGTCAGCTGCGTTCGACACAACATGATTGTCATCACCGTTAGACACAACATGATTGTCATCATCGTTCGACACATGATTGTCATCAGCGTTCGACACAACATGATTGTCATCAACGTTCGGCACAACATGATTGTCAGCTGCGTTCGACACAACATGATTGTCATCACCGTTAGACACAACATGATTGTCATCATCGTTCGACACATGATTGTCATCAGCGTTCGACACAACATGATTGTCATCAACGTTCGGCACAACATGATTGTCAGCTGCGTTCGACACAACATGATTGTCATCACCGTTAGACACAACATGATTGTCATTCGCATTCGACACAACATGACTGTCATCCGTGTTAGACACATGTTCGTCATCCACGTTAGACACAACATGATTGTCATCAGCATTCAACACAACATGATTGCCATCCGCGTTAGACACAACATGATTGTCATCTGTGTTAGACACAACATGATTGTCATCCGCATTTGACACAACATGATTTGTCATCCGCATTTGACACAACATGATTGTCATCTGCGTTTGACACATCATGATTGTCATCTGCATTCGACACAACATGATTGTCATCCGCATTCGACACAACATGATTGTCATTCAAGACACAACATGATTGTCATCCGCATTTGACACAACATGATTGTCATCAGCGTTCAACACAACATGATTGTCATCAACGTTCAACACAACATGATTGTCATCAGCGTTCGACACAACATGATTGTCATCCGCATTTAACAACATGATTGTCATCATCGTTTGACACAACATGATTGTCATCCACATTCGACACAACATGATTGTCATTCAAGACACAACATGATTGTCATCAGCGTTCGACACAACATGATTGTCAACAGCATTCGACACAACATGATTGTCATCAACGTTCGACACAACATGATTGTCATCCGCATTTGACAACATGATTGTCATCATCGTTCGACACATGATTGTCATCAACGTTCGACACAACATGATTGTCATCAGCGTTCGACACAACATGATTGTCATCAGCGTTCGACACAACATGATTGTCATCATCATTCCACACAACATGATTGTCATCAACGTTCGACACAACATGATTGTCATCAGCGTTCGACACAACATGATTGTCATCAGCGTTCGACACAACATACATTTATATCACCGACCTTGAGATCTTTTTGTTGCCCATTTGTCAATATCTATCAGTACCGATGTTCTTTGTTCATTCTGCCGTGTAAAATTCTGCTAATTTCATGCATGATCAGGAATCTAATTTCATGTACAACCAGGAATCTAATTTCATGTACAACCAGGAATCTAATTTCATGTACAATCAGATATCTAATTTCATGTACAACCAGGAATCTAATTTCATGTACGATCAGATATGTAATTTCATGTATGATCAGATATCTAATTTCATGTACGATCAGATATGTAATTTCATGTACGATCAGATATCTAATTTCATGTACAACCAGGAATCTAATTTCATGTATGATCAGATATCTAATTTCATGTACGATCAGATATCTAATTTCATGTATGATCAGATATGTAATTTCATGTACGATCAGATATCTAATTTCATGTACGATCAGATATCTAATTTCATGTATGATCAGATATCTAATTTCATGTACGATCAGATATGTAATTTCATGTACGATCAGATATGTAATTTCATGTACGATCAGATATGTAATTTCATGTACGATCAGATATCTAATTTCATGTACGATCAGATATCTAATTTCATGTACGATCAGATATGTAATTTCATGTACGATCAGATATGTAATTTCATGTACGATCAGATATGTAATTTCATGTATGATCAGGTATCTAATTTCATGTACGATCAGATATGTAATTTCATGTACGATCAGATATCTAATTTCATGTACAACCAGGAATCTAATTTCATGTATGATCAGATATCTAATTTCATGTATGATCAGATATCTAATTTCATGTACGATCAGATATGTAATTTCATGTACGATCAGATATCTAATTTCATGTATGATCAGATATCTAATTTCATGTACGATCAGATATGTAATTTCATGTATAACTAGGAATCTAATTTCATGTATGATCAGATATCTAACTTCATGTACGATCAGATATCTAATTTCATGTACGATCAGATATCTAATTTCATGTACAACCAGGAATCTAATTTCCTGTATGATCAGATATCTAATTTCATGTACAACTAGGAATCTAATTTCATGTATGATCAGATATCTAATTTCATGTACGATCAGATATCTAATTTCATGTATGATCAGATATCTAATTTCATGTATGATCAGATATCTAATTTCATGTATGATCAGATATCTAATTTCATGTACAACTAGGAATCTAATTTCATGTATGATCAGATATCTAATTTCATGTACGATCAGATATCTAATTTCATGTACGATCAGATATCTAATTTCATGTATGATCAGATATCTAATTTCATGTATGATCAGATATCTAATTTCATGTATGATCAGATATCTAATTTCATGTATGATCAGATATCTAATTTCATGTACGATCAGATATCTAATTTCATGTATGATCAGATATCTAATTTCATGTACAATCAGATATCTAATTTCATGTATGATCAGATATCTAATTTCATGTACGATCAGATATCTAATTTCATGTACGATCAGATATCTAATTTCATGTACGATCAGATATCGAGAAATTACTTTTAAAGTCATAGTCTTGTCTAAAATGACCGTCACAATTTCTAAAATGGTTTTTTAAACTTTATTTGTATGATCAGATATCTAATTTCATGTACGATCAGATATCTAATTTCATGTACAACCAGGAATCTAATTTCCTGTATGATCAGATATCTAATTTCATGTACAACTAGGAATCTAATTTCATGTATGATCAGATATCTAATTTCATGTACGATCAGATATCTAATTTCATGTATGATCAGATATCTAATTTCATGTATGATCAGATATCTAATTTCATGTACAACTAGGAATCTAATTTCATGTATGATCAGATATCTAATTTCATGTACGATCAGATATCTAATTTCATGTACGATCAGATATCTAATTTCATGTATGATCAGATATCTAATTTCATGTATGATCAGATATCTAATTTCATGTATGATCAGATATCTAATTTCATGTATGATCAGATATCTAATTTCATGTACGATCAGATATCTAATTTCATGTATGATCAGATATCTAATTTCATGTACAATCAGATATCTAATTTCATGTATGATCAGATATCTAATTTCATGTACGATCAGATATCTAATTTCATGTATGATCAGATATCTAATTTCATGTACGATCAGATATCGAGAAATTACTTTTAAAGTCATAGTCTTGTCTAAAATGACCGTCACAATTTCTAAAATGGTTTTTTAAACTTTATTTATTTTACAACGATTGCAAAGCAAGTTTTAACAACTTATATTAATCACTCTTGTTGGCGCGAATGAAAGAGTATATGTGGTCATTCGCGTGGGAGGAAACCGGAGTACCCGGATAAAACCACCTGTCCGATCTTGCTACCACCTCACATACTTCCCGGTGCGAGGATCGAACCCGGGTTGCATTGGTGAGAAGCGAGCACGCTAACCATTGCGCTAATCGGACTAAAATGATTGTTATCATGTTATTGCACTCATTATTACCAGAGTGTTACAGTAAAGAAATCTAGCCGTAGGCATGTTTAATGTACTTGAAACACATAAATTATAGTCTTATTTTGAACTAGAGATTGTTATTGAAAAAAAAACCATATGTCTCCCCACTCACTGTTGTTGCTTCAGTGGAGTAATAAAAGCATGGACGTTAGATATATTAACTCATTGCTATAAAGTCATATGTAGTGTTATGAAGTTTTGGAAATGAAACATGGACGCCAAGCTTTGTGTTATAAAAATGTTCAAATGGCTGTAAATCCACAAGAAAACTTCCAACCGGAACGGGATTGCAATTTGAACAACTTGACATCATACTGATGCGTCATGCCAAAAGCTAGGGGGGGGGGGGGGGAAGCAAGGGGGGGGAAGCAAAAGGTGTTTTGGAGATGGAGGTGTGGACAAGCTTGAGTTATAAACATGTCCAGCTGGCCATAAATCTGCAAAACATCATCCAACTGGAACATGAGTTACAATTAGTCTATCTAGTCAATCAACTAGACATCATACCGATGCTTCCTGCCAAATGTGGTGAAAATCCAACAATGGGTTATGGAGAACATGCACAGACAAGATAAAGCGGACAGACAGACAGACAGACAGACAGACAGACAGACAGACAGACAGACGGAAATGGCAAAAACAATACGCCCCCCCCCCCATACTAGCCTTTCTTTGTTCGGCTTACTCCCTGCTCCGTTTCCCCGTAACAAATCACAATTGCAAAGTATTTTATGTGCGTAGATCACTTTTACCATGTTTTATTAAAAAATAATTTCTGGCACAAAAAACGGGAAAAAAATGTACATACAAAATAAAATTCTAAAATGTTGCGCTTTTAATGCCAAAAAGCCGTCAAGTATATTTACATGATAAAAGCATAAAAATTACAGAATTATATTAAATTAGAAACTAATCTCCTTTTTGGCCTGTGCTTTGCACATGAAATTGAGTCGTAATCCTGCCATTTATAATGGCCCATATTTACAGGAACTATCCACACACATTTCATTTCTACCAAAATCAATTACAAAATGTAGCTAACGGCCATACCTGCCAATAAGATGATCTCGCCTATAAGACGACCCCACTACTTTGGTCCTGAAATCTGTGGGTTTTGTCATGCACTCGCTCGCATATATACGGACGGGGTTGATAAAATGGACACCAGTATAATTTGCATGTTTGGCCAGTGCAAGTTGAAGAAATTCTTGTCAGAGTCCTTTCTTTTCTCAAATGTAATTATGGATACTACTTACCGGTAGATATATAATTTTTATGTCTTTATTTAAAAATGTTAGCACTCACTCATAAGACGGGAAACCACTTTGAGGTCATAATTTGGTGGTAAAAAACTTGTCTTATAGGCGAGTATGGCCGATAACTGTAAATATACTGTGGTAGACTTGCAGCAATGTATTTGTTCCTTCTTTAATTAACCCATTCAACACCAAGTAACTCACATGGACTGGTCCATGATATTCATAAACCAATAAATGAATCAGAAAATCACATTTGGACAAGTTCATTTATCAAAATGGGTAATTATGTCTAAAAATAGTCATATCACTGGCAAAAAGTGCAGATCCTGATGAGACGG
This sequence comes from Archivesica marissinica, assembly GCA_014843695.1. Classification (NCBI taxonomy): domain Eukaryota; kingdom Metazoa; phylum Mollusca; class Bivalvia; order Venerida; family Vesicomyidae; genus Archivesica; species Archivesica marissinica. The sequence goes on from CM026404.1 coordinate 64,576,667, forward strand.
CTCATCACGAGCCGGCTCATCTGGATCTACACTTTTTGTAAGCCTATTTAGAGGTCTGTGGTGTTGAAAGGGTTAATTGCTTACAAATGTATGCTGTAACTTATATTAAGACATTTTTATACTAAACATTATATACTACGAGTAAACGAACAATCACATAGCTGCAAGTCTTGAATATTACAATAGTCCTTATTTTATTCTTATTGCGCCCAGCTGTAGCCATTACAATAGTGTCCTTAGGCAAGGCAATTACATTCCACATTGCCTCTTCTCTCTCCCTCATGGCAATGGATTCCACCAAGAATGAGGTCTCGAGAATTGATTAATATAATGTTGTAAGAACTTGTTTCACAATAAAGCTAAAATATAAATTTGTTTAATCTAATCTGGGATTGTCGTGCATTTTTACCCACTTCTATTTAAGTAAATATGCAGCTTCTGTGATTTTTACTCATTTCTGCGGCTTATATAATATTATGTGGTTTGCGTGACGACAGTGATTGTGATTTTTACTCACTAAATATTTAGTTTCCGCGACAACAGTGATGATGTTAAAGCACCAATGTGACTATAAATAAATGATGAATTACTGAGATCAGATTGTATATTACTACTCTGTTAACATGCTGCATTTATCTCAATGACCTGTGTCTCTACACAACTATTACCAGTTATTACGCAGTTTTAAATGTTTATCACACAAATGGACATAATATAACTTAAAAAATGAGTTGTTTGTAGATATTGTAAAATTGGACAATGATTAATTAACTTAATGAGTTGTCTGTAGATATTGTAAAACCGGAGAGTGATTAACTAACTTATTGAGTTGTCTGTAGATATTGTAAAATTGGACAATGATTAACTAACTTAATGAGTTGTCTGTAGATATTGTAAAACCGGAGTGATTAACTAACTTATTGAGTTGTCTGTAGATATTGTAAAACTGGACAGTGATTAACTAACTTATTGAGTTGTCTGTAGATATTGTAAAACTGGAGAGTGATTAACTAACTTATTGAGTTGTCTGTAGATATTGTAAAACTGGAGAGTGATTAACTAACTTATTGAGTTGTCTGTAGATATTGTAAAACCGGAGAGTGATTAACTAACTTATTGAGTTGTCTGTAGATATTGTAAAATTGGACAGTGATTAACTAACTTAATGAGTTGTCTGTAGATATTGTAAAACCGGAGAGTGATTAACTAACTTATTGAGTTGTCTGTAGATATTGTAAAACCGGAGAGTGATTAACTAACTTATTGAGTTGTCTGTAGATATTGTAAAATTGGACAGTGATTAACTAACTTAATGAGTTGTCTGTAGATATTGTAAAACCGGAGAGTGATTAACTAACTTATTGAGTTGTCTGTAAATATTGTAAAACCGGAGAGTGATTAACTAACTTATTGAGTTGTCTGTAGATATTGTAAAACTGGAGAGTGATTAACTAACTTATTGAGTTGTCTGTAAATATTGTAAAACCGGAGAGTGATTAACTAACTTATTGAGTTGTCTGTAGATATTGTAAAACTGGAGAGTGATTAACTAACTTATTGAGTTGTCTGTAAATATTGTAAAACCGGAGAGTGATTAACTAACTTATTGAGTTGTCTGTAGATATTGTAAAACTGGAGAGTGATTAACTAACTTATTGAGTTGTCTGTAAATATTGTAAAACCGGAGAGTGATTAACTAACTTATTGAGTTGTCTGTAGATATTGTAAAACTGGAGAGTGATTAACTAACTTATTGAGTTGTCTGTAAATATTGTAAAACCGGAGAGTGATTAACTAACTTATTGAGTTGTCTGTAGATATTGTAAAACTGGAGAGTGATTAACTAACTTATTGAGTTGTCTGTAGATATTGTAAAACTGGAGAGTGATTAACTAAATTATTGAGTTGTCTGTAAATATTGTAAAAGAGAATAGAATATTTTTTCTTCTACTAGTATATTATATAAATGTGGAAGTCGTGATAGCGCAGTGGAATGCGCGTTCGCTTCAGGTGCGAAAGGTCCGGAGTTCGAACCCGCTGGAGCCGTTACGATTGTGCCCTTAGACAAGGCATTTAAATCCACGATGCCTCTTCTCTCTCCCTCGTGGCGATGATTCCATCAGGAATGAGGTCTCAAAAGTGATTAATATAAGTTGTAAGAACTTGTTTCGCAATCAAGCTAAAATAAATTTGTATAGACTATTATATAAATAAAGATTACGAGTTTGGAGCCAGCAGCCTCTATCATGTATTTCTCCTATAAAATATTAGTGCGAGTAGTTACACTGCAGGTGTTAACAATCTTACAGGACAAGGATGATATGAAGCTAGTTAAATGATTTATGTTTAGTCTAGTAGCTGCCTGTAATAGGATTTATGTTTAGTCTTGTAGCTGCCTGTAATATGATTTATGTTTAGTCTTGTAGCTGCCTGTACTATGATTAGAAACCGGTGAGTGAAACAAACTGCTCTCTTCAATGATATCACAGTCAAACATTACGCTACAAAAACATTGCACTACAAGATCTAGGGTGTGGCTCAGATATCCTGACCACTGGTTGGTGGTTCTCTCCACACCACCAAGACCACAAAACAACATGCCACTTTTGAAAACAATGGTCCCTAAATAACTCATACATCTACTTGAACACAACCTTTGACATTACAACACAGAGCTATACAAATGTATGGTGTATATATATTCACATTTATCACACGACTTTGCTTGTGTTCAGTGTAACACAATCATCTCATAATTTCGTCCCGCAACTGATTGACACAGTATATTTAATCACTGTATACCACTAGTGCATATTTAGCATTTTATTGATCTAAGCAGTTGATTATCAACAAATAAAGCATGAATACAATAAACATGTGTATGTCGAATGTGTATTGCAAGCTGTCAATGTCATGCAGCGACCAATCAGAATCCTTCCAGGTGTAATTAAACGTGTTGACATATAAGAATTTATTGCACTGAATACAAGCAAAGTCATGTGATCAATAACAAAGCAACATTATACATATGTTCCTATCACAGAACACATTAGAAACGTGTCTTCACAACCTAGAATGATGACACTGGTGAAGAGCATTGTGAAAACGAATGTTTTGAGCTTTCTATAAAAATAAAAAAACATTTCACATTCCTCATTGTATAAACAACATTTAGTCAAAATCTACTTTCATATAGCATACATATACATATACACCTATAATTGAGCAAAATCTACTTTCATATAGCATACATATACATGTACACCTATAATTGAGCAACATCTACTTTCATATAGCATATATATACATGTACACCTATGATTGAGCAAAATCTACTTTCATATGGCATATATATACATGTACACCTATAATTGAGCAAAATCTACTTTCATATAGCATATATATACATGTACACCTATAATTGAGCAAAATCTACTTTCATATGGCATATATATACATGTACACCTATAATTGAGCAAAATCTACTTTCATATGGCATACATATACATGTACACCTATAATTGAGCAAAATCTACTTTCATATAGCATATATATACATGTACACCTATAATTGAGCAAAATCTACTTTCATATAGCATATATATACATGTACACCTATAATTGAGCAACATCTACTTTCATATGGCATACATATACATGTACACCTATAATTGAGCAAATCATACTAGTTTTATTACCAGTAAATACATCTAGATAAAGCATAGATCATCATCATCTCTAGTGATTGCCTCACTCTTACACAAAAGCCACGTGTGCAGCTATTTTATCCAGCATGCAAAGAATTACGGATATACTCACAGTATGATCAAATTACTCTGCACACGTGGCCACCATTATAATCAGATTTTATTGCTTGATTCAGCTTTACATATTGCATGCATATCAGTGCAAAAACTAATACAAAGAAAAGCCACATGCTCCAACAACATTAGTTATGGCCTTTCCTGACAAGGTGGTCATCAAAAATATAAATAAAATGTTGATACATATATTCCACCTACTGACCAATGCTTTCATGAAGTTGATTCTAACACGACTCAGTATTTGACTGACATTTTGTACAGTATAAGCAAAGACGGAATGTAAATATGCAATAAACCATGGTTTAGTGCACGATGTTAAATGCGACGTAATTTTACTAGTATTTATGAAGTTTTGTGATGTCATTTGCGCTTTCAAAAAAATAACACCAACCATTTTTGCGCTCTTTGGATATTATGGTCAAGTTAGAAGCGAAATAATAATTGTATTTGCGTTATTTAGTTGAATAAAACATGGGTCGTTGTTCCGAGCGCAGGAATTAATTCCTAGCATCAGAACTCCAAAGCATGTTTTATTCGCATGTTTAATATATAGCTGAATGTCAAATATTATTTCTTAATCATACATAAATTTCTTAACATCAACAGTGAGTAACTATAACTATGTACAATATATACAATATGTTATCACTTCTTTGCTATCATATAACAAATGTAACGATAAACTTTTATGAAACAACAAACAATCTAGTAACAAACAATCTCAATAAACTATCTCATATCTCAACAAACATCTCGGTGCTCGACACATTTACCAGTAATTTAATCAATTGAAACCTAATTACTTTTATTCATGAACAGGAACCCTAAATGGGGGGTACAGACCTGCGCTTGGAATGGAACCTTTTATGCCATCTTTTTTGGGGGAAGGGGCACTCACAGAAACACAAATTTCAGTGATCACTCTATAAAAGAAATTCCAATCTTACACTAATAAACACAAATATCTTATATCTTAGATCCCCCGTCTGACTCTAATAAAATTAACAGTCTTTCAGATGAGACATTAAACTGAGGTCTCGTGTCGGTGCTGTACATCGTGCACGTAAAAGAACCAGAGGAGACTCTGGAATGGGTCTCTGTCTGTATCATTGCACTATCCTCCAAAAATCTAAAATAACTAATCTCTTCAGGAGGCGTCGCTCATATGGGCAACTGGTAGCGACGATAAATAAACGTAAAACACACAGAAGTAAACTGAGGTCATATGATGATTTACCAGCTGTTATTGTTGGAAGAAGATTGAGGTCTGGAAAATGTGTTCGGCACAGGTTCATATCCGTGTAAAACATTCCACCTCAATGGCTTTCCGACATAATCAGATTCTACAACTCTATATGTGTTTCAAACCTACAGCGCTGATGATCATAAACATTGTGACCGTGACCTAGATGTTGGACTGATAAACAGTGGCCTTCATTTATGCTGATAAACAGTAACCTTTTCTTAGAAGTTTGTACCCATCAAAAGTGTCCTAGAGTCATAAGTTTGGATTGAACAAAAGTGAGCTTGACCTAGAAGTTGGAATTATCAGAATCCATCAAACAGAACAAGAGAATTTGCTTAAAGGTCATTTTACTATGTGTAAAGGCACAAGACTGAATCAAATGCATGTAAGGATGCTCTCCCTTACAAACATTATGGCAAATTGATGTGGCACTAGACAAGTTTAATTAAAATCCACACAGCACATTCAATATATTAAATTTTATACTCACAATGAATTCATAAACTGTATCATCTATACTTCACTATGTTTATTCAAAAAAAAATAAAAATATTGTTTAAACTAATTCATAAACTGTCCGAACAAAGTAAGAAGGTGACTTTAGTTATCATTACAAGTATAATGAGCGACATTTCTCGAGTTTCTATTACCTACTAGGCAGATAAAATCTGACTTATTCCGAAATGTATATTATTTTAGTTGGAATCCTTTGTTTTTACTGTTGTTCCCTATGCAGATGTTGCGGTATGATAAATGTGATTTTATCAAAATCATGTTATTAACTTGAATAACAAATTACTGGACAGTAAATTAATTAAGTTTGACTACCCAGTAGTAACTCACTCTCATGGCATGCGGTATCTTCATCGATCATTTCAAGAGGTACAATATGGTTCATCTGTTTTTTCTTTCCACTAATGTCTACCCAGAATATATGCAAGACGGGGCGACTTTCTGTGTGAGGGATGCATGGTACTTCATCTAATGATGTTCCGTAATGCTCGACTATCTGGAAGAACTGTCTGATGTGCATTCCTAGGGCCTCACTCAGGAAGCTTACATGGAGTCGACCTATATGACAAATACAGAATGGTTAGGATATAGTAGACAATGGAAAAGAGAGGGGTGGGGGGTGGGGGTAGGAGGGACTAAAATAATACATTTTTGAGCTTGGTGCATTTTCAAGGTATGTGTTTGTTACAATTCTACTTATCACCTAGAAACTAATGAGTGAGCGGTAATATATTGCAAAACTCTGACATACTATATGCATCGAGAGCATATTATCGCTATGCAACGAGAGCATATTATAGCTATGCATCGAGAGCATATTATCGCTATGCAACGAGAGCATATTATCGCTATGCAACAAGAGCATATTATCGCTATGCAACAAGAGCATATTATAGCTATGCAACGAGAGCATATTATAGCTATGCATCGAGAGCATATTATAGCTATGCAACGAGAGCATATTATAGCTATGCAACGAGAGCATATTATAGCTATGCATCGAGAGCATATTATAGCTATGCAACGAGAGCATATTATAGCTATGCAACGAGAGCATATTATAGCTATGCATCGAGAGCATATTATAGCTATGCAACGAGAGCATATTATAGCTATGCAACGAGAGCATATTATAGCTATGCATCGAGAGCATATTATAGCTATGCAACGAGAGCATATTATAGCTATGCAACGAGAGCATATTATAGCTATGCATCGAGAGCATATTATAGCTATGCAACGAGAGCATATTATAGCTATGCAACGAGAGCATATTATAGCTATGCATCGAGAGCATATTATAGCTATGCAACGAGAGCATATTATAGCTATGCAACGAGAGCATATTATAGCTATGCATCGAGAGCATATTATAGCTATGCAACGAGAGCATATTATAGCTATGCAACGAGAGCATATTATCGCTATGCAACGAGAGCATATTATAGCTATGCAACGAGAGCATATTATCGCTATGCATCGAGAGCATATTATCGCTATGCAACGAGAGCATATAATAGCTATGCAACGAGAGCATATTATAGCTATGCAACGAGAGCATATTATCGCTATGCAACGAGAGCATATTATCGCTATGCAACGAGAGCATATTATAGCTATGCAACGAGAGCATATTATAGCTATACAACGAGAGCATATTATAGCTATGCAACCAGAGCATATTATAGCTATGCAACGAGAGCATATTATAGCTATGCAACGAGAGCATATTATCGCTATGCAACGAGAGCATATTATAGCTATGCAACAAGAGCATATTATCGCTATGCAACGAGAGCATATTATCGCTATGCAACGAGAGCATATTATCGCTATGCATCGAGAGCATATTATCGCTATGCAACGAGAGCATATTATCGCTATGCAACGAGAGCATATTATAGCTATGCATCGAGAGCATATTATCGCTATGCATCGAGAGCATATTATCGCTATGCATCGAGAGCATATTATCGCTATGCAACGAGAGCATATTATCGCTATGCAACGAGAGCATATTATAGCTATGCATCGAGAGCATATTATCGCTATGCAACGAGAGCATATTATAGCTATGCAACGAGAGCATATTATCGCTATGCATCGAGAGCATATTATCGCTATGCAACGAGAGCATATAATAGCTATGCAACGAGAGCATATTATAGCTATGCAACGAGAGCATATTATAGCTATGCAACGAGAGCATATTATAGCTATACAACGAGAGCATATTATCGCTATGCATCGAGAGCATATTATAGCTATGCAACAAGAGCATATTATCGCTATGCAACGAGAGCATATTATCGCTATGCAACGAGAGCATATTATCGCTATGCATCGAGAGCATATTATCGCTATGCAACGAGAGCATATTATCGCTATGCAACGAGAGCATATTATAGCTATGCATCGAGAGCATATTATCGCTATGCAACGAGAGCATATTATAGCTATGCAACGAGAGCATATTATCGCTATGCATCGAGAGCATATTATCGCTATGCAACGAGAGCATATAATAGCTATGCAACGAGAGCATATTATAGCTATGCAACGAGAGCATATTATCGCTATGCAACGAGAGCATATTATCGCTATGCAACGAGAGCATATTATAGCTATGCAACGAGAGCATATTATAGCTATGCAACAAGAGCATATTATCGCTATGCAACGAGAGCATATTATAGCTATGCAACGAGAGCATATTATCGCTATGCAACGAGAGCATATTATAGCTATGCAACAAGAGCATATTATAGCTATGCAACGAGAGCATATTATAGCTATGCAACGAGAGCATATTATAGCTATGCAACGAGAGCATATTATAGCTATGCAACGAGAGCATATAATAGCTATGCAACAAGAGCATATTATAGACCATTTTGAACCTAAATTCAGACATATTTTAGGGGTTTGCGCGCCAAGTGCACCCGAAACCTCCACTGTGCAAATTATTCAACACATGAACTCCACCATACAATATGATATCATGCTAAAATATATTTGGCTTTACATTCAGATTATTGTGTTGTATTGCTAGATATGTAAACATATACATACTACTATCACGCCCGACACAGGCAGCATATCTGATGAGTGCCTGTAAACATTCAGATTATTGTGTTGTATTGCTAGATATGTAAACATATACATACTACTATCATGCCCGACACAGGCAGCATATCTGATGAGTGCCGGTAAACATTCAGATTATTGTGTTGTATTGCTAGATATGTAAACATATACATACTACTATCACGCCCGACACAGGAAGTTTCTCTGATGAGTGCTGGTAAACATTCTTCAAGTATTTCTTCCAAGTTTATCATACTGTTAATACGTTTCCATGTGACTTCATCAATATGTCCATAGAAATATTGTTTGACTGTATCTATTTGTGTTTGCTGTAAATGAATCTGAAACTAGAAAGAAGAAATGTTTGTAAAACATATGCCCAGCCCTCAATGGGTACCGTGAGTTTGACCTTTAATCTACTTGTACTAATCCCAACTTGTACTGGCCACAACCAACATCCATTACAGAATTACAAGAATCTACCGGTAGACTGTGTGTTTTTACATTTATTTATCGTCGCTACCGGTTGCCCATATGAGCGACGCCTCCTGAAGAGATTAGTTATTTTAGATTTTGGAGGATAGTGCATGATACAGACAGAGACCCATTCCAGAATCTCCTCTGGTTCTTTTACGTGCACGGTGTAAATCACCGACACGAGACCTCGGTTTAACGTCCCATCTGAAAGACTGTTAATTTTATTAGGGTCAGACGGGGGATCGAACCTGCGATCCCTGGATTACCAATCCAGCGTGTTACCACTGGGCTACATATCTGTCTGTGTCCGGTACACTCAACCTTTCTCAAGCTATTGAAGTAATACACTTCTACCATGACCTTGACCTTTATACAAGTGATCCAAGAATCATTAGAGGTCATCTAGTGGTCTCCAACAACCGCTCAACAATGCTTAACATAAGTTAGTCAATTTGTTCTGTAGTTATTAAGCGGATATGTATTGATTAGTTAACAGTTTCTGTGACCGTCATCATTCACTACAAATAGGACTGGTACAAGTTTCATACGCGAGTATCTGATGGTTGTTAACTTGAATATAGTCCTGTTTTCTTCCTTGTTTGTCTGGCAGACGTATTTCAAGAAAACCAAAAATTATATTTCGCTTATCAATAGCAACCACTAAATGGACAAAGTACAGGTACAAAACTTGTCTTAGAAATTACTTAATTCCTATGGGTAATATTGACTATGGGTAATATTGACTATGTGTAATATTGGCTATGGGTAACATTGACTATGGGTAACATTGACTATGGGTAATTATGGGTAACATTGACTATGGGTAATATTGGCTATGGGTAATATTGACTATGGGTAATATTAACTATGAGTAATGTTGACTATGAGTAATAGACTATGGGTAATATTGACTATGGGTAACATTGACTATGGGTAATATTGACTATGGGTAACATTGACTATGGGTAACATTGACTATGGGTAATATTGGCTATGGGTAATATTGACAATGGGTAATATTGGCTATGGGTAACATTGACTATGGGTAATATTGACTATGGGTAACATTGACTATGGGTAACATTGACTATGGGTAATATTGACTATGGGTAATATTGGCTATGGGTAACATTGACTATGGGTAACATTGACTATGGGTAACATTGACTATGGGTAATATTGGCTATGGGTAATATTGACTATGGGTAATATTAACTATGGGTAATATTAACTATGGGTAATATTGACTATGGGTAATAGACTATGGGTAATATTGACTATGGGCAACATTGACTATGGGTAACATTGACTATGTTGACTATGGGTAACATTGACTATGGATAACATTGACTATGGTTAATATTGACAATGGGTAATATTAACTATGAGTAATGTTGACTATGAGTAATAGACTATGGGTAATATTGACTATGGGTAATATTGACTATGGGTAATATTGACTATGGGTAATATTGACTATGGGCAACATTGACTATGGGTAACATTGACTATGGGTAATATTGACTATGGGTAACATTGACTATGGGTAATATTGACTATGGGTAACATTGACTATGGGTAACATTGACTATGGGTAATATTGACTATGGGTAATATTGACTATGGATAACATTGACTATGGGTAATATTGACTATGGGTAATATTAACTATGAGTAATGTTGACTATGAGTAATAGACTATGGGTAATATTGACTATGGGTAACATTGACTATGGGTAATATTGACTATGGGTAACATTGACTATGGGTAACATTGACTATGGGTAATATTGGCTATGGGTAATATTGACAATGGGTAATATTGGCTATGGGTAACATTGACTATGGGTAATATTGACTATGGGTAACATTGACTATGGGTAACATTGACTATGGGTAATATTGACTATGGGTAATATTGGCTATGGGTAACATTGACTATGGGTAACATTGACTATGGGTAACATTGACTATGGGTAATATTGGCTATGGGTAATATTGACTATGGGTAATATTAACTATGGGTAATATTGACTATGGGTAATAGACTATGGGTAATATTGACTATGGGCAACATTGACTATGGGTAACATTGACTATGTTGACTATGGGTAACATTGACTATGGATAACATTGACTATGGTTAATATTGACAATGGGTAATATTGACAATGGGTAATATTAACTATGAGTAATGTTGACTATGAGTAATAGACTATGGGTAATATTGACTATGGGTAATATTGACTATGGGTAATATTGACTATGGGTAATATTGACTATGGGCAACATTGACTATGGGTAACATTGACTATGGGTAATATTGACTATGGGTAACATTGACTATGGGTAATATTGACTATGGGTAACATTGACTATGGGTAACATTGACTATGGGTAATATTGACTATGGGTAATATTGACTATGGGTAATATTGACTATGGGTAATATTGACTATGGGTAATATTGACTATGGGTAATATTGACTATGGGCAACATTGACTATGGGTAACATTGACTATGGGTAATATTGACTATGGGTAATATTGACGGTAATATTGACTATGGGTAATATTGACTATGGTTAATCCTTTGGGCAATGATCGATCTAAAACCTGGTTCTAGCAATACCCAACATGTTACCAGTGTATTCAAACACTCGTATAGCTCTACCTTTAACCCAACTGATCCCTAAAATCTGGGTGGTCAACCCACAGAACTACCAATCAGCTGTCATTGGCACGCTCCCCGTCAATGGCTTATCGACATATGTTCCAATATTTCTCAACATTTAAACCTTTTTCTTACGAGGCTATAGACCAAAGCTCCTTATTCTGTCTGCACTTTATACAGAAATGCCAAAAAAGTATATACAAGAGTATATAACTGTCTGCCCACCAAAAGCGCTATAAGTGAGAGAACAAAGGTCCCTCACACGTAGAGGCTTTATTCTGCTGTGTACCTCGCACAATTTAGACTTTTTTGCGACAGTCAGGCTAAAGCGGTAACTTAAATTTATATCTCAGAGTATAGAGTGTTTGCTTGTGTGTGTTTTACGTTTATTTATCGTCGCTACCGGTTGCCCATATGAGCGACGCCTCCTGAAGAGATTAGTCATTTTAGATTGTTGGAGGATTGTTCAATGATACAGAGATCCATTCCAGAATCTCCTCTGGTTCTTTTACGTGCACAGTGTACAGCACCGACACGAGACCTCGGTTTAACGTCCCATTTGAAAGACTGTTAATTTTATTAGGGTCAGACGGGGGATCGAACCTGCGATCCCTGAATTATCAGTCCAGCGTGTTACCACTGGACTACTGATCCGTCTCAAGAGTGTTTGCACCCAAAATGTTTATTTTGAAGTCAATTGCTGTACTGCTGGCCAATGAGAGCGATGAATGTACAGCTGTCAATCATGCCAGATCGATTGGAGTAAATAATGCACCAGAGTGTTAAAGACAAACCTCTTCAGCTGCTTGGTGCATGTATCTAATAGTAAACAGTAATAAAAGATACCTATTGCTTATACTGCTTGGTGCATGTATCTAACAGTAAACAGTAATAAAAGATACCTGTTGCTTATACTGCTTGGTGCATGTATCTAATAGTAAACAGTAATAAAAGATACCTATTGCTTATACTGCTTGGTGCATGTATCTAACAGTAAACAGTAATAAAAGATACCTATTGCTTATACTGCTTGGTGCATGTATCTAACAGTAAACAGTAATAAAAGATACCTATTGCTTATACTGTTTGGTGCATGTATCTAACAGTAAACAGTAATAAAAGATACCTATTGCTTATACTGCTTGATGCATGTATCTAACAGTAAACAGTAATAAAAGATACCTATTGCTTATACTGCTTGGTGCATGTATCTAACAGTAAACAGTAATAAAAGATACCTGTTGCTTATACTGCTTGGTGCATGTATCTAACAGTAAACAGTAATAAAAGATACCTATTGCTTATACTGCTTGGTGCATGTATCTAACAGTAAACAGTAATAAAAGATACCTATTGCTTATACTGCTTGGTGCATGTATCTAACAGTAAACAGTAATAAAAGATACCTGTTGCTTATACTGCTTGGTGCATGTATCTAACAGTAAACAGTAATAAAAGATACCTATTGCTTATACTGCTTGGTGCATGTATCTAACAGTAAACAGTAATAAAAGATACCTATTGCTTATACTGCTTGGTGCATGTATCTAACAGTAAACAGTAATAAAAGATACCTGTTGCTTATACTGCTTGGTGCATGTATCTAACAGTAAACAGTAATAAAAGATACCTGTTGCTTATACTGCTTGGTGCATGTATCTAACAGTAAACAGTAATAAAAGATACCTGTTGCTTATACTGCTTGGTGCATGTATCTAACAGTAAGCAGTAATAAAAGATACCTATTGCTTATACTGCTTGGTGCATGTATCTAACAGTAAACAGTAATAAAAGATACCTGTTTCATATACTGCTTGAACAGCTGACAGCAGTTAAGAGTTGCCATCAATCTGAGTCTGTGTTGCCATTGTTCCGTGCCAAATAGTAACAGACTCACGGACTGGTAGAGGCAACACTTGTTGTTTCCACTTGAATAACGTGCTTGGAATCCCGTCGGACAATCACTGTATCATAGAATAAACAGTACAATTATGTTTGTGCACTTCATTGTTTCTTATTCCAAATTTAAATTCAGTGTGGCTTTCTATCAAACAGTTTTTTCTGCACTCGTGCCTTAGATGCATCGTTGTAATTAACAACATATAAACAATTTATATATAATTGGCTTTATATCATCTTAACAAATGTGGAAGTCGTGATAGCGCAGTGGATGCGCGTTCGCTTCAGGTGCGACAGGTCCGGAGTTCGAGCCCCACTGGAGCCGTTACGATTGTGCCCTTAGGGGCATTTAAATTCCACGTTGCCTCTTCTCTCTCCCTCGTGGCGATGGATTCCATCAGGAATGAGGTCTCGAGAGTGATTTATATAAGTTGAAATAACTTGCTTCGCAATCGAGCTAAAATAAATTTGTATAAACTAACAAATAGAACAATGAAGGAAAGCTATTAATACCCAAACCCATCACCCCACCCCACAAAACACCCTGTACATCTTCCCCAGTCGCTGTCACAGACCCAATAGAACAATTATCAACCGCACCTGGTGAACGTTAAGCTCTGCACATCATCTTAAATATTGTGCCCGACATTGAATTGATCTGAACTCTCAATATGCTCTTATTCACTATATTAGTGTAGGACATTATACCCAAACCACTAGCCTGGGCATTATCCCCTCCCCCGGGCATTGATCCCCCATGTTTGCTAATCTTTATGAATTTTCCTACCTGTCATTTTCAATGGGGTGGGGGATAATGTGCTAGCCATGATTTTCAATGGAGACCGGATTAAAGTCAGACCTGCCTTTGACAGGGCTGAAATTATCCTCCTGTGCTAAAATATATGGGAGGGGATAATGCCCGGGGGAGGGGATAATGCCCGGGGGAGGGGTGTGGGTACAATGTCCAACACTAATATAGTTATGAACCTAATTACTTGAATTATGATCAGCTTTTAAGTGCAATAGGGGGTATAATGTTCTACCCAGGATTTCCATTGGTCAACAATTCTGACGGGGCATATATCGTACTCACATGTTAAAATATATAGGGGGGAAATGTCCGTTCCCACTCCCTTTATATGCACCTTCTCACTGTGGTTATTGACATTTTTGAGAAGCTTACATAAACTGATCTTTGGTGATTCCGAATATAAATGAGACATGAATCTTTCAGAGGGGAGGATGTACAAGACCCGGCCTAGATGTTATCAAACTTTTCTATTAAACTAGAACTTGTCCTTCGGGCAGGCAGACCTATATAAACTAGAACTTGTCCTTTGGGCAGGCATACCTATATAAACTAGAACTTGTCCTTTGGGCAGGCATACCTATATAAACTAGGACTTGTCCTTCGGGAAGGCAGACCTATATAAACTAGAACTTGTCCTTTGGGAAGGCAGACATATATAAACTAGAACTTGTCCTTCGGGCAGGCAGACCTATATAAACTAGAACTTGTCCTTTGGGCAGGCAGACCTATATAAACCAGAACTTGTCCTTCGGGAAGGCAGACCTATATAAACTAGAACTTGTCCTTCGGGCAGGCAGACCTATATAAACTAGAACTTGTCCTTCGGGAAGGCAGACCTATATAAACTAGAACTTGTCCTTCGGGCAGGCAGACCTATATAAACTAGAACTTGTCCTTTGGGAAGGCAGACCTATATAAACTAGGACTTGTCCTTCGGGAAGGCAGACCTATATAAACTAGAACTTGTCCTTCGGGAAGGCAGACCTATATAAACTAGAACTTGTCCGCCCTTTTCACCAATATGAACTGTTCTATTGGCTCTTTGATCAAGCATAATTAGCTGTCAATCACAGTAAGTTAGCAAAATTTTCTAGGGGGTAACCCGAACACATACCCCATTCTGACCCACCCTGCCCTTTTTCTGACCCACCCTGTCCGTTTTCTGACCCACCCTGCCTTTTTTCTGACCCACCCTGCCCTTTTTCTGACCCATCCTGCCGTTCTCTGACCCACCCTGCCCGTTTTCTGACCCACCCTGCCTTTTTTCTGACCCACCCTGCCCTTTCCACTCTAGAATAAACCCTACTACAATATTACCTGTATTCCTTTGGAGACAGTGGTGGCCGATTCGGACATTCTGTGATATGTAGAAGATCAGGATACTTCTTGTTTATATCCCCTTGTATGGATTGTGCAGTAGCTGTAAATGTCTCAAAGTTGTTGGTCGCTGTCAATGAACTGAGGTATATACGTGCTAGCTCTTCCTGTAATTGGATAAACAGAATTATACATATACATATTCAAAACAATTAATGAAAAATTAAAGTAAAGTATAATTACAAGGTGACCCACTAACAATTTATTATCAGAAGGCAATGGCTGACAGACAGACAATAGATTGTGGACCATCCATAGTTACAACTCACTCTTGACTGACTTCCCGATAACACCTGTAATCCAGGATGAACGAGAGGCATTGGTCAGTTACTGCCCCTGATAAGACAAATGACGATTTAAAAGAAATCTCGACACAATTATAAGACTGTTTAAAATATAAATATAACACTGTTTTGTGTAGTGACATCAGGAAGATTTAGTGATGTCATGAGAATTTGCACAGATACTTGGCGCCAAAATGAACGTAGCAACATTATTTGTTAAATGAGTACGTCATTGTACTGTGATAAAAGGATCTCGTGATAATTTCATGTTATGTTATATTTCGAGTTTTACGCCTGCATCAGCACCATTTTGGGCTATATCGCCGGCGGGCAGTTTACCTAACAACACCTTTCCTGGGCAGGCTCCAGCGGTTAACCAGTACTTGGGTGCACCGACCTCCGTAAGAAACTGCCAGTTATTGCCACTGAATACTCGGTAAAAGTAGATAGGTCCTCTAAAGTGGTTTAATCTGTTTTTATCATTGTTTCCTTTTCACAACATGCTAGCAATTTTAATCCACTTTCTCATCTTATTATTATTAAATTTCTATATCTCGAAAGATATCCTACAGTATATCCAATCGATACTTACATGTCTCCGTAAATATTTATTATCAATTAATTAACACGATTTTGATAAAATCACATTTATCATACCGCAACATCTAGTTAGGGAACACAGTAAAAACAAAGGATTCCAACTAAAAGACCAATATATAGTTTGGGATATACCCGGTATCAGACCTTATCTGCCAAGGGAGGTAATAGAAAAGCCAGTGATGTCGCGCATTAGCTGTCATTTTGGGATATACCATGTATCAGACCTTATCTGCCAAGGGAGGTAATAGAAAAGCCAGTGATGTCGCGCATTAGCTGTCATTTGTTTGCAATTTACCTAGAGGAGCGCATTAGCTGTCATTTGTTTGCAATTTAGCTAGAGGATTTCAATTTGAGAGACCATGGACTAATGCACATGTCATGACAGTCTGATTGCATTTGCCACATGACACGATACCCTGTTTAATGGTGCTTAGTATTTCTGGGCAGTTAGATGAAATTCCCAAGAAAAATGTATTGGCCGAGATACAAAACCCGACCATTTCTTAAAAGTGTGACCGTGATACAAGTACAGATCCAAATGTTACAGATATTCCTGCAGCTTGATTCCCATGAATAGTTTCTGAGGTATGACTGAGACATGAATTAGAAGATTGATCGTGAATTTGATATGTTTCTTGCACTGCTACATTGAAATCTCTTGTATGTGTTTCAGCACAATCAGCGTCCGCTTCAACATCCTTTACTAGATCTATACCATCGCTTAAATCTGCTTTATTGTTCTTATTCGGTTTAGCAGTCGGTACAAATTCCTTCACCTTTGTACAGTGGAACCTCTCTTAAGCAGCCACTCTTGGGAAGGGCACAAATTGGCTGCTTAAGGGAGGTGGCTGCTTAACGGAGGGAGACTGCTGGACAACTAGAAATTATTTTCAAAGCAAGCATGCCTGGAAAAGCTGTGATAACAATAATCTGTCAATGGGATTGCCTTATAGTATGATAACAACAAGAAATGAGACAACAGAATCAGTAATTTAAACTTTTATTTTTATTAACATTTGCTGATTATTGAGTAATTAAATACAGGTGTTTCCTAATTATGCTTACCTTAGGAGATTAACGAAGGCCCTATATCCCAACCGGGGTGAAGAGGATTAACTAGGAGATTAACTTTCATCAAACAATGCGATCGAATAATCGGCTTTTGATATCCCAGTAATCCGATCAAAACAATGGTTTTCAGCGCTTTGTGTGATCACTCCAAGTTTGTTTATGATTTAACAACCTATTGTGTACACTCTTCAAAAATAGAATGGAAAACCAGGATGAATCATCAATTTCCCGCATAATGGCGGATAATCACGTATGATTGGAGACTTCTGTAAAAATGTGTGAAAAACTAATCAATATTGTTTTTAAGGCCAAAATATCATTTGATAGCTGTAATATAACTATTAAAAAATGATAATTATTAATAAAATATTTCTTTTTTTCCACTCCGTAAATTCAATCTTTCAATGTCTACATCTGATTTGAATGATACATATTTTCGCGACCGCATCTCTGTAAATATTTTGCCGATTTTTGGTGGATTTTGACCGTTTAAGGTAGGAAATTTTGTCCCAAAACGGTCACTTTGGTGGCCGCTGGCCGGAGACGAGAGGTGACCGCTCAACAGAGGTGTAATATATAGGAAAATCACTCGGGAGGAATAAAAGTGACCGCTTACCGGAGGTGACCGCTCACCGGAGGTGACCGTTAGTAGAGGTTCCACTGTATATGTGTCCGTACTGTTAGAATCTGTTACGTTGTCTTCAAGAACTGAATTAGACTCTTCTGATATTGATTCATCATTCTTGTCCTGCAATAAAATATGTAAATCCAACATCTAATTATTTCTACCTAGCGGCATAACTGAAGATGATTCACTCTGTCATCATAGTGCTGGAACAGGTATTAACAATTCTTCGAAGCACTGGGGCTCAATGATATATAAACAACAGGGCCACAACGAACCTGGATCTTTCCATTGATTCCATGACAACACATTGGGAGATAGCAAACATCACATTAGTTGGTCACATATTTTGGTGACTCAACCAAATTTATAACAAGAGAACCATTGTTTACTCACATGATATTTCCTTTGTTTAAACTTATTTTCAAGATTAAAGCTATGATGGTCATGTTGAATTTCAGCTTATTTTAGATATTTTCCCACATTTTCGAGGAAAGTTTCAAGTTTTGGAATAACTACTCTGAGCCAAATATAATGAAATTCCAGCTATTGGTTGAGACAGACATATTGCAGAGAGACAGACAGATCCACAGACATCACTAAAACAATATCATCCGAGCATAACTGGAGGATTACAAACATGCCTGCGAGCCACTGTATATGTACTAAATATTCTTGTCTTCAAGCCACCCCGTACACCTTACACTAACTGATGGGTATATAATCACTATAAAGTTACATGCTAGCCACTGGATATGTACTAAATATCATTTTATCACATACCGTAACTTTGCTTGAATTCAGTGTAATACAGTATTCTCATAATGTCTTATATCTACACATGTGTAATAACACCTGGAAGGATTCTGATAGGTTGAGAGAATAATCCTATAATTTGCAAATTAAACTTTATAGTACACGGTATGCATATTTCTCATTGACTTGGAACATAACGTTACGATAAGACAAATGACGATTTAAAAGAAATCTCAACACAATTATAAGACTGTTTAAAACATAAATATAACACTGTTTTGTGTAGTGACATCAGGAAGATTTAGTGATGTCATGAGAATTTGCACAGATACTTGGCGCCAAAATGAACGTAGCAACATTATTTGTTAAATGAGTACGTCATTGTACTGTGATAAAAGGATCTCGTGATAATTTCATGTTATGTTATATTTCGGGTTTTACGCCTGCATCAGCACCATTTTGGGCTATATCGCCGACGGGCAGTTTACCTAACAACACCTTTCCTGGGCAGGCTCCAGCGGTTAACCAGTACTTGAGTGCACCAACCTCCATAAGAAACTGCCAGTTATTGCCACTGAATACTCGGTAAAAGTAGATAGGTCCTCTAAATACGGTTTAATCTGTTTTTATCATTGTTTCCTTTTCACAACATGCTAGCAATTTTAATCCACTTTCTCATCTTATTATTATTAAATTTCTATATCTCGAAAGATATCCTACAGTATATCCAATCGATACTTACATGTATCCGTAAATATTTATTATCAATTAATTAACACGATTTTGATAAAATCACATTTATCATACCGCAACATCTAGTTAGGGAACACAGTAAAAACAAAGGATTCCAACTAAAAGACCAATATATAGTTTGGGATATACCCGGTATCAGACCTTATCTGCCAAGGGAGGTAATAGAAAAGCCAGTGATGTCGCGCATTAGCTGTCATTTTGGGATATACCCTGTATCAGATCTTATCTGCCAAGGGAGGTAATAGAAAAGCCAGTGATGTCGCGCATTAGCTGTCATTTGTTTGCAATTTACCTAGAGGAGCGCATTAGCTGTCATTTGTTTGCAATTTACCTAGAGGAGCGCATTAGCTGTCATTTGTTTGCAATTTACCTAGAGGAGCGCATTAGCTGTCATTTGTTTGCAATTTACCTAGAGGAGCGCATTAGCTGTCATTTGTTTGCAATTTACCTAGAGGAGCGCATTAGCTGTCATTTGTTTGCAATTTACCTAGAGGAGCGCATTAGCTGTCATTTGTTTGCAATTTACCTAGAGGAGGTTGTGTTTTGTTTGTTTGCTAGAGGATTTCAATTTGAGAGACCATGGACTAATGCACATGTCATGACAGTCTGATTGCATTTGCCACATGACACGATACCCTGTTTAATGGTGCTTAGTATTTCTGGGCAGTTAGATGAAATTCCCAAGAAAAATTTATTGGCCGAGATACAAAACCCGACCATTTCTTAAAAGTGTGACCATGATACAAGTACAGATCCAAATGTTACAGATATTCCTGCAACTTGATTCCCATGAATAGTTTCTGAGGTATGACTGAGACGTGAATTAGAAGATTGATCGTGATTTAGAAGATTGATCGTGAATTAGAAGATTGATAGAGACCCATTCCAGAGTCTCCTCTGGTTCTTTTACATGCACAGTGTACAGCACCGACATGAGACCTCGGTTAAAAGTCCCATCTGAAAGACTTAATATTATTACTATTAGGGTCAGACGGGAGATCAAACCTGTGATCCCTGCATTCCCAGTTCAACAACGTGTTAACCACTAGACTGACCCGTCCATCAGCTGAGCAGGTTAAAATGAAACCATATATATATACCCCTATTCGGGCCTCCTAATTGACAGTTGGGCTAGAATGGAGAGACGGTTGTATAACAGAGGTCAAATCTTGCACTAATGGCCAGTGCTGACATCTAGTAACTGGCTGCTTAATACAAGGTTGGTTACTTATTATAGGTTTGCTGCTTAATACAAGGTTGGATACTTATTATAGGTTTGCTGCTTAATACAAGGTTGGTTACTTATTATAGGTTTGCTGCTTAATACAAGGTTGGTTACTTATTATAGGTTTGCTGCTTAATACAAGGTTGGATACTTATTATAGGATTGCTGCTTAATACAAGGTTGGTTACTTATTATAGGTTTGCTGCTTAATACAAGGTTGGATACTTATTATAGGATTGCTGCTTAATACAAGGTTGGATACTTATTATAGGTTTGCTGCTTAATACAAGGTTGGATACTTATTATAGGTTTGCTGCTTAATACAAGGTTGGATACTTATTATAGGATTGCTGCTTAATACAAGGTTGGATACTTATTATAGGTTTGCTGCTTAATACAAGGTTGGATACTTATTATAGGATTGCTGCTGCTTAATACAAGGTTGGTTACTTATTATAGGTTTGCTGCTGCTTAATACAAGGTTGGATACTTATTATAGGATTGCTGCTTAATACAAGGTTGGTTACTTATTATAGGTTGTGCTGCTTAATACAAGGTTGGATACTTATTATAGGATTGCTGCTGCTTAATACAAGGTTGGATACTTATTATAGGTTTGCTGCTTAATACAAGGTTGGTTACTTATTATAGGTTTGCTGCTTAATACAAGGTTGGATACTTATTATAGGATTGCTGCTGCTTAATACAAGGTTGGATACTTATTATAGGTTGCTGCTGCTTAATACAAGGTTGGATACTTATTATAGGTTTGCTGCTTAATACAAGGTTGGATACTTATTATAGGATTGCTGCTTAATACAAGGTTGGATACTTATTATAGGATTGCTGCTTAATACAAGGTTGGATACTTATTATAGGTTTGCTGCTTAATACAAGGTTGGATACTTATTATAGGATTGCTGCTTAATACAAGGTTGGATACTTATTATAGGATTGCTGCTTAATACAAGGTTGGATACTTATTATAGGTTTGCTGCTTAATACAAGGTTGGATACTTATTATAGGTTTGCTGCTTAATACAAGGTTGGATACTTATTATAGGTTTGCTGCTTAATACAAGGTTGGATACTTATTATAGGATTGCTGCTTAATACAAGGTTGGTTACTTATTATAGGTTTGCTGCTTAATACAAGGTTGGCTACTTATTATAGGTTTGCTGCTGCTTAATACAAGGTTGGATACTTATTATAGGATTGCTGCTTAATACAAGGTTGGTTACTTATTATAGGTTTGCTGCTTAATACAAGGTTGGATACTTATTATAGGATTGCTGCTGCTTAATACAAGGTTGGATACTTATTATAGGATTGCTGCTTAATACAAGGTTGGCTACTTATTATAGGTTTGCTGCTTAATACAAGGTTGGATACTTATTATAGGTTTGCTGCTGCTTAATACAAGGTTGGATACTTATTATAGGTTTGCTGCTTAATACAAGGTTGGATACTTATTATAGGATTGCTGCTTAATACAAGGTTGGTTACTTATTATAGGTTTGCTGCTTAATACAAGGTTGGATACTTATTATAGGTTTGCTGCTTAATACAAGGTTGGATACTTATTATAGGTTTGCTGCTTAATACAAGGTTGGTTACTTATTATAGGTTTGCTGCTTAATACAAGGTTGGATACTTATTATAGGATTGCTGCTTAATACAAGGTTGGATACTTATTATAGGATTGCTGCTTAATACAAGGTTGGATACTTATTATAGGTTTGCTGCTTAATACAAGGTTGGTTACTTATTATAGGTTTGCTGCTTAATACAAGGTTGGATACTTATTATAGGTTGTGCTGCTTAATACAAGGTTGGTTACTTATTATAGGTTTGCTGCTTAATACAAGGTTGGATACTTATTATAGGTTGTGCTGCTTAATACAAGGTTGGTTACTTATTATAGGTTTGCTGCTTAATACAAGGTTGGTTACTTATTATAGGTTTGCTGCTTAATACAAGGTTGGATACTTATTATAGGTTTGCTGCTTAATACAAGGTTGGTTACTTATTATAGGTTGTGCTGCTTAATACAAGGTTGGATACTTATTATAGGTTTGCTGCTTAATACAAGGTTGGTTACTTATTATAGGTTTGCTGCTGCTTAATACAAGGTTGGTTACTTATTATAGGTTTGCTGCTTAATACAAGGTTGGATACTTATTATAGGTTTGCTGCTTAATACAAGGTTGGTTACTTATTATAGGATTGCTGCTTAATACAAGGTTGGATACTTATTATAGGTCTGCTGCTGCTTAATACAAGGTTGGCTACTTATTATAGGTTTGCTGCTTAATACAAGGTTGGATACTTATTATAGGTTGTGCTGCTTAATACAAGGTTGGTTACTTATTATAGGTTGCTGCTGCTTAATACAAGGTTGGTTACTTATTATAGGTTTGCTGCTTAATACAAGGTTGGATACTTATTATAGGTTGCTGCTGCTTAATACAAGGTTGGTTACTTATTATAGGTTGCTGCTGCTTAATACAAGGTTGGTTACTTATTATAGGTTGCTGCTGCTTAATACAAGGTTGGTTACTTATTATAGGTTGCTGCTGCTTAATACAAGGTTGGATACTTATTATAGGTTTGCTGCTTAATACAAGGTTGGTTACTTATTATAGGTTTGCTGCTGCTTAATACAAGGTTGGTTACTTATTATAGGTTTGCTGCTTAATACAAGGTTGGATACTTATTATAGGTTGCTGCTGCTTAATACAAGGTTGGTTACTTATTATAGGTTTGCTGCTTAATACAAGGTTGGATACTTATTATAGGTCTGCTGCGCTTAATACAAGGTTGGTTACTTATTATAGGTTTGCTGCTTAATACAAGGTTGGATACTTATTATAGGATTGCTGCTTAATACAAGGTTGGCTACTTATTATAGGTTGTGCTGCTTAATACAAGGTTGGATACTTATTATAGGTTTGCTGCTTAATACAAGGTTGGTTACTTATTATAGGTTTGCTGCTTAATACAAGGTTGGATACTTATTATAGGTTTGCTGCTTAATACAAGGTTGGATACTTATTATAGGTTGCTGCTGCTTAATACAAGGTTGGTTACTTATTATAGGTTGCTGCTGCTTAATACAAGGTTGGTTACTTATTATAGGTTGTGCTGCTTAATACAAGGTTGGTTACTTATTATAGGTTGCTGCTGCTTAATACAAGGTTGGTTACTTATTATAGGTTGCTGCTGCTTAATACAAGGTTGGATACTTATTATAGGTTTGCTGCTTAATACAAGGTTGGTTACTTATTATAGGTCTGCTGCTGCTTAATACAAGGTTGGTTACTTATTATAGGTTTGCTGCTTAATACAAGGTTGGTTACTTATTATAGGTTTGCTGCTTAATACAAGGTTGGTTACTTATTATAGGATTGCTGCTGCTTAATACAAGGTTGGATACTTATTATAGGTTTGCTGCTTAATACAAGGTTGGTTACTTATTATAGGTTTGCTGCTTAATACAAGGTTGGTTACTTATTATAGGTTTGCTGCTTAATACAAGGTTGGTTACTTATTATAGGATTGCTGCTTAATACAAGGTTGGTTACTTATTATAGGATTTAATACAAGGTTGGATACTTATTATAGGTTTGCTGCTTAATACAAGGTTGGATACTTATTATAGGTTTGCTGCTTAATACAAGGTTGGTTACTTATTATAGGTCTGCTGCTGCTTAATACAAGGTTGGTTACTTATTATAGGCTTGCTGCTGCTTAATACAAGGTTGGATACTTATTATAGGATTGCTGCGTAATACAAGGTTGGTTACTTATTATAGGTTTGCTGCTTAATACAAGGTTGGTTACTTATTATAGGTTTGCTGCTTAATACAAGGTTGGTTACTTATTATAGGTTTGCTGCTTAATACAAGGTTGGATACTTATTATAGGTTTGCTGCTGCTTAATACAAGGTTGGCTACTTATTATAGGTTTGCTGCTGCTTAATACAAGGTTGGATACTTATTATAGGTTTGCTGCTGCTTAATACAAGGTTGGCTACTTATTATAG
>CM026404.1:64602935-64660371 GCA_014843695.1 Archivesica marissinica
TTGCTGCTTAATACAAGGTTGGTTACTTATTATAGGTTTGCTGCTTAATACAAGGTTGGATACTTATTATAGGTTTGCTGCTTAATACAAGGTTGGATACTTATTATAGGATTGCTGCTTAATACAAGGTTGGATACTTATTATAGGTTTGCTGCTTAATACAAGGTTGGTTACTTATTATAGGTTTGCTGCTGTTAATACAAGGTTGGATACTTATTATAGGTTTGCTGCTTAATACAAGGTTGGATACTTATTATAGGTTTGCTGCTGCTTAATACAAGGTTGGATACTTATTATAGGATTGCTGCTTAATACAAGGTTGGATACTTATTATAGGTTTGCTGCTTAATACAAGGTTGGATACTTATTATAGGTTTGCTGCTTAATACAAGGTTGGATACTTATTATAGGTTTGCTGCTTAATACAAGGTTGGATACTTATTATAGGTTTGCTGCTTAATACAAGGTTGGATACTTATTATAGGTTTGCTGCTTAATACAAGGTTGGATACTTATTATAGGTTTGCTGCTGTAATACAAGGTTGGATACTTATTATAGGTTTGCTGCTTAATACAAGGTTGGATACTTATTATAGGTTTGCTGCTTAATACAAGGTTGGATACTTATTATAGGTTTGCTGCTTAATACAAGGTTGGATACTTATTATAGGTTTGCTGCTTAATACAAGGTTGGATACTTATTATAGGTTTGCTGCTTAATACAAGGTTGGATACTTATTATAGGTTTGCTGCTGCTTAATACAAGGTTGGATACTTATTATAGGTTTGCTGCTTAATACAAGGTTGGTTACTTATTATAGGTTTGCTGCTTAATACAAGGTTGGATACTTATTATAGGTTTGCTGCTTAATACAAGGTTGGATACTTATTATAGGTTTGCTGCTTAATACAAGGTTGGATACTTATTATAGGTTTGCTGCTTAATACAAGGTTGGATACTTATTATAGGTTTGCTGCTTAATACAAGGTTGGATACTTATTATAGGTTTGCTGCTTAATACAAGGTTGGTTACTTATTATAGGTTTGCTGCTTAATACAAGGTTGGATACTTATTATAGGTTGCTGCTGCTTAATACAAGGTTGGATACTTATTATAGGTTGCTGCTGCTTAATACAAGGTTGGTTACTTATTATAGGTTTGCTGCTTAATACAAGGTTGGTTACTTATTATAGGTTTGCTGCTGTAATACAAGGTTGGTTACTTATTATAGGTTTGCTGCTTAATACAAGGTTGGTTACTTATTATAGGTTTGCTGCTTAATACAAGGTTGGATACTTATTATAGGATTGCTGCTGCTTAATACAAGGTTGGTTACTTATTATAGGTTTGCTGCTTAATACAAGGTTGGTTACTTATTATAGGTTTGCTGCTTAATACAAGGTTGGTTACTTATTATAGGTTTGCTGCTGCTTAATACAAGGTTGGTTACTTATTATAGGTTTGCTGCTTAATACAAGGTTGGATACTTATTATAGGTTTGCTGCTTAATACAAGGTTGGATACTTATTATAGGTTGCTGCTTAATACAAGGTTGGATACTTATTATAGGTTTGCTGCTTAATACAAGGTTGGTTACTTATTATAGGTTTGCTGCTTAATACAAGGTTGGATACTTATTATAGGTTTGCTGCTTAATACAAGGTTGTTACTTATTATAGGTTTGCTGCTTAATACAAGGTTGGATACTTATTATAGGATTGCTGCTTAATACAAGGTTGGATACTTATTATAGGTTTGCTGCTTAATACAAGGTTGGATACTTATTATAGGTTTGCTGCTTAATACAAGGTTGGTTACTTATTATAGGTTTGCTGCTTAATACAAGGTTGGTTACTTATTATAGGTTTGCTGCTGCTTAATACAAGGTTGGTTACTTATTATAGGTTTGCTGCTTAATACAAGGTTGGTACTTATTATAGGTTTGCTGCTTAATACAAGGTTGGTTACTTATTATAGGTTGCTGCTGCTTAATACAAGGTTGGATACTTATTATAGGATTGCTGCTTAATACAAGGTTGGATACTTATTATAGGATTGCTGCTTAATACAAGGTTGGTTACTTATTATAGGATTGCTGCTTAATACAAGGTTGGCTACTTATTATAGGTTTGCTGCTTAATACAAGGTTGGATACTTATTATAGGATTGCTGCTTAATACAAGGTTGGTTACTTATTATAGGTTTGCTGCGCTTAATACAAGGTTGGCTACTTATTATAGGTTTGCTGCTTAATACAAGGTTGGTTACTTATTATAGGTTTGCTGCTGCTTAATACAAGGTTGGCTACTTATTATAGGATTGCTGCTTAATACAAGGTTGGTTACTTATTATAGGTTGCTGCTGCTTAATACAAGGTTGGCTACTTATTATAGGATTGCTGCTTAATACAAGGTTGGATACTTATTATAGGATTGCTGCTTAATACAAGGTTGGATACTTATTATAGGTTTGCTGCTTAATACAAGGTTGGTTACTTATTATAGGTTTGCTGCTTAATACAAGGTTGGCTACTTATTATAGGTTTGCTGCTGCTTAATACAAGGTTGGTTACTTATTATAGGTTTGCTGCTTAATACAAGGTTGGCTACTTATTATAGGTTTGCTGCTTAATACAAGGTTGGTTACTTATTATAGGATTGCTGCTTAATACAAGGTTGGATACTTATTATAGGATTGCTGCTTAATACAAGGTTGGTTACTTATTATAGGTTTGCTGCTTAATACAAGGTTGGTTACTTATTATAGGTTTGCTGCTTAATACAAGGTTGGTTACTTATTATAGGTTTGCTGCTTAATACAAGGTTGGATACTTATTATAGGTTTGCTGCTTAATACAAGGTTGGATACTTATTATAGGTTTGCTGCTTAATACAAGGTTGGTTACTTATTATAGGTTTGCTGCTTAATACAAGGTTGGATACTTATTATAGGTTTGCTGCTTAATACAAGGTTGGATACTTATTATAGGTTTGCTGCTTAATACAAGGTTGGATACTTATTATAGGTTTGCTGCTTAATACAAGGTTGATACTTATTATAGGTTTGCTGCTTAATACAAGGTTGGTACTTATTATAGTTTGCTGCTAATACAAGGTTGGATACTTATTATAGGTTTGCTGGCTTAATACAAGGTTGGTACTTATTATAGGTTTGCTGCTTAATACAAGGTTGGATACTTATTATAGGTCTGCTGCTGCTTAATACAAGGTTGGATACTTATTATAGGATTGCTGCTTAATACAAGGTTGGTTACTTATTATAGGTCTGCTGCGCTTAATACAAGGTTGGTTACTTATTATAGGTTTGCTGCTTAATACAAGGTTGGTTACTTATTATAGGTTTGCTGCTTAATACAAGGTTGGATACTTATTATAGGTTTGCTGCTTAATACAAGGTTGGATACTTATTATAGGATTGCTGCTTAATACAAGGTTGGTTACTTATTATAGGTTTGCTGCGCTTAATACAAGGTTGGTTACTTATTATAGGTTTGCTGCTTAATACAAGGTTGGTTACTTATTATAGGTTGCTGCTGCTTAATACAAGGTTGGCTACTTATTATAGGATTGCTGCTTAATACAAGGTTGGATACTTATTATAGGATTGCTGCTTAATACAAGGTTGGCTACTTATTATAGGATTGCTGCTTAATACAAGGTTGGATACTTATTATAGGATTGCTGCTTAATACAAGGTTGGTTACTTATTATAGGTCTGCTGCGCTTAATACAAGGTTGGCTACTTATTATAGGTTTGCTGCTTAATACAAGGTTGGTTACTTATTATAGGTTTGCTGCTGCTTAATACAAGGTTGGCTACTTATTATAGGATTGCTGCTTAATACAAGGTTGGATACTTATTATAGGATTGCTGCTTAATACAAGGTTGGATACTTATTATAGGATTGCTGCTTAATACAAGGTTGGTTACTTATTATAGGTTTGCTGCTTAATACAAGGTTGGCTACTTATTATAGGTTTGCTGCTGCTTAATACAAGGTTGGTTACTTATTATAGGATTGCTGCTTAATACAAGGTTGGCTACTTATTATAGGTTTGCTGCTTAATACAAGGTTGGTTACTTATTATAGGATTGCTGCTGCTTAATACAAGGTTGGTTACTTATTATAGGATTGCTGCTTAATACAAGGTTGGCTACTTATTATAGGATTGCTGCTTAATACAAGGTTGGTTACTTATTATAGGTTTGCTGCTTAATACAAGGTTGGTTACTTATTATAGGTTTGCTGCTTAATACAAGGTTGGATACTTATTATAGGTTTGCTGCTTAATACAAGGTTGGATACTTATTATAGGTTTGCTGCTTAATACAAGGTTGGATACTTATTATAGGTTTGCTGCTTAATACAAGGTTGGTTACTTATTATAGGTTTGCTGCTTAATACAAGGTTGGATACTTATTATAGGTTTGCTGCTTAATACAAGGTTGGTTACTTATTATAGGTTTGCTGCTTAATACAAGGTTGGATACTTATTATAGGTTTGCTGCTGCTAATACAAGGTTGGATACTTATTATAGGTTTGCTGCTTAATACAAGGTTGGATACTTATTATAGGTTTGCTGCTTAATACAAGGTTGGATACTTATTATAGGTTTGCTGCTTAATACAAGGTTGGTTACTTATTATAGGTTTGCTGCTTAATACAAGGTTGGATACTTATTATAGGTTTGCTGCTTAATACAAGGTTGGTTACTTATTATAGGTTTGCTGCTTAATACAAGGTTGGATACTTATTATAGGTTTGCTGCTTAATACAAGGTTGGTTACTTATTATAGGTTTGCTGCTTAATACAAGGTTGGATACTTATTATAGG
Source organism: Archivesica marissinica (assembly GCA_014843695.1). NCBI lineage: Eukaryota > Metazoa > Mollusca > Bivalvia > Venerida > Vesicomyidae > Archivesica > Archivesica marissinica. The sequence continues at coordinate 64,607,795 of CM026404.1, forward strand.
TTTGCTGCTTAATACAAGGTTGGATACTTATTATAGGTTTGCTGCTGCTTAATACAAGGTTGGTTACTTATTATAGGTTTGCTGCTTAATACAAGGTTGGATACTTATTATAGGTTTGCTGCTTAATACAAGGTTGGTTACTTATTATAGGTTTGCTGCTTAATACAAGGTTGGATACTTATTATAGGTTTGCTGCTTAATACAAGGTTGGATACTTATTATAGGTTTGCTGCTTAATACAAGGTTGGTTACTTATTATAGGTTTGCTGCTTAATACAAGGTTGGATACTTATTATAGGTTTGCTGCTTAATACAAGGTTGGATACTTATTATAGGTTTGCTGCTTAATACAAGGTTGGATACTTATTATAGGTTTGCTGCTTAATACAAGGTTGGATACTTATTATAGGTTTGCTGCTTAATACAAGGTTGGTTACTTATTATAGGTTTGCTGCTTAATACAAGGTTGGATACTTATTATAGGTTTGCTGCTTAATACAAGGTTGGATACTTATTATAGGTTTGCTGGCTTAATACAAGGTTGGTTACTTATTATAGGTTTGCTGCTTAATACAAGGTTGGATACTTATTATAGGTTTGCTGCTGCTTAATACAAGGTTGGATACTTATTATAGGTTTGCTGCTTAATACAAGGTTGGTTACTTATTATAGGTTTGCTGCTGCTTAATACAAGGTTGGCTACTTATTATAGGTTTGCTGCTTAATACAAGGTTGGATACTTATTATAGGTTTGCTGCTTAATACAAGGTTGGATACTTATTATAGGTTTGCTGCTTAATACAAGGTTGGTTACTTATTATAGGTTTGCTGCGCTTAATACAAGGTTGGTTACTTATTATAGGTCTGCTGCGCTTAATACAAGGTTGGCTACTTATTATAGGTTTGCTGCTTAATACAAGGTTGGTTACTTATTATAGGTCTGCTGCTGCTTAATACAAGGTTGGTTACTTATTATAGGATTGCTGCTTAATACAAGGTTGGATACTTATTATAGGATTGCTGCTTAATACAAGGTTGGCTACTTATTATAGGATTGCTGCTTAATACAAGGTTGGATACTTATTATAGGATTGCTGCTTAATACAAGGTTGGTTACTTATTATAGGTTTGCTGCTTAATACAAGGTTGGCTACTTATTATAGGTTTGCTGCTGCTTAATACAAGGTTGGTTACTTATTATAGGATTGCTGCTTAATACAAGGTTGGTTACTTATTATAGGTCTGCTGCGCTTAATACAAGGTTGGTTACTTATTATAGGTTTGCTGCTTAATACAAGGTTGGATACTTATTATAGGTTTGCTGCTTAATACAAGGTTGGATACTTATTATAGGATTGCTGCTTAATACAAGGTTGGATACTTATTATAGGATTGCTGCTTAATACAAGGTTGGATACTTATTATAGGTTTGCTGCTTAATACAAGGTTGGATACTTATTATAGGATTGCTGCTTAATACAAGGTTGGTTACTTATTATAGGATTGCTGCTTAATACAAGGTTGGCTACTTATTATAGGTTTGCTGCTGTTAATACAAGGTTGGTTACTTATTATAGGATTGCTGCTGCTTAATACAAGGTTGGTTACTTATTATAGGATTGCTGCTTAATACAAGGTTGGCTACTTATTATAGGATTGCTGCTTAATACAAGGTTGGTTACTTATTATAGGTTTGCTGCTTAATACAAGGTTGGTTACTTATTATAGGTTTGCTGCTTAATACAAGGTTGGTTACTTATTATAGGTTTGCTGCTTAATACAAGGTTGGATACTTATTATAGGTTTGCTGCTTAATACAAGGTTGGATACTTATTATAGGTTTGCTGCTTAATACAAGGTTGGATACTTATTATAGGTTTGCTGCTTAATACAAGGTTGGATACTTATTATAGGTTTGCTGCTTAATACAAGGTTGGATACTTATTATAGGTTTGCTGCTTAATACAAGGTTGGTTACTTATTATAGGTTTGCTGCTTAATACAAGGTTGGATACTTATTATAGGTTTGCTGCTTAATACAAGGTTGGATACTTATTATAGGTTTGCTGCTTAATACAAGGTTGGATACTTATTATAGGTTTGCTGCTTAATACAAGGTTGGATACTTATTATAGGTTTGCTGCTTAATACAAGGTTGGCTACTTATTATAGGTTTGCTGCTTAATACAAGGTTGGTTACTTATTATAGGTTTGCTGCTTAATACAAGGTTGGATACTTATTATAGGATTGCTGCTTAATACAAGGTTGGTTACTTATTATAGGTTGCTGCTGCTTAATACAAGGTTGGATACTTATTATAGGTTTGCTGCTTAATACAAGGTTGGATACTTATTATAGGTTTGCTGCTTAATACAAGGTTGGATACTTATTATAGGTTTGCTGCTTAATACAAGGTTGGATACTTATTATAGGTTTGCTGCTTAATACAAGGTTGGTTACTTATTATAGGTTTGCTGCTTAATACAAGGTTGGATACTTATTATAGGTCTGCTGCTGCTTAATACAAGGTTGGATACTTATTATAGGATTGCTGCTTAATACAAGGTTGGTTACTTATTATAGGTTTGCTGCGCTTAATACAAGGTTGGCTACTTATTATAGGTTTGCTGCTTAATACAAGGTTGGTTACTTATTATAGGTTGCTGCTGCTTAATACAAGGTTGGCTACTTATTATAGGATTGCTGCTTAATACAAGGTTGGATACTTATTATAGGATTGCTGCTTAATACAAGGTTGGATACTTATTATAGGATTGCTGCTTAATACAAGGTTGGATACTTATTATAGGATTGCTGCTTAATACAAGGTTGGTTACTTATTATAGGTTTGCTGCTTAATACAAGGTTGGCTACTTATTATAGGTTTGCTGCTGCTTAATACAAGGTTGGTTACTTATTATAGGATTGCTGCTTAATACAAGGTTGGCTACTTATTATAGGTTTGCTGCTGTTTAATACAAGGTTGGTTACTTATTATAGGATTGCTGCTGCTTAATACAAGGTTGGTTACTTATTATAGGATTGCTGCTTAATACAAGGTTGGCTACTTATTATAGGATTGCTGCTTAATACAAGGTTGGTTACGTATTATAGGTTTGCTGCTTAATACAAGGTTGGCTACGTATTATAGGTTTGCTGCTTAATACAAGGTTGGATACTTATTATAGGTTTGCTGCTTAATACAAGGTTGGTTACGTATTATAGGTTTGCTGCTTAATACAAGGTTGGATACTTATTATAGGTTTGCTGCTTAATACAAGGTTGGATACTTATTATAGGTTTGCTGCTTAATACAAGGTTGGCTACGTATTATAGGTTTGCTGCTTAATACAAGGTTGGATACTTATTATAGGTTTGCTGCTTAATACAAGGTTGGTTACTTATTATAGGATTGCTGCTTAATACAAGGTTGGCTACTTATTATAGGTTTGCTGCTGTTTAATACAAGGTTGGTTACTTATTATAGGATTGCTGCTGCTTAATACAAGGTTGGTTACTTATTATAGGATTGCTGCTTAATACAAGGTTGGATACTTATTATAGGTTTGCTGCTTAATACAAGGTTGGTTACGTATTATAGGTTTGCTGCTTAATACAAGGTTGGATACTTATTATAGGTTTGCTACTTAATACAAGGTTGGTTACGTATTATAGGTTTGCTACTTAATACAAGGTTGGTTACTTATAATAGGGTTGCTGCTTAATACACTGCTTAATATAGATTGGGCCGCTTGATACATGTTGAGTGCTTATATACAGGTGGCAGTGTTTACAGGTTTGACTGTACTAGTTGTTTCTAAATGAAAATAATGAATACTGACCGGCTCAATAATCTCAAATTTATCCACTTGAGCAGTGTTTTGTGATTGTGATATTCCCTTTAGGTTTTTCTGTTCCTCATATGCTTCCTTCTGTTTGCTTTCTGTCTCCTTCAGACATGCTTCTTGCTTTGAATCCACCATACACAGCTTAAAGTTGTGATAAAGCTGTATCGAACCAGCCCTAACTTCCTTAACTATCAGTCTTATTTGTTCGCTCTGTGTTTTCCCGTCCTGAAATATTTGCACATAAAAATTATATAGATCTACAATAAATTAACTGAAATTTGGCGGACAATGTAGAGGAGACGGACAATGTAGAGGAGACAGACAATGTAGTGGATACGGACAATGTAGAGGAGACGGACAATGTAGAGGAGACGGACAATGTAGAGGAGACGTAGAGGAGATGGACAATGTAGAGGAGACGGACAATGTAAAGGAGACGGATAATGTAAAGGAGACGGACAATGTAGAGGAGACAGACAATGTAGTGAATACGGACAATGTAGAGGAGACGGACAATGTAGAGGAGACGGACAATGTAGAGGAGACGGACAATGTAAAGGAGACGGACAATGTAGAGGAGACGGACAATGTAGAGGAGACGGACAATGTAAAGGAGACGGACAATGTAGAGGAGACGGACAATGTAGTGGATACGGACAATGTAGTGGATACGGACAATGTAGAGGAGACGGACAATGTAAAGGAGACAGACAATGTAAAGGAAACGGACAATGGAGAGGAGACGGACAATGTAGAGGAGACGGACAATGTAAAGGAGACGGACAATGTAAAGGAGACAGACAATGTAGAGGAGACGGACAATGTAGAGGAGATGGGCTATGTAGAGGAGACTGACAATGTAGAGGAGACAGTGTATTTAGATTGATTAAATCACTTTAACTAACCTGAATATCTCTTCTTTTGATATGTGTTAGCATCTCTCTCTTCGTAAACTGGTCAAGCATGGTGGATGGCACCAGATTCTCAAGAAAGTACAATAAACATCTGTCCATAACTATCTTGATTAATTCTGAAGATAAATGAATAAAAGTTGTTTGGAAAAGATGCGCACAATATGTGACATATTGAGTACATATACATTCATAAAACATAGAAAATTTGGTATTTTATTGTTCGAAATGAACACTTTTGGTGTGAGTATATACATTTTTAATGTTTTCCTTCACTTAAACATAGTCTTTTTCTGTCCATTTTTCATGAAGTATATATGTTTATAATGGAGGGTACTAGACAGACACAATATCTAACACGCAAACATTTAAACATTGAAATTTTAACAATATGGTTGAAAATCGCACAGAGACGGTCATTCCTATCAATGGAATAAACACATTCATTTCTATATTTCAATGAAGCATAAAATTATTTTATAATAATACAAATGAATAATTCTTGATATAGACATCAAAAACAACTACTAATTTCAAAAAGATATTATATTATTACAAATTAACTGTTTATTTAAGGGAAATCACACCTAGCAACAGAAATACCATCTCCAACTTCTCAGGCTGGTCTTAGAACTGGTTTACAGTGTTGAGCATTTTATTTAAGGGAAATCACACCTAGCAACAGAAATACCATCTCCAACTTCTCAGGCTGGTCTTAGAACTGGTTTACAGTGTTGAGAAATGGGTATGCCAAACATTATTCTAATTGGACAGTTGAAGTTTTTATATGCAGATTTTGGTTGAGAACATGTTAATAGCATCTACTCAGTAACTTACTGTAACGATCGACATCTTTCAGATCATTAACATCAATGATGTCTGGCATATGAAAAACACAGTTTAATGATGTTGAATATTTTCTTGTCCTTTGTATTCTGTCTTTAGAAACATTTTGATATGTTTCTTGCACTGCTACATTGAAATCTCTTGTACGTGGTTCAGCACAATCAGCGTCCGCTTCAACATCCTTTACTAGATCTATACCATCGCTTAAATCTGCTTTATTGTTCTTATTCGGTTTAGCAGTCGGTACCTTCACCTCTGTATATGTGTCCGTACTGTTAGAAACTGCTACGTTGTCTTCAAGAACTGAAACTGAATCAGAATCTTCTGATGTTGATTCATCATTCTTGACCTGCAATAAAATATGTAAATCCAACATCTAATTATTTCTACCTAGCATCATAACTGAAGATGATTCACTCTGTCATCATAGTGCTGGAACAGGTATTAACAATTCTTCGAAGCACTGGGGCTCAATGATATATACACAACAGGGCCACAACAAACCTGGATCTTTCCCATGATTCCATGACAACACATTGGGAGATAAGATAGCAAACATCACATTAGTTGGTCACATATTTTGGCGACTCAACCAAATTTATAACAAGAGAATCATTGAAATGACCCAGAGTCACTCACATGATATTTCCTTTGTTTAAACTTATTTTCAAGATTAAAGCTATGATGGTCATGTGAATTTCAGCTTATTTTAGATATTTTCCCACATTTTCGAGGAAAGTTTCAAGTTTTGGAATAACTACTCTGAGCCAAATATAATGAAATTCCAGCTATTGGTTGAGACAGACATATTGCAGAGAGACAGACAGATGCACAGACATCACTAAAACAATATCATCCGAGCATAACTGGAGGATTACAAACATGCCTGCGAGTCACTGTATATGTACTAAATATTCTTCTCTTCAAGCCACCCCGTACACCTTACACTAACTGATGGGTATATAATCACTATAAAGTTACATGCTAGCCACTGGATATGTACTAAATATGTCTTCAAGCCACCCCGTACACCTTACACTAACTGATGGGTATATAATCACTATAAAGTTACATGCGAGCCACTGTATATGTACTAAATATTCTTGTCTTCAAGTCACCCCGTACACATTACACTAACTGATGGGTATATAATCACTATAAAGTTACATGCTAGCCACTGGATATGTACTAAATATTCTTGTCTTCAAGTCACCCCGTACACCTTACACTAACTGATGGGTATATAATCACTATAAAGTTACATGCTAGCCACTGGATATGTACTAAATATTCTTGTCTTCAAGCCACCCCGTACACATTACACTAACTGATGGGTATATAATCACTATAAAGTTACATGCTAGCCACTGGATATGTACTAAATATTCTTGTCTTCAAGCCACCCCATACACCTTACACTAACTGATGGGTATATAATCACTATAAAGTTACATGCTAGCCACTGGATATGTACTAAATATGTCTTCAAGCCACCCCGTACACCTTACACTAACTGATGGGTATATAATCACTATAAAGTTACATGCTAGCCACTGGATATGTACTAAATATGTCTTCAAGCCACCCCGTACACCTTACACTAACTGATGGGTATATAATCACTATAAAGTTACATGCTAGCCACTGGATATGTACTAAATATGTCTTCAAGCCACCCCGTACACCTTACACTAACTGATGGGTATATAATCACTATAAAGTTACATGCTAGCCACTGTATATGTACTAAATATGTCTTCAAGCCACCCCGTACACCTTACACTAACTGATGGGTATATAATCACTATAAAGTTACATGCTAGCCACTGGATATGTACTAAATATGTCTTCAAGCCACCCCGTACACCTTACACTAACTGATGGGTATATAATCACTATAAAGTTACATGCTAGCCACTGGATATGTACTAAATATTTTGTCTTCAAGCCACCCCGTACACCTTACACTAACTGATGGGTATATAATCACTATAAAGTTACATGCTAGCCACTGGATATGTACTAAATATTCTTGTCTTCAAGCCACCCCGTATACACCTTACACTAACTGATGGGTATATAATCACTATAAAGTTACATGCTAGCCACTGGATATGTACTAAATATTCTTGTCTTCAAGCCACCCCACCCCGTACACCTTACACTAACTGATGGGTATATAATCACTATAAAGTTACATGCTAGCCACTGTATATGTACTAAATATTCTTGTCTTCAAGCCAGCCCGTACACCGTACACTAACTGATGGGTATATAATCACTATAAAGTTACATGCTAGCCACTGTATATGTACTAAATATTCTTGTCTTCAAGCCACCCCGTACACCTTACACTAACTGATGGGTATATAATCACTATAAAGTTACATGCTAGCCACTGGATATGTACTAAATATTCTTGTCTTCAAGCCACCCCGTATACACCTTACACTAACTGATGGGTATATAATCACTATAAAGTTACATGCTAGCCACTGGATATGTACTAAATATTCTTGTCTTCAAGCCACCCCACCCCGTACACCTTACACTAACTGATGGGTATATAATCACTATAAAGTTACATGCTAGCCACTGTATATGTACTAAATATTCTTGTCTTCAAGCCAGCCCGTACACCGTACACTAACTGATGGGTATATAATCACTATAAAGTTACATGCTAGCCACTGTATATGTACTAAATATTCTTGTCTTCAAGCCACCCCGTACACCTTACACTAACTGATGGGTATATAATCACTATAAAGTTACATGCTAGCCACTGTATATGTACTAAATATTCTTGTCTTCAAGTCACCCAGTACACCTTACACTAACTGATGGGTATATAATCACTATAACGTTACATGCTAGCCACTGTATATGTACTAAATATGTCTTCAAGCCACCCCGTACACCTTACACTAACTGATGGGTATATAATCACTATAAAGTTACATGCTAGCCACTGTATATGTACCAAATATTCTTGTCTTCAAGCCACCCCGTACACCTTACACTAACTGATGGGTATATAATCACTATAAAGTTACATGCTAGCCACTGGATATGTACTAAATATTCTTGTCTTCAAGCCACCCCGTACACCTTACACTAACTGATGGGTATATAATCACTATAAAGTTACATGCTAGCCACTGGATATGTACTAAATATTCTTGTCTTCAAGCCACCCCGTACACCTTACACTAACTGATGGGTATATAATCACTATAAAGTTACATGCTAGCCACTGGATATGTACTAAATATTCTTGTCTTCAAGCCACCCCGTACACCTTACACTAACTGATGGGTATATAATCACTATAAAGTTACATGCTAGCCACTGTATATGTACTAAATATTCTTGTCTTCAAGCCACCCCGTACACCTTACACTAACTGATGGGTATATAATCACTATAAAGTTACATGCTAGCCACTGTATATGTACTAAATATTCTTGTCTTCAAGCCAACCCGTACACCTTACACTAACTGATGGGTATATAATCACTATAAAGTTACATGCGAGCCACTGTATATGTACTAAATATGTCTTCAAGTCACCCCGTACACCTTACACTAACTGATGGGTATATAATCACTATAAAGTTACATGCTAGCCACTGGATATGTACTAAATATGTCTTCAAGCCACCCCGTACACCTTACATTAACTGATGGGTATATAATCACTATAAAGTTACATGCGAGCCACTGTATATGTACTAAATATGTCTTCAAGCCACCCCGTACACCTTACACTAACTGATGGGTATATAATCACTATAAAGTTACATGCGAGCCACTGTATATGAACTAAATATTCTTGTCTTCAAGTCCCCCATACACCTTACACTAACTGATGGGTATATAATCACTATAAAGTTACATGCTAGCCACTGTATATGTACTAAATATTCTTGTCTTCAAGCCACCCCGTACACCTTACACTAACTGATGGGTATATAATCACTATAAAGTTACATGCTAGCCACTGGATATGTACTAAATATTCTTGTCTTCAAGCCACCCCGTACACCTTACACTAACTGATGGGTATATAATCACTATAAAGTTACATGCTAGCCACTGGATATGTACTAAATATTCTTGTCTTCAAGCCACCCCGTACACCTTACACTAACTGATGGGTATATAATCACTATAAAGTTACATGCTAGCCACTGGATATGTACTAAATATTCTTGTCTTCAAGCCACCCCGTACACATTACACTAACTGATGGGTATATAATCACTATAAAGTTACAGGCTAGCCACTGGATATGTACTAAATATTCTTGTCTTCAAGCCACCCCGTACACCTTACACTAACTGATGGGTATATAATCACTATAAAGTTACATGCTAGCCACTGTATATGTACTAAATATTCTTGTCTTCAAGCCACCCCGTACACCTTACACTAATCACTATAAAGTTACATGCTAGCCACTGGATATGTACTAAATATGTCTTCAAGCCACCCCGTACACCTTACACTAACTGATGGGTATATAATCACTATAAAGTTACATGCGAGCCACTGTATATGAACTAAATAATCTTGTCTTCAAGTCCCCCATACACCTTACACTAACTGATGGGTATATAATCACTATAAAGTTACATGCTAGCCACTGTATATGTACTAAATATTCATGTCTTCAAGCCACCCCGTACACCTTACACTAACTGATGGGTATATAATCACTATAAAGTTACATGCTAGCCACTGGATATGTACTAAATATTCTTGTCTTCAAGCCACCCCATACACCTTACACTAACTGATGGGTATATAATCACTATAAAGTTACATGCTAGCCACTGTATATGTACTAAATATTCTTGTCTTCAAGCCACCCCGTACACCTTACACTAACTGATGGGTATATAATCACTATAAAGTTACATGCTAGCCACTGGATATGTACTATATATGTCTTCAAGCCACCCCGTACACCTTACACTAACTGATGGGTATATAATCACTATAAAGTTACATGCGAGCCACTGTATATGAACTAAATAATCTTGTCTTCAAGTCCCCCATACACCTTACACTAACTGATGGGTATATAATCACTATAAAGTTACATGCTAGCCACTGTATATGTACTAAATATTCATGTCTTCAAGCCACCCCGTACACCTTACACTAACTGATTGGTATATAATCACTATAAAGTTACATGCTAGCCACTGGATATGTACTAAATATTCTTGTCTTCAAGCCACCCCGTACACCTTACACTAACTGATGGGTATATAATCACTATAAAGTTACATGCTAGCCACTGTATATGTACTAAATATTCTTGTCTTCAAGCCACCCCGTACACCTTACACTAACTGATGGGTATATAATCACTATAAAGTTACATGCTAGCCACTGGATATGTACTAAATATGTCTTCAAGCCACTCCGTACACCTTACACTAACTGATGGGTATATAATCACTATAAAGTTACATGCGAGCCACTGTATATGTACTAAATATGTCTTCAAGCCACCCCGTACACCTTACACTAACTGATGGGTATATAATCACTATAAAGTTACATGCTAGCCACTGGATATGTACTAAATATTCTTGTCTTCAAGCCACCCCGTACACCTTACACTAACTGATGGGTATATAATCACTATAAAGTTACATGCTAGCCACTGTATATGTACTAAATATTCTTGTCTTCAAGCCACCCCACCCCGTACACCTTACACTAACTGATGGGTATATAATCACTATAAAGTTACATGCGAGCCACTGGATATGTACTATATATCATTTTATCACATAAGTTTGCTTGTATTAAATGTAATACAGTCATCTCATAATGTCTTATATGTACACATGTGTAATAACACCTGGAAGGATTCTAATTGGTTGAGAGAATAATCCTATAATTTGTAAATTAAACTGTAAATTACTGTATGCATATTTCTAGCTGAATTGGTACATAACGTTACGATAAGACAAATGACGATTTAAAAAATCTCAACACAATTATAAGACTGTTTAAAACATAAATATAACACTGTTTTGTGTAGTGACATCAGGAAGATTTAGTGATGTCATGAGAATTTGCACAGATACTTGGCGCCAAAATGAACGTAGCAACATTATTTGTTAAATGAGTACGTCATTGTACTGTGATAAAAGGATCTCGTGATAATTTCATGTTATGTTATATTTCAGGTTTTACGCCTGCATCAGCAGCATTTTGGGCTATATCGCCGACGGGCAGTTTACCTAACAACACCTTTCCTGGGCAGGCTCCAGCGGTTAACCAGTACTTGGGTGCACAAACCTCCATAAGAAACTGCCAACTTTTTCATATAAATGAGACACGGTCTGAGCGGGGCTCGAACCCGTGACCATCAGTGATGATAGGTTACAGTGGTATACAAGTCAGCGACCTTAACCACTCGACCACAGAGGCGATTTTGAGTTTTGAAATTTTGCTATTAAGCTCGTCAAAAGGCTCGCAAAATTCCCAAATTCATTTCATAAAATGTAGTATGAAATAAGCCTATCTTTTTCTATGTTATTAGAACGGGGGTCATTACTACAGTCTCATTACTACTACATGTACACGAAACTCATCAGCTTATCACAGTGAAATATTGTGCATATACAAATGTATATATACATGTCCCAGTTGATAAATTAGTGATGTTCTACCTATATCAATCAATAATTTATTTGTGTTCAACCTACAACAAGGTGAGGAGATTATGAACACAATTGTTGTATTGCTATTTGCCTGGCAACCACCTATAGCTGTCGGTCGCCAATGGCGCCAATTGCGACAAAAAACAAATATTGGCGCTAAATTTTGTGAACTGGCGAAAATATTTGGCGCAACTTTTTTTTGGGGCACATGTTTTGTCAAATACACGGCTTCAAATATTTATTTGTTAACTATATGGCTCTTAGTTTTTTAAATTGGCTCCAGTGTTTTTCAATTGGCGACAGAAGTGGCGCAGACAAACATTCAGACAGAGGGAACCCTGCCTATAGTAGCTAGTTTCAATCTTTATTATAGTCTCGTCTATGTACATAACATATTATAAAACAAAGCATGAACAATAATCAACAGTACATAGCCATTCAATGTTAATGAATTATATGAGTTATATCACAGTTATATATATATATCAATATCACATACTATCATTGTAATTATATTGTTTTATACAAGGTAAACTTGAGCAGTAGCCGTTAATTGTGATTGATACTAAGATCGGCAAATTAAATTGTGAAAGTAAATACGAGCACAAACACGCAATTAAAAAATAGATCCGTTATCAACCTCCATCAGATTGAATTAACAACAACTTCTCAGAGTAAATAAAAACATTAGCATATCATAATAAGAAAAGAAGAAAATATCGTGACCCCCACACATAGAAGATCTGTCACGTACATCTTATGTAGATTTCATTAAGATAGCACTATTAATGATGTTGACATCATTAAAGCAAGTCTACCTGTAACAATGTTTGCTAAATCAGGGGTCACAACTCGGGTGTTACTCTGCTAATCTGTCCAACGCAAAATTAATCAGACTGTTATCCCCAAAACAGTCAAATTGTAGCATATTTTGGTAAATCAGGTGTAATAACTCTGGTGTTACTTTGCTAATACGACATACGTTCAATTAATCAGGCTGCTACCCCCAAAACAGTGGAATTATTAACAATTTTTGATAAACCAGTGGTCATAATAAGGTGTTACTAGTCTTTTGGGTTTTTTTGGGGGGGTTTAACGTTGCACCAACAGCTTAGGTCATATGGTGACTCTCCAGCTATATTGGTGAAGGAAGACCACAGGATGCCTTCTGAGCACTATTTCAGGCACAGGTGGGCGGGCACACATAGATAGAACAACCAACCTACCACAAGCCAGCTAGAGAGCTTCCTCACTTGAAAGAATTTGACAGCCCCAGTGGGATTCGAGCCTACAGCGGTGATGGGCAAGTGATTTGTAAACGACATTAACAACTCGGCCACTGAGGCCCCGAATGTTACTGGCTAATCTGCCAAATGTTTCAAAAATTGTTAGAGATGTAATTTTCATACACTTGCAATATCTATCTAGCCTTTTTGAGTTCCGTTCCAAAGAGAAATATTGTTCAAAACAGCATATTTTGGGTCTGTGTATTTAATGCAAGTACAAGTTTGATCTCAAAATATAATGGTTACACAGTTGGTTAATGAAAACAGTTTAAATATACTTCAACTTACCATCCCTGTACCATCTCCTGCATTCATGTGTATGTTCTTTCCTTTGTACACATGATAATCTCCACGGACTATAATTGTTTTATGCTCATTGTGTATATTTTGTACAGCAGAACCAGATGGGTTTTGTACAGAAGAACCAGATGGGTTTTGTACAGCAGAACAAGATGGGTTTTCTACATCAGAACCAGGTGGGTTTTGTACAGCAGAACGAGATGGGTTTTCTACATCAGAACCAGATGGGTTTTCTACATCAGAACCAGATGGGTTTTCTACAGCAGAACCAGGTGGGTTTTCTACATCAGAACCAGGTGGGTTTTGTACAGCATTGTAGAGAACTGAAATAAGATTATTGAATTTTACTTTTTGCTATCATTTGACCGATTGCCCATTTAACCCTTGCTGAATGAAGTGGAAGGAATGTGCAAACATAGTTGGGCTGTGTTGCGTAACGCAGCATCTGATCATGATCTATGTTGTTTTTGTTTATTTAAGTTTATTTAACGTTGCTACAGGTTGCCCATTTTCAAAATTCTTTCACTGCAGTTTATGTTTTGGTGAGCTTTATTTTTCAGGATTAACAAATCTTGTTGCTGGTTTTCCTTTAATACATTCATGTACATTGTATTGTTAGTATGTAACTAGATACCAGGGCTTCTAAAACCGGCGGTCTCCCGGTCCTTTAATACATTCATGTACATTGTATTGTTAGTATGTAACTAGATACCAGGGCTTCTAAAACCGGCGGTCTCCCAGTCCAGGACCGAATCTTAAACTGACTGGTTTGTAGAACCAAAAAGTCATAAAAAATCCGTCAAGAAAATTGTTGAAAAAGCCAAGAAATCCGTTAAATGTATTTTTTTCCTAACAAACCTAAATTGGTAAATATAATCTCTCGATAAGGTGTAGACATGTTCACACCTGTTTCCGGTCTAAGATCGATATGCGACGTGCTTGACGGATCCATGTTGATTGCCCATTACCCATCCGAGACAGGATGTTTTGCCCTAGGTACTAAATTGTCAATATGATAAGTGAATTAAACGGCTACGGAGCTTCTTCAAATTACAACAGGTGCGTGTCTAAATATGTCTAAAAATAGATATGGATATAGAAAATTAATTTTGCTACACAGTGCAGACGTCACTGTTGAATATCATCACACTTTACAATAAAAGCCTTGCTTATATTATATACAACCGATCTGGTTTTGAAAATTTTAGAAGCCCTGCTAGATACAAAGTTCTTTATTTATATTACATAGATACTATTTTGAATTGTGATAAGACATGCGTACAGATGTATTGATGCTATTTTGAATTGTGATAAGACATGCGTACAGATGTATTGATGCTATTTTGAATTGTGATAAGACATGCGTACAGATGTATTGATGCTATTTTGAATTGTGATAAGACATACATACAGATGTATTGATGCTATTTTGAATTGTGATAAGACATACATACAGATGTATTGATGCTATTTTGAATTGTGATAAGACATACGTACAGATGTATTGATGCTATTTTGAATTGTGATAAGACATATGTACAGATGTATTGATGCTATTTTGAATTGTGATAAGACATACGTACAGATGTATTGATACTATTTTGAATTGTGATAAGACATGCGTACAGATGTATTGATGCTATTTTGAATTGTGATAAGACATACGTACAGAGGTATTGATGCTATTTTGAATTGTGATAAGACATATGTACAGATGTATTGATGCTATTTTGAATTGTGATAAGACATATGTACAGATGTATTGATGCTATTTTGAAAAATGTTTTGTAAACTGGAATTTCAATGAATTTACAGACAAATTTGAGAATGAAGAAGTTCACGATGACAATTGTTTGAAAACATACTTGTTTTGAACTGTTTCCCGCATAGAGATTAAGGCTATTACTCTACTAATTTTGATATCAGAGAGAAACTAACTTGAAAATTATACCTGAACTATATAATGAATAGCTGTTCGATTAGCGCAGTGGTTAGCACACTCACTTCTCACCAATGCAACCTGGATTCAATCCTTGGACTAGGAAGTATGTGAGATGGTATGGTGGTCGCCAGATCAGACAGGTTGGTTTCCTCCAGGTATTCCGGTTTCCTTCCACACATATGATCTCATACAGTTTCATACGCGCCAACGAGACTGATTAATATATATTGTTAAAGCTTGTTTCGCAAACGTTGTAAAATATTAGTGTGTATTGAAAGTACTTTGTTTAATATTGACTTTTGTGTTTGTATTGGAAGAAATCTCTATATAGAGATATAGTGCATAGGTGTCTTAACTACTGATTTATGCATCAATTTCTAATCATTTTATTCAGCTGACACTGTCATTGTATAAGATTGTGCATAAGTAAGTAATTGTCATTGCATAAGATTGTGTATAAGTAGGTAATTGACATTGTATAAGATTGTGTATAAGTAAGTAATTGTCATTGGATAAGATTGTGTATAAGTAAGTAATTGTCATTGGATAAGATTGTGTATAAGTAAGTGTCATTGGATAAGATTGTGTATAAGTAAGTAATTGCCATTGTATAAGATTGTATATAAGTAAGTAATTGCCATTGGTTAAGATTGTGTATAAGTAAGTAATTGTCATTGGATACGATTGTGTATAAGTAAGTAATTGCCATTGTATAAGATGGTGTAGGTATAAGTAAGTAATTGCCATTGTATAAGATTGTGTATAAGTAAGTAATTGACATTGTATAAGATTGTGTATAAGTAAGTAATTGTCATTGTATAAGATTGTGTATAAGTAAGTAATTGTCATTGTATAAGATTGTGTATAAGTAAGTAATTGTCATTGGATAAGATTGTGTATAAGTAAGTAATTGCCATTGGATAAGATTGTGTATAAGTAAGTAATTGCCATTGTATAATATTGTGTATAAGTAAGTAATTGTCATTGGATAAGATTGTGTATAAGTAAGTAATTGCCATTGTATAAGATTGTGTATAAGTAAGTAATTGTCATTGTATAAGATTGTGTATAAGTAAGTAATTGTCATTGGATAAGATTGTGTATAAGTAAGTAATTGCCATTGCATAAGATTGTGTATAAGTAAGTAATTGCCATTGTATAAGATTGTGTATAAGTAAGTAATTGCCATTGGATAAGATTGTGTATAAGTAAGTAATTGTCATTGTATAAGATTGTGTATAAGTAAGTAATTGTCATTGCATAAGATTGTGTGTAAGTAAGTAATTGTCATTGGATAAGATTGTGTATAAGTAAGTAATTGCCATTGTATAAGATTGTGTATAAGTAAGTAATTGTCATTGTATAAGATTGTGTATAAGTAAGTAATTGTCATTGGATAAGATTGTGTGTAAGTAAGTAATTGTCATTGTATAAGATGGTGTGTAAGTAAGTAATTGTCATTGGATAAGATTGTGTATAAGTAAGTAACTGTCATTGGATAAGATTGTGTATAAGTAAGTAATTGTCATTGGATACGATTGTGTATAAGTAAGTAATTGCCATTGTATAAGATTGTGTATAAGTAAGTAATTGTCATTGGATAAGATTGTGTGTAAGTAAGTAATTGCCATTGGATAAGATTGTGCATAAGTAAGTAATTGCCATTGTATAAGATTGTGTATAAGTAAGTAATTGTCATTGGATAAGATTGTGTGTAAGTAAGTAATTGCCATTGGATAAGATTGTGTATAAGTAAGTAATTGTCATTGTATAAGATTGTGTAGGTATAAGTAAGTAATTGTCATTGTATAAGATTGTGTAGGTATAAGTAAGTAATTGTCATTGTATAAGATTGTGTAGGTATAAGTAAGTAATTGCCATTGGATAAGATTGTGCATAAGTAAGTAATTGCCATTGTATAAGATTGTGTATAAGTAAGTAATTGTCATTGGATAAGATTGTGTGTAAGTAAGTAATTGCCATTGGATAAGATTGTGTATAAGTAAGTAATTGTCATTGTATAAGATTGTGTAGGTATAAGTAAGTAATTGTCATTGTATAAGATTGTGTAGGTATAAGTAAGTAATTGTCATTGTATAAGATTGTGTAGGTATAAGTAAGTAATTGTCATTGGATAAGATTGTGTATAAGTAAGTAATTGTCATTGGATAAGATTGCGTATAAGTAAGTGTCATTGGATAAGATTGTGTATAAGTAAGTAATTGCCATTGTATAAGATTGTATATAAGTAAGTAATTGCCATTGGTTAAGATTGTGTATAAGTAAGTAATTGTCATTGGATACGATTGTGTATAAGTAAGTAATTGCCATTGTATAAGATGGTGTAGGTATAAGTAAGTAATTGCCATTGTATAAGATTGTGTATAAGTAAGTAATTGACATTGTATAAGATTGTGTATAAGTAAGTAATTGCCATTGTATAATATTGTGTATAAGTAAGTAATTGCCATTGGATAAGATTGTGTATAAGTAAGTAATTGTCATTGGATAAGATTGTGTATAAGTAAGTAATTGCCATTGTATAAGATTGTGTATAAGTAAGTAATTGTCATTGTATAAGATTGTGTATAAGTAAGTAATTGTCATTGGATAAGATTGTGTATAAGTAAGTAATTGCCATTGGATAAGATTGTGTATAAGTAAGTAATTGTCATTGTATAAGATTGTGTATAAGTAAGTAATTGTCATTGCATAAGATTGTGTGTAAGTAAGTAATTGTCATTGGATAAGATTGTGTATAAGTAAGTAATTGCCATTGTATAAGATTGTGTATAAGTAAGTAATTGTCATTGTATAAGATTGTGTATAAGTAAGTAATTGTCATTGGATAAGATTGTGTGTAAGTAAGTAATTGTCATTGTATAAGATGGTGTGTAAGTAAGTAATTGTCATTGGATAAGATTGTGTATAAGTAAGTAACTGTCATTGGATAAGATTGTGTATAAGTAAGTAATTGTCATTGGATACGATTGTGTATAAGTAAGTAATTGCCATTGTATAAGATTGTGTATAAGTAAGTAATTGTCATTGGATAAGATTGTGTGGTATAAGTAAGTAATTGCCATTGGATAAGATTGTGCATAAGTAAGTAATTGCCATTGTATAAGATTGTGTATAAGTAAGTAATTGTCATTGGATAAGATTGTGTGTAAGTAAGTAATTGCCATTGGATAAGATTGTGTATAAGTAAGTAATTGTCATTGTATAAGATTGTGTAGGTATAAGTAAGTAATTGTCATTGTATAAGATTGTGTAGGTATAAGTAAGTAATTGTCATTGTATAAGATTGTGTAGGTATAAGTAAGTAATTGCCATTGGATAAGATTGTGCATAAGTAAGTAATTGCCATTGTATAAGATTGTGTATAAGTAAGTAATTGTCATTGGATAAGATTGTGTGTAAGTAAGTAATTGCCATTGGATAAGATTGTGTATAAGTAAGTAATTGTCATTGTATAAGATTGTGTAGGTATAAGTAAGTAATTGTCATTGTATAAGATTGTGTAGGTATAAGTAAGTAATTGTCATTGTATAAGATTGTGTCGGTATAAGTAAGTAATTGTCATTGGATAAGATTGTGTATAAGTAAGTAATTGTCATTGGATAAGATTGTGTGTAAGTAAGTAATTGTCATTGTATAAGATGGTGTGTAAGTAAGTAATTGTCATTGGATAAGATTGTGTATAAGTAAGTAACTGTCATTGGATAAGATTGTGTATAAGTAAGTAATTGTCATTGGATACGATTGTGTATAAGTAAGTAATTGCCATTGTATAAGATTGTGTATAAGTAAGTAATTGTCATTGGATAAGATTGTGTGTATGTAAGTAATTGCCATTGGATAAGATTGTGCATAAGTAAGTAATTGCCATTGTATAAGATTGTGTATAAGTAAGTAATTGTCATTGGATAAGATTGTGTGTAAGTAAGTAATTGCCATTGGATAAGATTGTGTATAAGTAAGTAATTGTCATTGTATAAGATTGTGTAGGTATAAGTAAGTAATTGTCATTGTATAAGATTGTGTAGGTATAAGTAAGTAATTGTCATTGTATAAGATTGTGTAGGTATAAGTAAGTAATTGTCATTGTATAAGATTGTGTATAAGTAAGTAATTGTCATTGTATAAGATTGTGTATAAGTAAGTAATTGTCATTGTATAAGATTGTGTGTAAGTAAGTAATTGTCATTGTATAAGATTGTATATAAGTAAGTAATTGCCATTGTATAAGATTGTGTATAAGTAAGTAATTGTCATTGGATAAGAGTGTGTATAAGTAAGTAATTGACATTGTATAAGATTGTGTATAAGTAAGTAATTGTCATTGGATAAGAGTGTGTATAAGTAAGTAATTGACATTGTATAAGATTGTGTATAAGTAAGTAATTGTCATTGTATAAGATTGTGTATAAGTAAGTAATTGTCATTGTATAAGATTGTGTATAAGTAAGTAATTGCCATTGTATAAGATTGTGTATAAGTAAGTAATTGCCATTGTATAAGATTGTGTATAAGTAAGTAATTGCCATTGTATAAGATTGTGTATAAGTAAGTAATTGTCATTGTATAAGATTGTGTATAAGTAAGTAATTGCCATTGGATAAGATTGTGTATAAGTAAGTAATTGTCATTGTATAAGATTGTGTATAAGTAAGTAATTGCCATTGGATAAGATTGTGTATAAGTAAGTAATTGCCATTGGATAAGATTGTGTATAAGTAAGTATTTGCCATTGGATAAGATTGTGTATAAGTAATTGCCATTGGATAAGATTGTGCATAAGTAAGTAATTGTCATTGTATAAGATTGTGTATAAGTAAGTAATTGTCATTGTATAAGATTGTGTATAAGTAAGTAATTGTCATTGGATAAGATTGTGTAGGTGTAAGTAAGTAATTGTCATTGGATACGATTGTGTATAAGTAAGTAATTGCCATTGTATAAGATTGTGTATAAGTAAGTAATTGTCATTGTATAAGATTGTGTATAAGTAAGTAATTGTCATTGGATAAGATTGTGTATAAGTAAGTAATTGTCATTGGATAAGAGTGTGCATAAGTAAGTAATTGCCATTGGATAAGATTGTGTATAAGTAAGTAATTGTCATTGTACAAGATTGTGTATAAGTAAGTAATTGTCATTGGATAAGATTGTGTATAAGTAAGTAATTGCCATTGGATAAGATTGTGTAGGTATAAGTAAGTAATTGACATTGTATAAGATTGTGTAGGTATAAGTAATTGACATTGTATATTGACATTGTATAAGAGTGTGTAGGTATAAGTAAGTAATTGTCATTGGATAAGATTGTGTAGGTATAAGTAATTGACATTGTATAAAATTGTGTAGGGTATAAGTAAGTAATTGACATTGTATAAGAATATGTAGGTATAAGTAATTGACATTGTATAAGATTGTGTAGGTATAAGTAATTGACATTGTATAAAATTGTGTAGGGTATAAGTAAGTAATTGACATTGTATAAGATTGTGTATAAGTAAGTAATTGTCATTGTATAAGATTATGTAGGTATAGGTAAGTAATTGACATTGGAAAAGATTGTGTAGGTATAAGTAAGTAATTGACATTGCCGACTAGAACAGCAAAGTCGATATTGTATATTCAACACTGGATATACAGCAATTTTGTATTTCGCTTTGATGCAAGACCAAGGCAATGCCAAATATCATAGGGTAAGACCAAGGCAATGCCAAATATCATAGGGTAAGACCAAGGCAATGCCAAATATCATAGGGTAAGACCAAGGCAATGCCAAATATCATAGGGTAAGACCAAGGCAATGCCAAATATCATAGGGCGCCCAATTCGCCAATATTCCCTTGTACAATATCTTTTAAGATTTTCTTGCTAAATTTTAATACATGTTCTTACCGCGATGTGTGTTCCATCTGTTTCTGCCTGATGTTCAAAAACATGAAAAAGAAAATGCAACATTAGAACACTGGATTTTAACAAAGAATATCTCACCATTCTGCGTTCATTTGGACGATGGAAACAGGGTTTTCTCCATTCCCTTTAAGAGCTAATATTTATAGTGCTTGAATTTCTAACTGTCTAAAATACAGCAATTGATTTTCTAACTGTCTAAAATACAACTGTCATACCGTATTGTTCCTATTTATAGCGCCCGGGCGCGATGCAAAACACAAAAGGGGTGCACTAATTAGAGTAATTAATATCTGTAGTATAGGTGTGGAAAATCTCTGTTTCAATATCGGTAATTGCCAACTAATTGGAAGAAACTGCTCAGTGACCTTGCTTTGTCATAATGCGATGCCTACTACGTCATCGTATGTTACCTAAATCGATCGATAATTATGTTCTGAACATAGTTAACCCGTGTTTCTGTGGATTGTTCCGCGTTATAAACATTTATACGGTGTCTATGTAAATAACTATCCTTGTACTTTCGGTTTGAATAGCTCGAGGCATTGTTGATATTGTGTGAATTCTTCTGTGAAAATAAATACTTTTTTATAGCGATACACGTTCAACAAGTGATGGGCATATTATTCATGCATACTTAGTGATTCATGAGCTTGGAGTTTATATATATGTATGGATTACGCTAAACAACAGTACTACCGACAGGTAAGCCAATTATTTCCTTTTAAGGGCTATTTCATGTTGCATTTTTACGTGGGTGCGCCTATATTAGAGGTGGCGCTTTAAATAGTAACAATACGGTAATTAAGAAATCATTAAATCTGTATTAAAACTCCAATGAGATCAACTAATGCATTAGATTTGTGTGTGAATCATCTGAATTCTAGTGTAATAAGCATTATATTACCCTGTACACATGTCACTCTGAAATTGAGAAATTTTCTGGCAATAGAAATTGGTTTTTACCAAGCAATATCAAGCGCTTGAATTTTTATCTGCAGATGACCTTGGACAATGGTAAGTATGTTAATGTTGTGGAGAAATCGGATGTGGATTTGTATGTTGTAGAAAGTTGCTATGGAAGGGTAGGAATAAGGACTCTTGCAAGACATGTACTCAAGGAAACATCAGTGGAAGTCGTGATAGCACAGTGGTAGCTTGTTCGCTTCAAGGGCAAATGGCCTGGAGTTTGGCCGCAGACGTAGCCGTTACGGTTGTGCCATTAGACAAGGTATTTAAATAAATACCACCTTGCCTCTTCTCTCTCCCTCTCGTGATGGATTCCATCAGTAATGAGGTGTCTCGAGAGTGATTATTATAAGTTACTTTAAACTTTATTTATTGTTCTTCTTTTGTACAAAGAGCATATATACATGGACATTGTAAACACACAGGTTGCAGAAAGAGAACAAAGGATTGGAAAACAAGATAAATACAATACATTGTATTGTTAGTATGTAACTAGATACCAGGGCTTCTAAAACCAGCGGTCTCCCAGTCCTTTAATACATTCATGTACATTGTATTGTTAGTACCGGTATGTAACTAGATACCAAGGCTTCTAAAACCGGCGGTCTCCCAGTCCTTTAATACATTCATGTACATTGTATTGTTAGTATGTAACTAGATACCAAGACTTCTAAAACCAACGGTCTCCTGGTCCTTTAATACATTCATGTACATTGTATTGTTAGTACCGGTATGTAACTAGATACCAAGGCTTCTAAAACCGACGGTCTCCCGGTCCTTTAATACATTCATGTACATTGTATTGTTAGTACCGGTATGTAACTAGATACCAAGGCTTCTAAAACCGGCGGTCTCCCAGTCCTTTAATACATTCATGTACATTGTATTGTTAGTATGTAACTAGATACCAAGGCTTCTAAAACCGACGGTCTCCCGGTCCTTTAATACATTCATGTACATTGTATTGTTAGTATGTAACTAGATACCAAGGCTTCTAAAACCGACGGTCTCCCAGTCCTTTAATACATTCATGTACATTGTATTGTTAGTATGTAACTAGATACCAAGGCTTCTAAAACCGACGGTCTCCCAGTCCTTTAATACATTCATGTACATTGTATTGTTAGTATGTAACTAGATACCAGGGCTTCTAAAACCGGCGGTCTCCCAGTCCTTTAATACATTCATGTACATTGTATTGTTAGTATGTAACTAGATACCAAGACTTCTAAAAACCGACGGTCTCCCAGTCCTTTAATACATTCATGTACATTGTATTGTTAGTATGTAACTAGATACCAGGGCTTCTAAAACCGGCGGTCTCCCAGTCCTTTAATACATTCATGTACATTGTATTGTTAGTATGTAACTAGATACCAAGACTTCTAAAAACCGACGGTCTCCCAGTCCTTTAATACATTCATGTACATTGTATTGTTAGTATGTAACTAGATACCAGGGCTTCTAAAACCGGCGGTCTCCCAGTCCTTTAATACATTCATGTACATTGTATTGTTAGTATGTAACTAGATACCAAGACTTCTAAAAACCGACGGTCTCCCAGTCCTTTAATACATTCATGTACATTGTATTGTTAGTATGTAACTAGATACCAGGGCTTCTAAAACCGGCGGTCTCCCAGTCCTTTAATACATTCATGTACATTGTATTGTTAGTATGTAACTAGATACCAGGGCTTCTAAAACCGGCAGTCTCCCAGTCCTTTAATACATTCATGTACATTGTATTGTTAGTATGTAACTAGATACCAGGGCTTCTAAAACCGGCGGTCTCCCGGTCCTTTAATACATTCATGTACATTGTATTGTTAGTATGTAACTAGATACCAGGGCTTCTAAAACCGGCGGTCTCCCGGTCCAGGACCGAATCTTAAACTGACGGACCGGTTGTACAACCAAAAAGTCATAAAAAATCGGTCAAGAAAATTTTGGAAAAGCCAAGAAATCCGTTAAATGTATTTTTTTTCTAACAAACCTAAATTGGTAAATATAATCTCTCGATAAGGTGTAGAAATGTTCACACCTGTTTCCGGTCTAAGATCAATATGCGACGTGCTTGACGGATCCATGTTGATTGCCCATTACCCATCCGAGACAGGATGTTTTGCCCTAGGTACTAAATTGTCAATATGATAAGTGAATTAAACGGCTACGGAGCTTATTCAAATTACAACAGGTGCGTGTCTAAATATGTCTAAAAATAGATATGGATATAGAAAATTAATTTTGCTACACAGTGCAGACGTCACTGTTGAATATCATCACACTTTACAATAAAAGCCTTGCTTTAAAAATGATAAAAAAAAAAAATATTATATACAACCGATTTGGTTTTGAAAATTTTAGAAGCCCTGCTAGATACAAAGTTCTTTATTTATATTACATAGATACTATTTTGAATTGTGATAAGGCATACATACGTACAGTTGTATTGATGCTATTTTGAATTGTGATAAGACATATGTACAGATGCTATTTTGAATTGTGATAAGACATGCGTACAGATGTATTGATGCTATTTTGAATTGTGATAAGACATATGTACAGATGTATTGATGCTATTTTGAATTGTGATAAGACATGCGTACAGATGTATTGATGCTATTTTGAAAAATGTTTTGTAAACTGGAATTTCAATGAATTTACAGACAAATTTGAGAATGAAGAAGTTCACGATGACAATTGTTTGAAAACATACTTGTTTTGAACTGTTTCCCACATAGAGATTAAGGCTATTACTCTACTAATTTTGATATCAGAGAGCAACTAACTTGAAAATTATACCGGAACTATACAATGAATAGCTGTTCGATTAGCGCAGTGGTTAGCACACTCGCTTCTCACCAATGCAACCTGGATTCAATCCTTGGACTAGGAAGTATGTGAGATGGTATGGTGGTCGCCAGATCAGACAGGTTGGTTTCCTCCAGGTACTCTGGTTTCCTTCCACACATATGATCTCATACAGTTCATACACGCCAACGAGACTGATTAAAATATAAATTGTTAAAGCTTGTTTCGCAAACGTTGTAAAATATTAGTGTGCATTGAAAGTACAGTGACTTTGTTTAATATTGACTATTGTGTTTGTATTGGAAGAAATCTCTATATAGAGATATAGTGCATAGGTGTCTTACCCACAGGGATTCGGCACGTTTGGGAGTACTAGTATATATATTTAAGTACAGGGATTCTACTCTGTGGGATGTCAGATTTCGCATCGATCAGTAAAATGGCCCTATCTGAAACAATGTTGTACAAAGCTGTCCAAATATAACGCCTATCCCGAGTCTTTATATTGTTCTTCAAATAAAACACAACTTTAAGCTGCATGCATGTATACTTTGCAAACAATTGCCACATACATTGGCCATAGCAGGTCACATTTCCATACTAGGACACGGGTTCTGTCAGCAACAAAAAAAATCTTCGACGGGAGAGTTTTAACTGTGAATAACATTATCAATAAAATGTGTTTCCACTAACCTGTATGTTTATTCGGCAAAAATGTACGTCAAAAAGAGATTTCGTAGCATTTTCAATTTGTTTTGAAAAATTCTAAAGCGGCGCAATTCGCATTGAAACCAGCGTTGAAACGAGCGTTCTGATTGGATTATTAGAATGTAACAAGATGTTTTTTTATATAATTATGAAGAACAATCATAATCCAATCAGAACGCTCGTTTCAACGCTGGTTTCAATGCGAATTGCGCCGCTTTAGAATTTTTCAAAACAAATTGAAAATGCTACGAAATCTCTTTTTGACGTACATTTTTGCCGAATAAACATACAGGTTAGTGGAAACACATTTTATTGATAATGTTATTCACAGTTAAAACTCTCCCGTCGAAGATTTTTTTTTGTTGCTGACAGAACCCGTGTCCTAGTATGGAAATGTGACCTGCTATGGCCAATGTATGTGGCAATTGTTTGCAAAGTATACATGCATGCAGCTTAAAGTTGTGTTTTATTTGAAGAACAATATAAAGACTCGGGATAGGCGTTATATTTGGACAGCTTTGTACAACATTGTTTCAGATAGGGCCATTTTACTGATCGATGCGAAATCTGACATCCCACAGAGTAGAATCCCTGTACTTAAATATATATACTAGTACCCCCAAACGTGCCGAATCCCTGTGGTCTTACCTACTGATTCATGCATCAATTTCTAATCATAAGATTGTGTATAAGTAAGTAATTGCCATTGGATAAGATTGTGTATAAGTAAGTAATTGTCATTGCATAAGATTGTGTATAAGTAAGTAATTGTCATTGCATAAGATTGTGTATAAGTAAGTAATTGTCATTGCATAAGATTGTGTTTAAGTAAGTAATTGTCATTGGATAAGATTGTGTATAAGTAAGTAATTGCCATTGGATAAGATTGTGTATAAGTAAGTAATTGTCATTGTATAAGATTGTGAATAAGTAAGTAATTGTCATTGGATAAGATTGTGCATAAGTAAGTAATTGACATTGGATAAGATTGTGCATAAGTAAGTAATTGACATTGGATAAGATTGTGCATAAGTAAGTAATTGACATTGGATAAGATTGTGCATAAGTAAGTAATTGTCATTGGATAAGATTGTGTATAAGTAAGTAATTGACATTGGATAAGATTGTGCATAAGTAAGTAATTGTCATTGTATAAGATTGTGTAGGTATAAGTAAGTAATTGACATTGTATAAGATTATGTAGGTGTAAGTAAGTAATTGACAGTGTATAAGATTGTGTAGGTATAAGTAAGTAATTGACATTGTATAAGATTATGTAGGTGTAAGTAAGTAATTGACAGTGTATAAGATTGTGTAGGTATAAGTATTTGACATTGTATAAGATTGTGTAGGTATAAGTAAGTAATTGACATTGTATAAGATTGTGTATAAGCAAGTAATTGACATTGTATAAGATTATGCAGGTGTAACTAAGTAATTGACATTGTATAAGATTGTGTAGGTATAGGTAAGTAATTGACATTGGAAAAGATTGTGTAGGTATAAGTAAGTAATTGACATTGCCGACTAGAACAGCAAACCCGATATTGTATATTCAACACTGGATATACAGCAATTTTGTATTTCGCTTTGATGCAAGACCAAGGCAATGCCAAATATCATAGGGTAAGACCAAGGCAATGCCAAATATCATAGGGTAAGACCAAGGCAATACCAAATATCATAGGGTAAGACCAAGGCAATACCAAATATCATAGGGTAAGACCAAGGCAATGCCAAATATCATAGGGTAAGACCAAGGCAATGCCAAATATCATAGGGTAAGACCAAGGCAATGCCAAATATCATAGGGTAAGACCAAGGCAATGCCAAATATCATAGGGTAAGACCAAGGCAATGCCAAATATCATAGGGTAAGACCAAGGCAATGCCAAATATCATAGGGTAAGACCAAGGCAATGCCAAATATCATAGGGTAAGACCAAGGCAATGCCAAATATCATAGGGTAAGACCAAGGCAATGCCAAATATCATAGGGTAAGACCAAGGCAATGCCAAATATCATAGGGTAAGACCAAGGCAATGCCAAATATCATAGGGTAAGACCAAGGCAATGCCAAATATCATAGGGTAAGACCAAGGCAATGCCAAATATCATAGGGTAAGACCAAGGCAATGCCAAATATCATAGGGCGCCCAATTCGCCAATATTCCCTTGTACAATATCTTTTAAGATTTTCTTGCTAAATTTTAATACATGTTCTTACCGCGATGTGTGTTCCATCTGTTTCTGCCTGATGTTCAAAAACATGAAAAAGAAAATGCAACATTAGAACACTGGATTTTAACAAAGAATATCTCACCATTCTGCGTTCATTTGGACGATGGAAACAGGGTTTTCTCCATTCCCTTTAAGAGCTAATATTTATAGTGCTTGAATTTCTAACTGTCTAAAATACAGCAATTGATTTTCTAACTGTCTAAAATACAACTGTCATACCGTATTGTTCCTATTTATAGCGCCCGGGCGCGATGCAAAACACAAAAGGGGTGCACTAATTAGAGTAATTAATATCTGTAGTATAGGTGTGGAAAATCTCTGTTTCAATATCGGTAATTGCCAACTAATTGGAAGAAACTGCTCAGTGACCTTGCTTTGTCATAATGCGATGCCTACTACGTCATCGTATGTTACCTAAATCGATCGATAATTATGTTCTGAACATAGTTAACCCGTGTTTCTGTGGATTGTTCCGCGTTATAAACATTTATACGGTGTCTATGTAAATAACTATCCTTGTACTTTCGGTTTGAATAGCTCGAGGCATTGTTGATATTGTGTGAATTCTTCTGTGAAAATAAATACTTTTTTATAGCGATACACGTTCAACAAGTGATGGGCATATTATTCATGCATACTTAGTGATTCATGAGCTTGGAGTTTATATATATGTATGGATTACGCTAAACAACAGTACTACCGACAGGTAAGCCAATTATTTCCTTTTAAGGGCTATTTCATGTTGCATTTTTACGTGGGTGCGCCTATATTAGAGGTGGCGCTTTAAATAGTAACAATACGGTAATTAAGAAATCATTAAATCTGTATTAAAACTCCAATGAGATCAACTAATGCATTAGATTTGTGTGTGAATCATCTGAATTCTAGTGTAATAAGCATTATATTACCCTGTACACATGTCACTCTGAAATTGAGAAATTTTCTGGCAATAGAAATTGGTTTTTACCAAGCAATATCAAGCGCTTGAATTTTTATCTGCAGATGACCTTGGACAATGGTAAGTATGTTAATGTTGTGGAGAAATCGGATGTGGATTTGTATGTTGTAGAAAGTTGCTATGGAAGGGTAGGAATAAGGACTCTTGCAAGACATGTACTCAAGGAAACATCAGTGGAAGTCGTGATAGCACAGTGGTAGCTTGTTCGCTTCAAGGGCAAATGGCCTGTTTGGCCGCAGACGTAGCCGTTACGAATGGGCCCTTAGACAAGGTATTTAAATAAATACCACCTTGCCTCTTCTCTCTCCCTCTCGTGATGGATTCCATCAGTAATGAGGTGTCTCGAGAGTGATTATTATAAGTTACTTTAAACTTTATTTATTGTTCTTCTTTTGTACAAAGAGCATAATTATATACATGGACATTGTAAACACACTGGTTGCAGAAAGAGAACAAAGGATTGGAAAACAAGATAAATACAATCTTATATAAATTCCTCTCCTTATTATAAGTTGAAAGCTCTTGTTCGCAATCGAGCTCAAATAAATTTGCATAAACTAAGGAAACATGAAAAGGAATTGTGTGCTAATAATCATTGTCTGCATGTACTCTTGAAACCTGGCCATGCGCTTAGGAACTAAAACTATGTCTTTGCAACTAAAACTTCCCACTTTGTGGATGTCGTAACAGCGCAGTGGTAGTGCGATTGCTTCACGTGTGAAAGGCACGAGTTTGAGCCCAGCTGTAGCCATTACAATTGTGCCCTTAGGCAAGGCATTTAAGTTTCACATACTCTTCTCTCTCCCTCGTGGCAGAGAATTGAAAGTTTGATAGTTCCGATTTACAGTAACCAATCTAGAAATTCTATTTTTAGATATTCGATAATTGACAATTCATATGTGGAAGTCGATATGGCCGAGTGGTAAAACATCGAATTCACATCCACATAAAATTATATGGCTTTAACCCATTCAACACCAAGTAACTGACATGGACTGTTCCTTGATATTATTAGACCAATAAATTAATAACAAAATTACACTTGGATCAGTTCATTTATCAAAATGGGTAATTTTTTGTCTAAAAATAATAATATTACTAGCAAACAGTGCAGATCCTGATGAGACGGCTCGTTACGAGCCAGCTCATCTGGATCTACACTTTTTATAAGCCAATTTAGAGGTCTGTGGTGTTGAAAGGGTTAATCATATTTAAGGGCCTCCATTGCCAAGTGGTTATAGCGACATTATATCTTTAAGTGTTTTTTCTGGACATGCGCACAACAATGATGATTTCTATAATCACTACAGTAACCAAATAGTGTGCTTACCTAGATAGATAGATAGATAGATAGATAGATAGATAGATAGATAGATAGATAGATAGATAGATAGATAGATAGATAGATAGATAGATAGATAGATAGATAGATAGATAGATAGATAGGATAGATAGATAGATAGATAGATAGATAGATAGATAGATAGATAGATAGATAGATAGATAGATAGATAGATAGATAGATAGATAGATAGATAGATAGATAGATAGATAGATAGATAGATAGATAGATAGATAGATAGATAGATAGAGATAGATATATATGGAAGTCGTTGTCCGGAGTTCGAGCCCCACTGTAGCCGTTATGATTGTGCCCTTAGGCAAGGCATTTAAATTTCACATTGCCTCTTCTCTCCCGCTCATGGCGATGGATTTCATCAGGAATGAGGCCTCGATATAAGTTGAATGAACTTGTATCGCAATCGAACTAAAATAATTTGTATCAACTAACTAGTGATACAGTGCATAATAAATATAGAGTGATACAGTGCATTTCCCATTATTTCCATGCACTGCTTGTTGGACTAAAATATGCAATTAACCGTTTCCTTCATAGAGATTTAGGTTAATATACTATTATATCTCCATACAAACGACAGCCATTTAGCTATCATGCAATGGATAAGTAGTCGCCATATCTATCCCAGCTCCATAGATATTACTGGGACTGCATAGAGATTTAGGTTAATATACTAATATATCTCCATACAAACGACAGCCATTCAGCTATCATGCAGTGGATAAGTAGTCACCATATCTATCCCACATCTATAGATATTACTGGGACTACATGAGTTTCTGGCCTTCATTATGAAAATTGGTTTGGCTACTACATTGTCAATGTATGTTGTATTGGTAATGGCGTCAAGAGATGCTTCTATGAGGGAAAGGGTTAAGAGGAATATACAGTGAACAGACTATGTTAAATTCCCAGCATATTTCAATATTATTGGGGATCTACTACACAATTGGAACTTTGTAATTCAACTGCTGCGCATTGTCTATGTAATTTCCGCACAAACATTTGGTTTCATGTGTCAAGCTCATGAAAACACGTAGTTCATATGCTATTTTCTATGAGAATACATCTTCCAAAAAAAGCACCCTCAATCTCCTATTCACAAATATCCCTCTTGGAGAAAGCCAAATCTCCCTCTTAATGTTGGTAATGGGTTGGCAGGTTTGGTGACGAGACGGACAAGACAGACAATACAAATTCAAAATGTGTCCCCCTCGCCCCAGTGCCATAAATATACTACACATTCAACTTCAAGGATCATTCTAGAGGGCGATGTGGGCGAAATTGTCGCCCTAGGGACCCTGACTTCGCCCTCTGGGGGCCTCACTTCTCCTTAAAAAAAAGAATTTAAATATTTATTTTTTGGTTTTTACGATTTTCAAAATTTTGTCTAGTAAGATACACTGGCCCATTATAAAGCACTCCTTCTATTCAAATGTTGTATTTAATGGTTGTACTGTGCATTTTAACACTATTTTGCAGAAGTAGAACACCATTTAAGGAAGCGATTACACGCTTTCTCACTTCTCCCAAAAATTCTGACCTAGAATAGAATGAACCCTGATTACTTACCTGGCATTGCAATCTAATAACTATAGGTGTGTTGCCTAGATATTGACCCATTTATTTTGTATTACATTATCCAAAAATTATCTAGTTTGCATATTTTAACACTTTGCCTGCTGAGTAAATAAAATCACATATGCAAACAACATAGATCCAGATCAGTCAAGGCATCTGATCAAGATCAATATTGTTGGATATTCAGCCAAGTATTTTAGCTCCACTATCCGAGCAAACAGCCTGATCAAACGCCACGTTAAGCTATGCTGTTTGCAAAAATGATTTTATCTGCTGCTAGCGTGCAAATGGTTACCATAATCGTCTACATATAAGACGCATGTTTTTTC
This sequence comes from Archivesica marissinica, assembly GCA_014843695.1. NCBI lineage: Eukaryota > Metazoa > Mollusca > Bivalvia > Venerida > Vesicomyidae > Archivesica > Archivesica marissinica. Next base: position 64,640,506 of record CM026404.1, read on the forward strand.
CATCCAAAATGGTATCCAAAAGTCTGCTGCGTCTTATATTCCAGTTTAGAACTAAATTCCAGAGTTTGCCCTATATTAATACATTTCATGTTAACCATTTATAATATGTTATTTGGTTACTTGACGGGGTATATAGTCTCCGTAGCCCAGTGGTTAAGGCGTCCGCCTATGGAGCGGGAGGTCGAAGGTTCGAATCTCGTCAGGGGTTCGTTCTGATATGGCCGGTTGGTGAGCCGCCAGCTAGTTAAATAATGGTTACCGATTGCCTACCAGCCTGGCGTCTGGCACACAAGCATAGGATTCGGGAAGTACTGATGTTCATAAAAAAGAGGTGTCTCATAAGTCAGAAATGGCTGGCCCTTTAAATAGGGGTGACACTATAATAAACAAACACTTTACTTTACTTTTATAGTGCCAGCCAGGGGTGATATTCTGTGAGCCGTAGAAAAACAATGTAACAAGGTATACAATGTTTTCAGTCACTTTTATTTAGTGTTTACAGATTTTCATCAATTTTATTTTACCATTTTTACCCCGTCGACTGCCTCAAGTGAGTAATTTCACGAATGGGTGATTTTTACTCCGCCGGCATGTCCAGATTTTGGATCAATTAAATGTTCCATAGATTTTCATATCGTAGCTCGATTTTAGTCTGACCGTGTGTTAAGACATTCAACATATTTAAATGGCGTAAAATGTAGCAAAATTACATCCATATTTATTTCGGTGTCTTGTACAGATGAATTATGCAGCTTCTGGTTTTATTCTAAGAATTGTGAGGCACGTGAAAGGTATGTATTTTACGGCGTATGAGTTAGAACTATCATAATATATTTACCAATCAAAATACTGCAAACTGCATTTGAAGCATAATAAACACTACAATGAAACAGTATGCAGAAACAGACTTACATGTTGGGTATATCAAATACGTCGCTATGACAATCAGAAGAAGCACGAGCACACCAATCAATATAATTTCTGTCCCTGAAACATTTAATACAGTAAAAATAACTAAAAATGTAGCCAGGTTGATTTCATTCTAGAAATTTTGTTGTTTTAAATCTTAAACTTTCCGTTCATTATTTGTCTTGTCGGTGGATTTGAAAAATATCACGTGACAAGGAAGAAAATATTAGAACGATTTAAAAAATCTAAATAACATAAATTTATAATAATAAGCTATTTACAAAAGTATTGAAGCTTACAGGCCTGTCTCTGGGCATACGCAAGTACGCACGTGCGTATCATTGGTCTCAGAAAATGAAAACATGAACACTCAAAAAATGCATTAAAACCCCGGGGGTGGGGGGAGGAGGGATACATAAGCACTATGATTTGTGGAGAGGGTGGAATAATTGAGCCCATTGCAAATATGGTGCATCTCGAAATTTAGTTTGTGCTACCGGGTATTTTACGTGCTTGTTTAATTGATAGATAATATATATATTATACATCTAGCCTTAATTTATACCTTTATACGGATTGTCGTAAGAACTTTAGTTCTGCAATTGTATGTTACAAAATGCATTGAAATGCAGGAAATTGCTTCCGCATTTCAAAAAATCTCCCCCGGACCCCACTAGCGTACTCGCTCACTATGCTCACTCGACAAACAAGCATATCTGGTCGTGCGTATCATCAAAATAGCTCCAGCGACAACCTGGCTTATGGTATTCTTTTGTATTCCATTCGGTTGCGACAAGTTATTCCTTATGCATAACGTTTGATGGTTTTATTTATGGAACATTGAAATTATGTAACATATTTCCGCGACTTTTGAAATGGCAGTAATTACTTAGTTCTAATGGTGATAGGGTTTCTGAACCAACAACATGTTCTTAATTTACAGCACTACTAACGCATAGTGTGGGTGACAATGCGTGTGGGGATGGAGACATAAGGTCCCATAGACCGGTAAGCATTGTGATATGTGTATATTGTATTTCATTAATAATATGTTTGTAATGTATGAAATAGGACTAAGCCACTCGGACCAGAACTGGACGTTAATCATGTAAATCTGTATTGTTTTAAATATATGTCTAGCAAAATTCATGTATCAATATATATGCAAGTGATATAGTGTTCCATGTATTTTTACTTGTAAAGTTGGTGTTGCAACATGTAGATCTAGTATTGTATATCAGGTATTATTTTAGTTGTGTAGCTGGGCGATATCATAATGACAGTTGACGCAATTGGTTATTTATAAAAATATAATTATGTTTGTTTGCCATTTACATGATGACGTTGCAAATAAATATCGAATGCGTTCCATGTGTTCCTTGCGTTCCTTCTTAGACGTTGCAAATAAATAGTTTGAACCCAACCGGGTACAAAAAGAAACTATTAAGGGCATTTGTTACACATAGATCATATTATTAGTAATTGGGTTTGCTACCGACTCCACAGAGTAATAGAGTAATAGTAAAATCTATGGGGGGTGGGGCATTAGACGAATCCCCTATAGATTGTACTGACTACACATAATTCTGTGGAGGGTCGGTAGCAAACCAACAACGTATTTATTGAATCGACCACCTTTAATTAAAAAATATAATGGAATTATTGCATCAGAATTATAAAAGTGATTGTGTTCAAAAACCTATTTTAATCAAATAAATTGGTGTCAAAATTGCTTTTGACGATATTTGTCCAACATAATTTATTATACTCATTTCAAACGATTATGGAGATAGTCTGTGAGGCAGCTAACTCCATTTTTTCTTAATTTGAATAAGAGACCTTTACGCCAAACTCGGTCAAAAGCTTTAGAGATGTCACAGAATACCATGCATGTTGCTTTGACTTCATCAAGGACTTTACATATTTCGTTATATATATCAATAATAAGTTGATAGACAGTGGAATGACCAGGAAGAAAACCTGACCAATTCTTATAAATAAGATGATTGTAACATAAGTGATTATTATATAAACTTAAACACAACTCGTTCCATTACTTTTCAGACATAGCTTATTAACAATATTGGCCTGGAGATAGATGGTAGAAATTTGTCTCCTTTTTTGAAGAGTGGCATAACATTTGCCATTTTCCATAGAGTAGGATAGGATAACAGTTTAACCCTTTCCTTCATAGAGATGGGGAGTTTACCCCCCTGAATGCGATAATACATCTTTGCGAAACATATTATCGAGACTATCGAGTCTAAGGTATTGATCAGAAATGTTGTGTGATAAATGTGCCTCTGTAAAAGAAATACATTTGTAATATTTAAATCAATGAAGGTATCTTTAATGTAATCTATTTTGTTGCGGATACCTGTAACATTCTGAGAATTAGCGATTCAATACATACAATTCATTTGATCTTTGCCCTTGAGCGGTTTCAATACACAGCTGCCATTGACACAGACATTGTCATTTTCACACTCTGGGACACAGACTGTATAAACAAAGCGAAGACAAATATTTTAAACTCTGCTAAATGAACTTTTATCCAACATACCTGTCCTATATCTTAAACTGTGCTACTTTTATTTGACATACCTGTCCTATATATTAAACTGTGCTACTTTTATCTGTCATGCCTGTCCTATATATTAAACTGTGCTACTTTTATCTGCCATGCCTGTCCTATATATTAAACTGTGCTACTTTTATCTGCCATGCCTGCCCTATATCTTAAACTGTGCTACTTTTATCTGCCATGCCTGTCCTATATATTAAACTGTGCTACTTTTATCTGCCATGCCTGCCATATATCTTAAACTGTGCTACTTTTATCTGCCATACCTGTCCTATATCTTAAACTGTGCTACTTTAATCTGCCATGCCTGCCCTATATCTTAAACTGTGCTACTTTTATCTGCCATACCTGTCCTATATCTTAAACTGTGCTACTTTTATCTGCCATGCCTGCCATATATCTTAAACTGTGCTACTTTAATCTGCCATGCCTGCCCTATATCTTAAACTGTGCTACTTTTATCTGCCATGCCTGCCATATATCTTAAACTGTGCTACTTTTATCTGCCATGCCTGTCCTATATATTAAACTGTGCTACTTTTATCTGCCATACCTGTCCTATATCTTAAACTGTGCTACTTTTATCTGCCATACCTGTCCTATATATTAAACTGTGCTACTTTTATCTGCCATACCTGTCCTATATCTTATACTGTGCTACTTTTATCTGCCATACCTGTACCTGTCCTATATCTTAAACTGTGCTACTTTTATCTGCCATACCTGTCCTATATCTTAAACTGTGCTACATTGATACAACATATCTGTACAAGATCTTAAACTGTGCTACTTTTATCTGACATATCTGTCCTCTATCTTAAACTGTGCTACTTTTATCCGACATATCTGTACCTGTCCTATATATTAAACTGTGCTACCGTACTTTGATACAACATATCTGTACAAGATCTTAAACTGTGCTACTTTGATACAACATATCTGTCCTATATATTAAACTGTGCTACTTTTATCTGCCATGCCTGCCATATATCTTAAACTGTGCTACTTTTATCTGCCATATCTGTCCTCTATCTTAAACTGTGCTACTTTTATCCGACATATCTGTACCTGTCCTATATCTTAAACTGTGCTACTTTGATACAACATATCTGTACAAGATCTTAAACTGTGCTACTTTTATCTGCCATACCTGTCCTATATCTTAAAGCAGCATTACATCGTAATAAAGGATGTTTTGTGTAAAATATAAATACTAATGTGTGTGCGTTTACAAAAATCGAAATAGTCGCTCAGAAACGATAAAATTCCAATAAATTTAAATCGTCGTATACGCAAATTTGTTTATCAACACACGAAATGTAAACACGCACAGCGCGCATGCGTGACACAACAGAGGATGTAGAAAACAACGTACATATTTTGAACATGAACTACTATCTATCTATCTATCTTCCTCTAATGTCGAACCCCTCGCGGGGATGTAGAAATGCCCCTAAAAGACTTAGCTAACAGAGGTATGAATCAACATATCAAGTAATTTAATTAAAAAAGACAACATGGGACAAATGGGGAACGATGCATTCTGAATGTAAACAAGTGCGGACGATGCGTTCCGGTTGTAAACAAGTACGTGACAGATCGACTTGGAAAGTCCTACTTTCGGTTTCCAGTTTGTTTTATCACCAAAAAAACTGTTTACCAAATGAACATAAGCATACAAAGTATAATGTTAGAATGTGTAGCAGCATTGCTACGCATACGTAAAAATGGAATTTTTCAAATATATATTATTTCATAAGATGTAATGCTGCTTTAAACTGTGCTACTTTTATCTGCCATGCCTGTTCTATATATTAAACTGTGCTACTTTTATCTGCCACGCCTGTCCTATATCTTAAACTGTGCTACTTTTATCTGCCATGCCTGTCCTATATCTTAAACTGTGCTACTTTTATCTGCCATGCCTGTCCTATATCTTATACTGTGCTACTTTTATCTGCCATGCCTGTCCTATATATTATACTGTGCTACTTTTATCTGCCATGCCTGTCCTATATATTATACTGTGCTACTTTTATCTGCCATGCCTGTCCTATATCTTATACTGTGCTACTTTTATCTGCCATGCCTGTCCTATATATTATACTGTGCTACTTTTATCTGCCATGCCTGTCCTATATATTATACTGTGCTACTTTTATCTGCCATGCCTGTCCTATATCTTATACTGTGCTACTTTTATCCGACATATGTGTCCTACATCTTAGCTGCACAATCATCTTTGCCTGCTACCTAGAGCACATGTATATCTGGTTTGGCATAGCTACATACTGATGGTCAATGGAGCAGACATTATACATTTAACAATATTGATGGTCAAGGACAAGGTACCATACATTTAACAATATTAATGGTCAAGGACAAGGTACCATCCATACATTCAACAATATCAATGGTCAAGGACAAGGTACCATACATTTAACAATATTAATGGACAAGGTACCATACAATTAACAATATTAATGGTCAAGGACAAGGTACCATACATTTAACAATATTAATGGTCAAGGAGGTACCATACATTTAACAATATTGATGGTCAAGGACAAGGTACCATACATTTAACAATATTGATGGTCAAGGACAAGGTACCATACATTTAACAATATTAATGGTCAAGGACAAGGTACCATCCATACATTCAACAATATCAATGGTCAAGGACAAGGTACCATACATTTAACAATATTAATGGTCAAGGACAAGGTACCATACAATTAACAATATTAATGGTCAAGGACAAGGTACCATACATTTAACAATATTAATGGTCAAGGAGGCACCATACATTTAACAATATTAATGGTCAAGGACAAGGTACCATACATTTAACAATATTTATGGTCAAGGACAAGGTACCATACATTTAACAATATTGATGGTCAAGGAGGTACCATACATTTAACAATATTAATGGTCAAGGAGGTACCATACATTTAACAATATTTATGGTCAAGGACAAGGTACCATACATTTAACAATATTTATGGTCAAGGACAAGGTACCATACAATTAACAATATTGATGGTCAAGGACAAGGTACCATACATTTAACAATATTAATGGTCAAGGACAAGGTACCATACATTTAACAATAGTGATGGTCAAGGACAAGGTACCATACATTTAACAATATTTATGGTCAAGGACAAGGTACCATACAATTAACAATATTGATGGTCAAGGACAAGGTACCATACATTTAACAATACTGATGGTCAAGGACAAGGTACGATACATTTAACAATACTGATGGTCAAGGACAAGGTACCATACATTTAACAATACTGATGGTCAAGGAGTGCCTCCAGAAAACACCTCCCCTGTCCTTTATTGGTCACAATCTCCAAATAATTCTAGTAAAACATACCCAGTTTTTCATTTATGTTCGCAGGCTTTGACATTGTTGTGTAGTTTGCTATGGAATCAGCTGTTGTGGCACTGTGAGCTGGTATGGGTGATGTGGGTGGTTCTGTAGTGAATCTATAGTACATATAGAAAGAACTATTACCTTTTTTGTGTGCTTGTTTTCCAATTCTTATTAGTAGAGGAAAAGCCCGGGCACCCCACCAAGCAGTATTTCAGTTGTTATTAATGGAGGAAGAGCCCGGGCACCCTATGAGCAGTATTTCAGTTGTTATTAATAGAGAAAGAGCCCGGGCACCCTATGAGCAGTATTTCAGTTGTTATTAATGGAGGAAGAGCCTGGGCACCCTATGAGCAGTATTTCAGTTGTTATTAATGGAGGAAGAGCCCGGGCACCCTATGAGCAGTATTTCAGTTGTTATTAATGGAAGAAGAGCCCGGGCACCCACCTAGCATTATTTCAGTTGTTATTAATGGAGGAAGAGCCTGGGCACCCTATGAGCAGTATTCCAGTTGTTATTAATGGAGGAAGAGCCCAGGCACCCTATGAGCAGTATTCCAGTTGTTATTAATGGAGGAAGAGCCCGGGCACACTATGAGCAGTATTTCAGCCACGTACAGACATTTAAGTAAAACCATCGATCTTCCACAAGCCAGCTCGATAGCTTCAACACATGAAATAATTCAACAACATCAGCAGGATTCGACGTACAGAAATGAGGGGCAAGTGATTCGAAACTGATGACCATAATCACTCGGCAACTTCAAATATTACAAATATGCATTTCCATGCTTACGACATGATAATTCAGCGCAGTGGTTTGCATGCTCGCTTCTCACCAATGCAACCTGGGATTGATCCTAATACCGGGAAATATGTGAGATAGTACGGTGGTCCCCAGATCAGACAGGTGGGTTTTCTCCGGATACGCCAGTATGCATACAACACAAATTAACCACATACATTTCACCAGTGCCAACGAGAGTGATTGATATGAGCTTGTTTCACAATCGTTGTAAACTAAAGAAAGATTATACTTTAGTCAGGTCTCATTCTAGAGGGCGACATGTGCGAAGCCCTTGGGACCCTGACTTCGCACCCTGAGGGCACCACCAATTTTCACAGACAAAATATTATCCAGTAAGATACACTAGCCATTGTAAAGCACTCCTTCTATTCAAATATTGTATTTAATGGTGATATTTTTGTATTTCAAACCTATTATGTTGAAATTGATTAAATAATACACTTCTCCCAAAAAGTTGGGTCTAGCTTGAGCCCTGCTTTAGTTCAGGTATTCAAGCTTGTCAATTATGCGAGGAATGGTTCCATTTAACAAACTACCTTACTTCTACAAGAAGTCGATGTGAGCCAGTTGGTAGTATAATAGTCCACAGTTACCAAATACATAACCTTGTAACACGCCTTGTTAACAAGTATTGTGAGGGAACCAATACTAATCTATATATATATCTGTGTGTATAGATACTTACACTGTGGGTATAGATACTTACACTGTGGGTATAGATACTTACACTGTGTGTATAGATACTTACACTGTGGGTATAGGTACTTACACTGTGTGTATAGATACTTACACTGTGTGTATAGGTACTTACACTGTGTGTATAGATACTTACACTGTGGGTATAGATACTTACACTGTGTGTATAGATACTTACACTGTGTGTATAGGTACTTACACTGTGTGTATAGATACTTACACTGTGGGTATAGATACTTACACTGTGTGTATAGATACTTACACTGTGTGTATAGATACTTACACTGTGTGTATAGATACTTACACTGTGGGTATAGATACTTACACTGTGTGTATAGATACTTACACTGTGGGTATAGATACTTACACTGTGTGTATAGATACTTACACTGTGTGTATAGATACTTACACTGTGTGTATAGATACTTACACTGTGTGTATAGATACTTACACTGTGTGTATAGATACTTACACTGTGTGTATAGATACTTACACTGTGTGTATAGATACTTACACTGTGTGTATAGATACTTACACTGTGTGTATAGATACTTACACTGTGTGTATAGATACTTACACTGTGGGTATAGATACTTACACTGTGGGCATAGATACTTACACTGTGTGTATAGATACTTACACTGTGGTGTAGGTACTTACACTGTGGGCATAGGTACTTACACTGTGGGTATAGGTACTTACACTGTGGGTATAGATATGTACACTGTGTGCATAGATACTTACACTGTGTGTATAGATACTTACACTGTGGGTATAGATACTTACACTGTGTGTATAGATACTTACACTGTGTGTATAGGTACTTACACTGTGGGTATAGATACTTACACTGTGTGTATAGATACTTACACTGTGGGTATAGATACTTACACTGTGGGCATAGATACTTACACTGTGGGCATAGATACTTACACTGTGGGTATAGATACTTACACTGTGTGTATAGATATACACTGTGTATAGATACTTACACTGTGGGTATAGGTACTTACTATGTGTGTATAGATACTTACACTGTGTGTATAGATACTTACACTGTGGGTATAGGTACTTACAATGTGGGTATAGATACTTACACTGTGGGTATAGATACTTACACTGTGGGCATATATACTTACACTGTGGGTATAGATACTTACACTGTGGGCATATATACTTACACTGTGGGTATAGATACTTACACTGTGAGTATAGATACTTACACTGTGGGCATAGATACTTACACTGTGGGCATAGATACTTACACTGTGCGTATAGATACTTACACTGTGGGTATAGATACTTACACTGTGTGTATAGATACTTACACTGTGGGTATAGATACTTACACTGTGGGTATAGATACTTACACTGTGGGTATAGATACTTACACTGTGGGTATAGATACTTACACTGTGTGTATAGATACTTACACTGTGGGTATAGATACTTACACTGTGGGTATAGATACTTACACTGTGTGTATAGATACTTACACTGTGTGTATAGATACTTACACTGTGTGTATAGATACTTACACTGTGTGTATAGATACTTACACTGTGTGTATAGATACTTACACTGTGTGTATAGATACTTACACTGTGTGTATAGATACTTACACTGTGTGTATAGATACTTACACTGTGTGTATAGATACTTACACTGTGTGTATAGATACTTACACTGTGTGTATAGATACTTACACTGTGTGTATAGATACTTACACTGTGTGTATAGATACTTACACTGTGTGTATAGATACTTACACTGTGTGTATAGATACTTACACTGTGTGTATAGATACTTACACTGTGTGTATAGATACTTACACTGTGTGTATAGATACTTACACTGTGGGTATAGATACTTACACTGTGGGTATAGATACTTACACTGTGTGTATAGATACTTACACTGTGGGTATAGATACTTACACTGTGGGTATAGATACTTACACTGTGGGTATAGATACTTACACTGTGGGTATAGATACTTACACTGTGTGTATAGATACTTACACTGTGGGTATAGATACTTACACTGTGTGTATAGATACTTACACTGTGGGTATAGATACTTACACTGTGTGTATAGATACTTACACTGTGGGTATAGATACTTACACTGTGGGTATAGTACTTACACTGTGGGTATAGATACTTACACTGTGTGTATAGATACTTACACTGTGTGTATAGATACTTACACTGTGGGTATAGATACTACACTGTGGTATAGATACTTACACTGTGTGTATAGATACTTACACTGTGTGTATAGATACTTACACTGTGTGTATAGATACTTACACTGTGTGTATAGATACTTACACTGTGTGTATAGATACTTACACTGTGTGTATAGATACTTACACTGTGTGTATAGATACTTACACTGTGTGTATAGATACTTACACTGTGTGTATAGATACTTACACTGTGTGTATAGATACTTACACTGTGTGTATAGATACTTACACTGTGTGTATAGATACTTACACTGTGTGTATAGATACTTACACTGTGTGTATAGATACTTACACTGTGGGTATAGATACTTACACTGTGTGTATAGATACTTACACTGTGTGTATAGATACTTACACTGTGTGTATAGATACTTACATGTGGCTGTGTGTATAGATACTTACACTGTGTGTATAGTACTTACACTGTGTGTATAGATACTTACACTGTGGGTATAGATACTTACACTGTGTGTATAGATACTTACACTGTGTGTATAGATACTTACACTGTGGATAGATACTTACACTGTGGTATAGATACTTACACTGTGGTAGTATAGATACTTACACTGTGTGTATAGATACTTACACTGTGTGTATAGATACTTACACTGTGTGATAGATACTTACACTGTGTGTATAGATACTTACACTGTGGGTATAGATACTTACACTGTGTGTATAGATACTTACACTGTGTGTATAGATACTTACACTGTGTGTATAGATACTTACACTGTGTGTATAGATACTTACACTGTGTGTATAGATACTTACACTGTGTGTATAGATACTTACACTGTGTATAGATACTTACACTGTGTGTATAGATACTTACACTGTGTGTATAGATACTTACACTGTGGTATAGATACTTACACTGTGGTATAGCGGTATAGATACTTACACTTGTGTATAGATACTTACACTGTGTGTATAGATACTTACACTGTGTGTATAGATACTTACACTGTGTGTATAGATACTTACACTGTGTGTATAGATACTTACACTGTGTGTATAGGTACTTACACTGTGTGTATAGATACTTACACTGTGTGTATAGATACTTACACTGTGTGTATAGATACTTACACTGTGTGTATAGATACTTACACTGTGTGTATAGATACTTACACTGTGTGTATAGATACTTACACTGTGTGTATAGATACTTACACTGTGTGTATAGATACTTACACTGTGTGTATAGATACTTACACTGTGTGTATAGATACTTACACTGTGTGTATAGATACTTACACTGTGTGTATAGATACTTACACTGTGGGTATAGATACTTACACTGTGTGTATAGATACTTACACTGTGTGTATAGATACTTACACTGTGTGTATAGATACTTACACTGTGTGTATAGATACTTACACTGTGGGTATAGATACTTACACTGTGTGTATAGATACTTACACTGTGTGTATAGATACTTACACTGTGTGTATAGATACTTACACTGTGTGTATAGATACTTACACTGTGTGTATAGATACTTACACTGTGGTATAGATACTTACACTGTGGTTAGTACTTACACTGTGTGTATAGTACTTACCTGTGGTATAGATACTTACACTGTGTGTATAGATACTTACACTGTGTGTATAGATACTTACACTGTGTGTATAGATACTTACACTGTGTGTATAGATACTTACACTGTGTGTATAGATACTTACACTGTGTGTATAGATACTTACACTGTGGGTATAGGTACTTACACTGTGGGCATAGATACTTACACTGTGGGTATAGATACTTACAATGTGGGTATAGATACTTACACTGTGTGTATAGATACTTACACTGTGTGTATAGATATGTACACTGTGTGTATAGATACTTACACTGTGGGTATAGATACTTACACTGTGGGCATAGATATGTACAATGTGGGTATAGATACTTACACTGTGGGTATAGGTACTTACAATGTGGGTATAGATACTTACACTGTGGGTATAGATACTTACACTGTGGGCATATATACTTACACTGTGGGTATAGATACTTACACTGTGGGCATATATACTTACACTGTGGGTATAGATACTTACACTGTGAGTATAGATACTTACACTGTGGGCATAGCTACTTACACTGTGGGCATAGATACTTACACTGTGGGCATAGATACTTACACTGTGGGTATAGATACTTACACTGTGTGTATAGATACTTACACTGTGGGTATAGATACTTGGACATAGATACATACACTGTGTGTATAGATACTTACACTGTGGGTATAGGTACTTACTATGTGTGTATAGATACTTACACTGTGGATATAGATACTTACACTGTGGGTATAGATACTCACACTGTGTGTATAGATACTTACACTGTGGGCATATATACTTACACTGTTTGTATAGATACTTACACTGTGAGTATATATACTTACACTGTGTGTATAGATACTTACACTGTGGGTATATATACTTACACTGTATGTATAGATACTTACACTGTAGGTATAGATACTTACACTGTAGGTATAGGTACTTACACTGTGGGTATAGATATGTACACTGTGTGTATAGATACTTAAACTGTGTGTATAGATACTTACACTGTGGGTATAGATATGTACACTGTGCGTATAGGTACTTACACTGTGTGTATAGATACTTACACTGTGGGTATAGATACTTACACTGTGTGTATAGATACTTACACTGTGTGTATAGATACTTACACTGTGGGTATAGGTACTTACAATGTGGGTATAGATACTTACACTGTGGGTATAGATACTTACACTGTGGGCATATATACTTACACTGTGGGTATAGATACTTACACTGTGGGCATATATACTTACACTGTGGGTATAGATACTTACACTGTGAGTATAGATACTTACACTGTGGGCATAGATACTTACACTGTGGGTATAGATACTTACACTGTGTGTATAGATACTTACACTGTGGGTATAGTACTTACTGTGTGTATAGATACTTACACTGTGTGTATAGATACTTACACTGTGTGTATAGATACTTACACTGTGGGTATAGATACTTACACTGTGTGTATAGATACTTACACTGTGTGTATAGATACTTACACTGTGGGTATAGATACTTACACTGTGTGTATAGATACTTACACTGTGTGTATAGATACTTACACTGTGGGTATAGATACTTACACTGTGGGTATAGATACTTACACTGTGTGTATAGATACTTACACTGTGTGTATAGATACTTACACTGTGTGTATAGATACTTACACTGTGTGTATAGATACTTACACTGTGTGTATAGATACTTACACTGTGTGTATAGATACTTACACTGTGTGTATAGATACTTACACTGTGTGTATAGATACTTACACTGTGTGTATAGATACTTACACTGTGTGTATAGATACTTACACTGTGTGTATAGATACTTACACTGTGTGTATAGATACTTACACTGTGTGTATAGATACTTACACTGTGTGTATAGATACTTACACTGTGTGTATAGATACTTACACTGTGTGTATAGATACTTACACTGTGTGTATAGATACTTACACTGTGTGTATAGATACTTACACTGTGTGTATAGATACTTACACTGTGTGTATAGATACTTACACTGTGTGTATAGATACTTACACTGTGTGTATAGATACTTACACTGTGTGTATAGATACTTACACTGTGTGTATAGATACTTACACTGTGTGTATAGATACTTACACTGTGTGTATAGATACTTACACTGTGTGTATAGATACTTACACTGTGTGTATAGATACTTACACTGTGTGTATAGATACTTACACTGTGGTAGATACTTACACTGTTGTATAGATACTTACACTGTGTGTATAGATACTTACACTGTGTGTATAGATACTTACACTGTGTGTATAGATACTTACACTGTGTGTATAGATACTTACACTGTGGGTATAGATACTTACACTGTGTGTATAGATACTTACACTGTGTGTATAGATACTTACACTGTGTGTATAGATACTTACACTGTGTGTATAGATACTTACACTGTGGGTATAGATACTTACACTGTGGGTATAGATACTTACACTGTGTGTATAGATACTTACACTGTGTGTATAGATACTTACACTGTGTGTATAGATACTTACACTGTGTGTATAGATACTTACACTGTGTGTATAGATACTTACACTGTGGGTATAGATACTTACACTGTGTGTATAGATACTTACACTGTGTGTATAGATACTTACACTGTGTGTATAGATACTTACACTGTGTGTATAGATATACATGTGGGTATAGATACTTACACTGTGGGTATAGGTACTTACAATGTGGGTATAGATACTTACACTGTGGGTATAGATACTTACACTGTGGGCATATATACTTACACTGTGGGTATAGATACTTACACTGTGGGCATATATACTTACACTGTGGGTATAGATACTTACACTGTGAGTATAGATACTTACACTGTGGGCATAGATACTTACACTGTGGGCATAGATACTTACACTGTGGGCATAGATACTTACACTGTGGGTATAGATACTTACACTGTGTGTATAGATACTTACACTGTGGGTATAGATACTTGGACATAGATACATACACTGTGTGTATAGATACTTACACTGTGGGTATAGGTACTTACTATGTGTGTATAGATACTTACACTGTGGATATAGATACTTACACTGTGGGTATAGATACTCACACTGTGTGTATAGATACTTACACTGTGGGCATATATACTTACACTGTTTGTATAGATACTTACACTGTGAGTATATATACTTACACTGTGTGTATAGATACTTACACTGTGGGTATATATACTTACACTGTATGTATAGATACTTACACTGTAGGTATAGATACTTACACTGTAGGTATAGGTACTTACACTGTGGGTATAGATATGTACACTGTGTGTATAGATACTTACACTGTGTGTATAGATACTTACACTGTGGGTATAGATACTTACACTGTGGGTATAGATACTTACACTGTGGGCATAGATACTTACACTGTGGGTATAGATACTTACACTGTGGGCATATATACTTACACTGTGGGTATAGATACTTACACTGTGAGTATAGATACTTACACTGTGGGTATAGATACTTACACTGTGGGCATAGATACTTACACTGTGGGCATAGATACTTACACTGTGGGTATAGATACTTACACTGTGGGTATAGATACTTACACTGTGTGTATAGATACTTACACTGTGTGTATAGGTACTTACACTGTGTGTATAGGTACTTACACTGTGTGTATAGGTACTTACTATGTGTGTATAGATACTTACACTGTGTGTATAGATACTTACACTGTGGGTATAGATACTTACACTGTGTGTATAGATACTTACACTGTGTGTATAGATACTTACACTGTGGGTATAGATACTTACACTGTGTGTATAGATACTTACACTGTGTGTATAGATACTTACACTGTGGGTATAGATACTTACACTGTGGGTATAGATACTTACACTGTGTGTATAGATACTTACACTGTGTGTATAGATACTTACACTGTGTGTATAGATACTTACACTGTGTGTATAGATACTTACACTGTGTGTATAGATACTTACACTGTGTGTATAGATACTTACACTGTGTGTATAGATACTTACACTGTGTGTATAGATACTTACACTGTGTGTATAGATACTTACACTGTGTGTATAGATACTTACACTGTGTGTATAGATACTTACACTGTGTGTATAGATACTTACACTGTGTGTATAGATACTTACACTGTGTGTATAGATACTTACACTGTGTGTATAGATACTTACACTGTGTGTATAGATACTTACACTGTGTGTATAGATACTTACACTGTGTGTATAGATACTTACACTGTGTGTATAGATACTTACACTGTGTGTATAGATACTTACACTGTGTGTATAGATACTTACACTGTGTGTATAGATACTTACACTGTGTGTATAGATACTTACACTGTGTGTATAGATACTTACACTGTGTGTATAGATACTTACACTGTGTGTATAGATACTTACACTGTGTGTATAGATACTTACACTGTGTGTATAGATACTTACACTGTGTGTATAGATACTTACACTGTGTGGTATAGATACTTACACTGTGTGTATAGATACTTACACTGTGTGTATAGATACTTACACTGTGTGTATAGATACTTACACTGTGTGTATAGATACTTACACTGTGTGTATAGATACTTACACTGTGTGTATAGATACTTACACTGTGTGTATAGATACTTACACTGTGTGTATAGATACTTACACTGTGTGTATAGATACTTACACTGTGTGTATAGATACTTACACTGTGTGTATAGATACTTACACTGTGTGTATAGATACTTACACTGTGTGTATAGATACTTACACTGTGTGTATAGATACTTACACTGTGTGTATAGATACTTACACTGTGTGTATAGATACTTACACTGTGTGTATAGATACTTACACTGTGTGTATAGATACTTACACTGTGTGTATAGATACTTACACTGTGTGTATAGATACTTACACTGTGGGTATAGATACTTACACTGTGTGTATAGATACTTACACTGTGTGTATAGATACTTACACTGTGTGTATAGATACTTACACTGTGGGTATAGATACTTACACTGTGGGTATAGATACTTACACTGTGTGTATAGATACTTACACTGTGTGTATAGATACTTACACTGTGTGTATAGATACTTACACTGTGTGTATAGATACTTACACTGTGGGTATAGATACTTACACTGTGGGTATAGATACTTACACTGTGGGTATAGATACTTACACTGTGGGTATAGATACTTACACTGTGTGTATAGATACTTACACTGTGTGTATAGATACTTACACTGTGTGTATAGATACTTACACTGTGTGTATAGATACTTACACTGTGTGTATAGATACTTACACTGTGGGTATAGATACTTACACTGTGTGTATAGATACTTACACTGTGTGTATAGATACTTACACTGTGTGTATAGATACTTACACTGTGTGTATAGATACTTACACTGTGTGTATAGATACTTACACTGTGGGTATAGATACTTACACTGTGTGTATAGATACTTACACTGTGTGTATAGAATTACACTGTGTGTATAGATACTTACACTGTGGGTATAGATACTTACACTGTGATAGTACTTACACTGTGGGTATAGATACTTACACTGTGGTATAGATACTTACACTGTGTGTATAGATACTTACACTGTGTGTATAGATACTTACACTGTGTGTATAGATACTTACACTGTGTATGATACTTACACTGTGTGTATAGATACTTACACTGTGTGTATAGATACTTACACTGTGTGTATAGATACTTACACTGTGTGTATAGATACTTACACTGTGTGTATAGATACTTACACTGTGTGTATAGATACTTACACTGTGTGTATAGATACTTACACTGTGTGTATAGATACTTACACTGTGTGTATAGATACTTACACTGTGGGTATAGATACTTACACTGTGTGTATAGATACTTACACTGTGTGTATAGATACTTACACTGTGTGTATAGATACTTACACTGTGGGTATAGATACTTACACTGTGTGTATAGATACTTACACTGTGTGTATAGATACTTACACTGTGTGTATAGATACTTACACTGTGTGTATAGATACTTACACTGTGGGTATAGATACTTACACTGTGTGTATAGATACTTACACTGTGTGTATAGATACTTACACTGTGGGTATAGATACTTACACTGTGTGTATAGATACTTACACTGTGTGTATAGATACTTACACTGTGTGTATAGATACTTACACTGTGTGTATAGATACTTACACTGTGTGTATAGATACTTACACTGTGGGTATAGATACTTACACTGTGGGTATAGATACTTACACTGTGTGTATAGATACTTACACTGTGGGTATAGATACTTACACTGTGGGTATAGATACTTACACTGTGGGTATAGATACTTACACTGTGGGTATAGATACTTACACTGTGTGTATAGATACTTACACTGTGTGTATAGATACTTACACTGTGGGTATAGATACTTACACTGTGGGTAATACTTACACTGTGGAGTATAGATACTTACACTGTGGGTATAGATACTTACACTGTGGTATAGATACTTACACTGTGGGTATAGATACTACACTGTGTGTATAGATACTTACACTGTGTGTATAGATACTTTACACTGTGGGTATAGATACTTACATGTGGTATAGATACTTACACTGTGGTATAGATACTTACACTGTGGTATAGATACTTACACTGTGTGTATAGATACTTACACTGTGGGTATAGATACTTACACTGTGGTATAGATACTTACACTGTGGTATAATACTTACACTGTGGGTATAGATACTTACACTGTGGGTATAGATACTTACACTGTGTGTATAGATACTTACACTGTGGGTATAGATCTTACACTGTGTGTATAGATACTTACACTGTGTGTATAGATACTTACACTGTGTGTATAGATACTTACACTGTGTGTATAGATACTTACACTGTGGGTATAGGTACTTACACTGTGTGTATAGATACTTACACTGTGTGTATAGATACTTACACTGTGTGTATAGATACTTACACTGTGTGTATAGATACTTACACTGTGTGTATAGATACTTACACTGTGGGTATAGGTACTTACACTGTGTGTATAGATACTTACACTGTGTGTATAGATACTTACACTGTGGGTATAGATACTTACACTGTGTGTATAGATACTTACACTGTGTGTATAGATACTTACACTGTGTGTATAGATACTTACACTGTGGGTATAGATACTTACACTGTGTGTATAGATACTTACACTGTGTGTATAGATACTTACACTGTGTGTATAGATACTTACACTGTGTGTATAGATACTTACACTGTGTGTATAGATACTTACACTGTGGGTATAGATACTTACACTGTGGGTATAGATACTTACACTGTGTGTATAGATACTTACACTGTGTGTATAGATACTTACACTGTGTGTATAGATACTTACACTGTGTGTATAGATACTTACACTGTGTGTATAGATACTTACACTGTGTGTATAGATACTTACACTGTGTGTATAGATACTTACACTGTGTGTATAGATACTTACACTGTGTGTATAGATACTTACACTGTGTGTATAGATAC
>CM026404.1:64661371-64775753 GCA_014843695.1 Archivesica marissinica
TAAATATATACCATGATGTAAATATATACCATGATGTATATATCATGATGTAAATATATACCATGATGTAAATATATACCATGATGTAAATATATACCATGATGTAAATATATACCATGATGTAAATATATACCATGATGTATATATCATGATGTAAATATATACCATGATGTAAATATATACCATGATGTAAATATATACCATGATGTATATATCATGATGTAAATATATACCATGATGTAAATATATATCATGATGTAAATATATACCATGATGTAAATATATACCATGATGTATATATCATGATGTAAATATATACCATGATGTAAATATATATCATGATGTAAATATATACCATGATGTAAATATATACCATGATGTATATATCATGATGTAAATATATACCATGATGTAAATATATACCATGATGTAAATATATACCATGATGTATATATCATGATGTAAATATATACCATGATGTAAATATATATCATGATGTAAATATATACCATGATGTAAATATATACCATGATGTATATATCATGATGTAAATATATACCATGATGTAAATATATATCATGATGTAAATATATACCATGATGTATATATCATGATGTAAATATATACCATGATGTAAATATATACCATGATGTATATATCATGATGTAAATATATACCATGATGTATATATCATGATGTAAATATATACCATGATGTATATATCATGATGTAAATATATACCATGATGTATATATATACCATGATGTAAATATATACCATGATGTATATATCATGATGTAAATATATACCATGATGTAAATATATACCATGATGTAAATATATACCATGATGTTATATATACCATGATGTTAATATATACCATGATGTATATATCATGATGTAAATATATACCATGATGTATATATCATGATGTAAATATATACCATGATGTAAATATCATGATGTAAATATATACCATGATGTATATATCATGATGTAAATATATACCATGATGTATATATCATGATGTAAATATATACCATGATGTAAATATATACCATGATGTAAATATATATCATGATGTAAATATATACCATGATGTAAATATATACCATGATGTATATATCATGATGTAAATATATACCATGATGTATATATATATCATGATGTAAATATATATCATGATGTAAATATATACCATGATGTAAATATATACCATGATGTAAATATATACCATGATGTATATATCATGATGTAAAGATATACCATGATGTATATATCATGATGTAAATATATACCATGATGTAAATATATACCATGATGTATATATCATGATGTAAATATATACCATGATGTAAATATATACCATGATGTATATATCATGATGTAAATATATACCATGATGTAAATATATACCATGATGTAAATATATACCATGATGTATATATCATGATGTAAATATATACCATGATGTATATATCATGATGTAAATATATACCATGATGTAAATATCATGATGTAAATATATACCATGATGTATTTATCATGATGTAAATATATACCATGATGTATATATCATGATGTAAATATATACCATGATGTAAATATATATCATGATGTAAATATATACCATGATGTAAATATATACCATGATGTATATATCATGATGTAAATATATACCATGATGTATATATCATGATGTAAATATATATCATGATGTAAATATATACCATGATGTAAATATATACCATGATGTAAATATATACCATGATGTTAATATATACCATGATGTATATATCATGATGTAAATATATACCATGATGTTAATATATACCATGATGTATATATCATGATGTAAATATATACCATGATGTAAATATATACCATGATGTAAATATATACCATGATGTATATATATACCATGATGTATATATCATGATGTAAATATATACCATGATGTAAATATATACCATGATGTATATATATACCATGATGTTAATATATACCATGATGTATATATCATGATGTAAATATATACCATGATGTAAATATATACCATGATGTAAATATATACCATGATGTTAATATATACCATGATGTATATATCATGATGTAAATATATACCATGATGTATATATCATGATGTAAATATATACCATGATGTATATATCATGATGTAAATATATACCATGATGTAAATATATATCATGATGTATATATCATGATGTAAATATATACCATGATGTATATATCATGATGTAAATATATACCATGATGTATATATCATGATGTAAATATATATCATGATGTAAATATATACCATGATGTAAATATATACCATGATGTATATATCATGATGTAAATATCATGATGTATATATCTGATGTAAATATATACCATGATGTTAATATATACCATGATGTATATATCATGATGTAAATATATACCATGATGTTAATATATACCATGATGTATATATCATGATGTAAATATATACCATGATGTTAATATATACCATGATGTATATATCATGATGTAAATATATACCATGATGTATATATCATGATGTAAATATATACCATGATGTATATATATACCATGATGTAAATATATACCATGATGTATATATCATGATGTAAATATATACCATGATGTAAATATATACCATGATGTAAATATATACCATGATGTATATATATACCATGATGTTAATATATACCATGATGTATATATCATGATGTAAATATATACCATGATGTATATATCATGATGTAAATATATACCATGATGTAAATATCATGATGTAAATATATACCATGATGTATATATCATGATGTAAATATATACCATGATGTATATATCATGATGTAAATATATACCATGATGTATATATCATGATGTAAATATATACCATGATGTAAATATATACCATGATGTATATATCATGATGTAAATATATACCATGATGTAAATATATACCATGATGTATATATCATGATGTAAATATATATCATGATGTAAATATATACCATGATGTAAATATATACCATGATGTATATATCATGATGTAATATATACCATGATGTATATATCATGATGTATATATATCATGATGTAAATATATACCATGATGTAAATATATACCATGATGTAAATATATACCATGATGTTAATATATACCATGATGTATATATCATGATGTAAATATATACCATGATGTTAATATATACCATGATGTATATATCATGATGTAAATATATACCATGATGTATATATCATGATGTAAATATATATCATGATGTAAATTATACCATGATGTAAATATATACCATGATGTAAATATATACCATGATGTTATATATATACCATGATGTATATATCATGATGTAAATATATACCATGATGTTAATATATACCATGATGTATATATCATGATGTAAATATATACCATGATGTAAATATATACCATGATGTAAATATATACCATGATGTATATATCATGATGTAAATATATACCATGATGTATATATATACCATGATGTAAATATATACCATGATGTATATATCATGATGTAAATATATACCATGATGTAAATATATACCATGATGTATATATATACCATGATGTTAATATATACCATGATGTATATATCATGATGTAAATATATACCATGATGTATATATCATGATGTAAATATATATCATGATGTAAATATCATGATGTAAATATACCATGATATATATATCATAATGTAAATATATACCATGATGTATATATCATGATGTAAATATATACCATGATGTAAATATATATCATGATGTAAATATATACCATGATGTAAATATATACCATGATGTATATATCATGATGTAAATATATACCATGATGTATATATCATGATGTAAATATATATCATGATGTAAATATATACCATGATGTAAATATATACCATGATGTATATATCATGATGTAATATATACCATGATGTATATATCATGATGTAAATATATATCATGATGTAAAATATACTATGATGTAAATATATACCATGATGTAAATATATACCATGATGTTAATATATACCATGATGTATATATCATGATGTAAATATATACCATGATGTTAATATATACCATGATGTATATATCATGATGTAAATATATACCATGATGTAAATATATACCATGATGTAAATATATACCATGATGTATATATATACCATGATGTAAATATATACCATGATGTATATATATACCATGATGTAAATATATACCATGATGTATATATCATGATGTAAATATATACCATGATGTAAATATATACCATGATGTATATATATACCATGATGTAATATATACCATGATGTATATATCATGATGTAAATATATACCATGATGTATATATCATGATGTAAATATATACCATGATGTAAATATCATGATGTAAATATATGCCATGATGTATATATCATGATGTAAATATATACCATGATGTATATATCATGATGTAAATATATACCATGATGTAAATATATATCATGATGTAAATATATACCATGATGTAAATATATACCATGATGTATATATCATGATGTAAATATATACCATGATGTATATATCATGATGTAAATATATATCATGATGTAAATATATACCATGATGTAAATATATACCATGATGTATATATCATGATGTAAATATATACCATGATGTATATATCATGATGTAAATATATATCATGATGTAAATATATACTATGATGTAAATATATACCATGATGTAAATATATACCATGATGTTAATATATACCATGATGTATATATCATGATGTAAATATATACCATGATGTTAATATATACCATGATGTATATATCATGATGTAAATATATACCATGATGTAAATATATACCATGATGTATATATCATGATGTAAATATATACCATGATGTATATATATATACCATGATGTAAATATATACCATGATGTATATATCATGATGTAAATATATACCATGATGTAAATATATACCATGATGTATATATATACCATGATGTTAATATATACCATGATGTATATATCATGATGTAAATATATACCATGATGTATATATCATGATGTAAATATATACCATGATGTAAATATCATGATGTAAATATATACCATGATGTATATATCATGATGTAAATATATACCATGATGTATATCATGATGTAAATATATACCATGATGTAAATATATAATGATGTAAATATATACCATGATGTAAATATATACCATGATGTATATATCATGATGTAAATATATACCATGATGTATATATCATGATGTAAATATATATCATGATGTAAATATATACCATGATGTAAATATATACCATGATGTATATATCATGATGTAAATATATACCATGATGTATATATCATGATGTAAATATATATCATGATGTAAATATATACCATGATGTAAATATATACCATGATGTAAATATATACCATGATGTTAATATATACCATGATGTATATATCATGATGTAAATATATACCATGATGTTAATATATACCATGATGTATATATCATGATGTAAATATATACCATGATGTTAATATATACCATGATGTATATATCATGATGTAAATATATACCATGATGTTAATATATACCATGATGTATATATCATGATGTAAATATATACCATGATGTAAATATATACCATGATGTATATATCATGATGTAAATATATACCATGATGTATATATATACCATGATGTAAATATATACCATGATGTATATATCATGATGTAAATATATACCATGATGTATATATATACCATGATGTAAATATATACCATGATGTATATATCATGATGTAAATATATACCATGATGTAAATATATATCATGATGTAAATATATACCATGATGTAAATATATACCATGATGTATATATCATGATGTAAATATATACCATGATGTAAATATATACCATGATGTAAATATATACCATGATGTAAATATATACCATGATGTAAATATATACCATGATGTAAATATATACCATGATGTATATATATACCATGATGTATATATCATGATGTAAATATATACCATGATGTATATATCATGATGTAAATATATACCATGATGTAAATATATACCATGATGTAAATATATACCATGATGTATATATCATGATGTAAATATATACCATGATGTAAATATATACCATGATGTAAATATATACCATGATGTATATATCATGATGTAAATATATACCATGATGTATATATCATGATGTAAATATATACCATGATGTAAATATATACCATGATGTATATATCATGATGTAAATATATACCATGATGTAAATATATACCATGATGTATATATCATGATGTAAATATATACCATGATGTATATATCATGATGTAAATATATACCATGATGTTAATATATACTACTTGTTCTTGTGTCAAATACCAGCACATCAGCTTACATGTCTCCGAGCGCTATCTGTAATTGTTTGTGTTTCAAGCACTAAATCTCAACAACTATTACAAGGCATTACACCCCATGATCCATCTGGACAAAAATAGCAAAGCAAAATCGCAATAGCGTAACATTTTATTCTCATTAAACACAATGCCTAGTTTACTACTTGGTCTTGGAATACAACATAACGGAACAGTTCAGCGTGTATTTTCATCCTCTGCCAATCTCATTGACATCAGATACTGTATATCATGTATCTACATTTCTATCATAGATAGTGTCTACTACAGCTATCTGAGCAAAAGAAAAGATCTGATTTAAATCTGATTTAACGCAATACAAAATCCACTGAACAATTGTACCTCACACTATTTCAGGTGAGTTTCATGGTTTAGCGTCTATGGCCCACATGGCTTGTGCTCAGTAATTTCAAACAAATACTGAACATTTAGATGTCGTGTACATTTGTTCGGAAACTAAGATGGGCGCATTGGTTCCGGGTTGCTCAGAAACCAAGAGGGTAACATTGGTCACGGGTTGCTTGAAGACCAAGAAGAGCACATTGGTCACGGGTTGCTTGAAGACCAAGAAGAGCACATTGGTCACGGGTTGCTTGAAGACCAAGAAGAGCACATTGGTCACGGGTTGCTTGAAAACCAAGAAGAGCACATTGGTCACGGGTTGCTTGAAAACCAAGAGGGTAACATTGGTCACGGGTTGCTTGAAAACCAAGAGGGTAACATTGGTCACGGGTTGCTTGAAGACCAAGAAGAGCACATTGGTCACGGGTTGCTTGAAGACCAAGAAGAGCACATTGGTCACGGGTTGCTTGAAAACCAAGAAGAGCACATTGGTCACGGGTTGCTTGAAAACCAAGAGGGTAACATTGGTCACGGGTTGCTTGAAAACCAAGAAGAGCACATTGGTCACGGGTTGCTTGAAAACCAAGAGGGTAACATTGGTCACGGGTTGCTTGAAAACCAAGAAGAGCACATTGGTCCCGAGTTGCTTGAAAACCAAGAGGGTAACATTGGTCACGGGTTGCTTGAAAACCAAGAAGAGCACATTGGTCCAGGGTTGCTTGAAAACCAAGAGGGTAACATTGGTCACGGGTTGCTTGAAAACAAAGAAGAGCACATTGGTCCAGGGTTGCTTGAAAACCAAGAGGGTAACATTGGTCACGGGTTGCTTGAAAACCAAGAAGAGCACATTGGTCCCGGGTTGCTTGAAAACCAAGAGGGTAACATTGGTCACGGGTTGCTTGAAAACCAAGAAGAGCACATTGGTCCCGGGTTGCTTGAAAACCAAGAGGGTAACATTGGTCACGGGTTGCTTGAAAATCAAGAAGAGCACATTGGTCCGGGTTGCTTGAAAACCAGAGGGTAACATTGGTCACAGGTTGCTTGAAAACCAAGGGTAACATTGGTCACGGGTTGCTTGAAAACCAAGAGGGTAACATTGGTCACGGGTTGCTTGAAAACCAAGAAGAGCACATTGGTCCCGGGTTGCTTGGAAACGAAGAGGGTAACATTGGTCACGGGTTGCTTGAAAACCAAGAAGAGCACATTGGTCACGGGTTGCTTGAAAACCAAGAAGAGCACATTGGTCCTGGGTTGCTTGAAAACCAAGAGGGTAACATTGGTCACGGGTTGCTTGAAAACCAAGAGGGTAACATTGGTCACGGGTTGCTTGAAAACCAAGAGGGTAACATTGGTCACGGGTTGCTTGAAAACCAAGAAGAGCACATTGGTCCCAGGTTGCTTGAAAACCAAGAGGGTAACATTGGTCACGGGTTGCTTGAAAACCAAGAAGAGCACATTGGTCCCGGGTTGCTTGAAAACCAAGAGGGTAACATTGGTCACGGGTTGCTTGAAAACCAAGAAGAGCACATTAGTCCCGGGTAGCTGGGAACCATTTTTGATCCAAAACATGTTTTACGGAGTTATGATCGATGAACATACTATGTCTAAATAGGCCATGAAGCATTATATTCCCTGCCAAGACAGTCTGTCTAAAGATATTTTTAAAAAATAGGAAAACATATTTATAAAATATAATTTTTACAAGACATTAAACTTTGGTATAATTTGTGTGTTTGCATCATGTCTTGGGTCTATCAAATATATTCTTCAGCAAGTGAGCAATTAAAATATATATAAGTATAGTGTAAAAATATAATGTATATCTTCCTTAACCCTTTCTACACTGCAGACCTCTAAATGGGCTTACAAAAAGTGTACATCCAGATGAGACGGCTCGTGACGAGCAATCTCATCAGGATCGGCACTTTTTGCCAGTAATATTACTAGTCTTAGACAAAATTACCCATTTTCATAAATTAACTGGTCGAAATGTAATTTTCTGATTAATTTATTGGTCTAAAAATATCACGCACCAGTCCATGTCAGTTACTTGGTGTTTAATGGGTTAAAATATATCTCATTGGATTCAAGAATTATGCAAATGTTAACAAATTTGACAAAGTTACAAAAAATAGTACTGTTGAATTATTAATGCTCTATATATGTGTTACGCAAATACAGTGACTGTCCGATTAGCGCAGTGGTTAGTGCGCTCACTTCTCACCAATGCAACCCGGGTTCGATCCTCGGACAGGGAGGTATGCGAGATGGTACGGTGGTCACCAGATCGGACAGGTGGGTTTTCTCCGGGTACTCAGGTTTCCTCTCACACAAATGACCACATATACGCTTTCATCCGCGCCAACGAGAGTGATTAATATAAGTTGTTAAAACTTGCTTCGCAATCGTTGTAAAATAAATAGTTTAAAAATATTGGATAATGGCGGCAAAAAGAATCCGTCCTTTTGTAGTTAGGCAAGATGTGCTTTTAATTTAGCATCGTTTGTGTTTTAATTTCACTTGTATGTTCTATAACCCATAAGAAAAAGTGAATATAAAGAAAATGACCATTGATTTACTGAAATTGTACTCCAACATGCATTATGTTACATGCACGTCATTATGTATTTATGGTGTGACATGCGACAGTGCCCGGATGTCCAGTGCCCGGATGTCCAGTGCTCGGGACTAAATATAAACAATATTTCTTAGAAGATACATGATCCATATATTTAAAAAATATATTGGCAGTTGAATGAATTCTCTTTAAAAATACAATATATTTTTTAAATTTAAGATGGGACACACTGGTGGTGACAAGTTGACAACGCTGCCATGTTTTTTGATTTAATATAGTGTAAAGAAGGATTCATAGTTATATCTCTCATACCTGAAGTAATACACTTCAGACTGGTTGATGTAATATACTCTGCAATGATTGAAGTAATACACTTCAGACTGGTTGATGTAATATACTCTGCAATGATTGAAGTAATACACTTCAGACTGGTTAATGTAATATACTCTGCAATGATTGAAGTAATACACTTCAGACTGGTTAATGTAATATACTCTGCAATGATTGAAGTAATACACTTCAGACTGGTTAATGTAATATACTCTGCAATGATTGAAGTAATACACTTCAGACTGGTTGAAGTAATACACTTCAGACTGGTTGAAGTAATATACTCTGCAATGATTGAAGTAATACACTTCAGACTGGTTGAAGTAATACACTTCAGACTGGTTAATGTAATATACTCTGCAATGATTGAAGTAATACACTTCAGACTGGTTGAAGTAACACTTCAGACTGGTTAATGTAATATACTCTGCAATGATTGAAGTAATACACTTCAGACTGGTTGAAGTAATACACTCTGCAATGATTGAAGTAATACACTTCAGACTGGTTGAAGTAACACTTCAGACTGGTTAATGTAATATACTCTGCAATGATTGAAGTAATACACTGGTTGAAGTAATACACTTCAGACTGGTTAATGTAATATACTCTGCAATGATTGAAGTAATACACTTCAGACTGGTTGAAGTAATACACTTCAGACTGGTTAATGTAATATACTCTGCAATGATTGAAGTAATACACTTCAGACTGGTTGAAGTAATACACTTCAGACTGGTTAATGTAATATACTCTGCAATGATTGAAGTAATACACTTCAGACTGGTTAATGTAATATACTCTGCAATGATTGAAGTAATACACTTCAGACTGGTTGAAGTAATATACTCTGCAATGATTGAAGTAATACACTTCAGACTGGTTGAAGTAATACACTTCAGACTGGTTGAAGTAATACACTTCAGACTGGTTGAAGTAATACACTTCAGATTGGTTGAAGTAATACACTTCAGACTGGTTGAAGTAATACACTCTGCAATGATTGAAGTAATACACTTCAGACTGGTTGATGTAATATACTCTGCAATGATTGAAGTAATACACTTCAGACTGGTTGATGTAATATACTCTGCAATGATTGAAGTAATACACTTCAGACTGGTTGATGTAATATACTCTGCAATGATTGAAGTAATACACTTCAGACTGGTTAATGTAATATACTCTGCAATGATTGAAGTAATACACTTCAGACTGGTTGATGTAATATACTCTGCAATGATTGAAGTAATACACTTCAGACTGGTTGATGTAATATACTCTGCAATGATTGAAGTAATACACTTCAGACTGGTTAATGTAATATACTCTGCAATGATTGAAGTAATACACTTCAGACTGGTTAATGTAATATACTCTGCAATGATTGAAGTAATACACTTCAGACTGGTTGAAGTAATATACTCTGCAATGATTGAAGTAATACACTTCAGACTGGTTGAAGTAATACACTTCAGACTGGTTAATGTAATATACTCTGCAATGATTGAAGTAATACACTTCAGACTGGTTGAAGTAACACTTCAGACTGGTTAATGTAATATACTCTGCAATGATTGAAGTAATACACTTCAGACTGGTTGAAGTAATACACTCTGCAATGATTGAAGTAATACACTTCAGACTGGTTGATGTAATATACTCTGCAATGATTGAAGCAATACACTTCAGACTGGTTGAAGTAATACACTTCAGACTGGTTGAAGTAATACACTTCAGACTGGTTGAAGTAATACACTTCAGACTGGTTGATGTAATATACTCTGCAATGATTGAAGTAATACACTTCAGACTGGTTGAAGTAATACACTCTGCAATGATTGAAGTAATACACTTCAGACTGGTTGATGTAATATACTCTGCAATGATTGAAGTAATACACTTCAGACTGGTTGAAGTAATACACTTCAGACTGGTTAATGTAATATACTCTGCAATGATTGAAGTAATACACTTCAGACTGGTTGAAGTAATACACATCAGACTGGTGGAAGTAATACACTTCAGACTGGTTGATGTAATATACTCTGCAATGATTGAAGCAATACACTTCAGACTGGTTGAAGTAACACTTCAGACTGGTTAATGTAATATACTCTGCAATGATTGAAGTAATACACTTCAGACTGGTTGAAGTAATACACTCTGCAATGATTGAAGTAATACACTTCAGACTGGTTGAAGTAATACACTTCAGACTGGTTAATGTAATATACTCTGCAATGATTGAAGTAATACACTTCAGACTGGTTGAAGTAATACACTTCAGACTGGTTAATGTAATATACTCTGCAATGATTGAAGTAATACACTTCAGACTGGTTAATGTAATATACTCTGCAATGATTGAAGTAATACACTTCAGACTGGTTGAAGTAATATACTCTGCAATGATTGAAGTAATACACTTCAGACTGGTTGAAGTAATACACTTCAGACTGGTTGAAGTAATACACTTCAGACTGGTTGAAGTAATACACTTCAGACTGGTTAATGTAATATACTCTGCAATGATTGAAGTAATACACTTCAGACTGGTTGAAGTAATATACTCTGCAATGATTGAAGTAATACACTTCAGACTGGTTGAAGTAATACACTTCAGACTGGTTGAAGTAATACACTTCAGACTGGTTGAAGTAATACACTTCAGACTGGTTGAAGTAATACACTTCAGACTGGTTAATGTAATATACTCTGCAATGATTGAAGTAATACACTTCAGACTGGTTGAAGTAATACACTTCAGACTGGTTAATGTAATATACTCTGCAATGATTGAAGTAATACACTTCAGACTGGTTGAAGTAATACACTTCAGACTGGTTGATGTAATATACTCTGCAATGATTGAAGTAATACACTTCAGACTGGTTGATGTAATATACTCTGCAATGATTGAAGTAATACACTTCAGACTGGTTGAAGTAATACACTTCAGAATGATTGAAGTAATACACTTCAGACTGGTTGATGTAATATACTCTGCAATGATTGAAGTAATACACTTCAGACTGGTTGATGTAATATACTCTGCAATGATTGAAGTAATACACTTCAGACTGGTTAATGTAATATACTCTGCAATGATTGAAGTAATACACTTCAGACTGGTTGATGTAATATACTCTGCAATGATTGAAGTACTACACTTCAGACTGGTTAATGTAATATACTCTGCAATGATTGAAGTAATACACTTCAGACTGGTTAATGTAATATACTCTGCAATGATTGAAGTAATACACTTCAGACTGGTTGATGTAATATACTCTGAAATGATTGAAGTAATACACTTCAGACTGGTTAATGTAATATACTCTGAAATGATTGAAGTAATACACTTCAGACTGGTTAATGTAATATACTCTGCAATGATTGAAGTAATACACTTCAGACTGGTTGATGTAATATACTCTGCAATGATTGAAGTAATACACTTCAGACTGGTTGAAGTAATATACTCTGCAATGATTGAAGTAATACACTTCAGACTGGTTGAAGTAATACACTTCAGACTGGTTAATGTAATATACTCTGCAATGATTGAAGTAATACACTTCAGACTGGTTGAAGTAACACTTCAGACTGGTTAATGTAATATACTCTGCAATGATTGAAGTAATACACTTCAGACTGGTTGAAGTAATACACTCTGCAATGATTGAAGTAATACACTTCAGACTGGTTGATGTAATATACTCTGCAATGATTGAAGCAATACACTTCAGACTGGTTGAAGTAATACACTTCAGACTGGTTGAAGTAATACACTTCAGACTGGTTGAAGTAATACACTTCAGACTGGTTGATGTAATATACTCTGCAATGATTGAAGTAATACACTTCAGACTGGTTGAAGTAATACACTCTGCAATGATTGAAGTAATACACTTCAGACTGGTTGATGTAATATACTCTGCAATGATTGAAGTAATACACTTCAGACTGGTTGAAGTAATACACTTCAGACTGGTTAATGTAATATACTCTGCAATGATTGAAGTAATACACTTCAGACTGGTTGAAGTAATATACTCTGCAATGATTGAAGTAATACACTTCAGACTGGTTGAAGTAATACACTTCAGACTGGTTGAAGTAATACACTTCAGACTGGTTGAAGTAATACACTTCAGACTGGTTGAAGTAATACACTTCAGACTGGTTAATGTAATATACTCTGCAATGATTGAAGTAATACACTTCAGACTGGTTGAAGTAATACACTTCAGACTGGTTAATGTAATATACTCTGCAATGATTGAAGTAATACACTTCAGACTGGTTGAAGTAATACACTTCAGACTGGTTGATGTAATATACTCTGCAATGATTGAAGTAATACACTTCAGACTGGTTGATGTAATATACTCTGCAATGATTGAAGTAATACACTTCAGACTGGTTGAAGTAATACACTTCAGAATGATTGAAGTAATACACTTCAGACTGGTTGATGTAATATACTCTGCAATGATTGAAGTAATACACTTCAGACTGGTTAATGTAATATACTCTGCAATGATTGAAGTACTACACTTCAGACTGGTTAATGTAATATACTCTGCAATGATTGAAGTAATACACTTCAGACTGGTTAATGTAATATACTCTGCAATGATTGAAGTAATACACTTCAGACTGGTTGATGTAATATACTCTGAAATGATTGAAGTAATACACTTCAGACTGGTTAATGTAATATACTCTGCAATGATTGAAGTAATACACTTCAGACTGGTTGATGTAATATACTCTGCAATGATTGAAGTAATACACTTCAGACTGGTTGAAGTAATATACTCTGCAATGATTGAAGTAATACACTTCAGACTGGTTGAAGTAATACACTTCAGACTGGTTAATGTAATATACTCTGCAATGATTGAAGTAATACACTTCAGACTGGTTGAAGTAACACTTCAGACTGGTTAATGTAATATACTCTGCAATGATTGAAGTAATACACTTCAGACTGGTTGAAGTAATACACTCTGCAATGATTGAAGTAATACACTTCAGACTGGTTGATGTAATATACTCTGCAATGATTGAAGCAATACACTTCAGACTGGTTGAAGTAATACACTTCAGACTGGTTGAAGTAATACACTTCAGACTGGTTGAAGTAATACACTTCAGACTGGTTGATGTAATATACTCTGCAATGATTGAAGTAATACACTTCAGACTGGTTGAAGTAATACACTCTGCAATGATTGAAGTAATACACTTCAGACTGGTTGATGTAATATACTCTGCAATGATTGAAGTAATACACTTCAGACTGGTTGAAGTAATACACTTCAGACTGGTTAATGTAATATACTCTGCAATGATTGAAGTAATACACTTCAGACTGGTTGAAGTAATACACTTCAGACTGGTGGAAGTAATACACTTCAGACTGGTTGATGTAATATACTCTGCAATGATTGAAGCAATACACTTCAGACTGGTTGAAGTAACACTTCAGACTGGTTAATGTAATATACTCTGCAATGATTGAAGTAATACACTTCAGACTGGTTGAAGTAATACACTCTGCAATGATTGAAGTAATACACTTCAGACTGGTTGAAGTAATACACTTCAGACTGGTTAATGTAATATACTCTGCAATGATTGAAGTAATACACTTCAGACTGGTTGAAGTAATACACTTCAGACTGGTTAATGTAATATACTCTGCAATGATTGAAGTAATACACTTCAGACTGGTTAATGTAATATACTCTGCAATGATTGAAGTAATACACTTCAGACTGGTTGAAGTAATATACTCTGCAATGATTGAAGTAATACACTTCAGACTGGTTGAAGTAATACACTTCAGACTGGTTGAAGTAATACACTTCAGACTGGTTGAAGTAATACACTCTGCAATGATTGAAGTAATACACTTCAGACTGGTTGAAGTAATACACTTCAGACTGGTTAATGTAATATACTCTGCAATGATTGAAGTAATACACTTCAGACTGGTTGAAGTAATACACTTCAGACTGGTTAATGTAATATACTCTGCAATGATTGAAGTAATACACTTCAGACTGGTTGAAGTAATATACTCTGCAATGATTGAAGTAATACACTTCAGACTGGTTGAAGTAATACACTTCAGACTGGTTGAAGTAATACACTTCAGACTGGTTGAAGTAATACACTTCAGACTGGTTGAAGTAATACACTTCAGACTGGTTAATGTAATATACTCTGCAATGATTGAAGTAATACACTTCAGACTGGTTGAAGTAATACACTTCAGACTGGTTAATGTAATATACTCTGCAATGATTGAAGTAATACACTTCAGACTGGTTGAAGTAATACACTTCAGACTGGTTGATGTAATATACTCTGCAATGATTGAAGTAATACACTTCAGACTGGTTGATGTAATATACTCTGCAATGATTGAAGTAATACACTTCAGACTGGTTAATGTAATATACTTTGCAATGATTGAAGTAATACACTTCAGACTGGTTAATGTAATATACTCTGCAATGATTGAAGTAATACACTTCAGACTGGTTGAAGTAATACACTTCAGAATGATTGAAGTAATACACTTCAGACTGGTTGATGTAATATACTCTGCAATGATTGAAGTAATACACTTCAGACTGGTTGATGTAATATACTCTGCAATGATTGAAGTAATACACTTCAGACTGGTTAATGTAATATACTCTGCAATGATTGAAGTACTACACTTCAGACTGGTTAATGTAATATACTCTGCAATGATTGAAGTAATACACTTCAGACTGGTTAATGTAATATACTCTGCAATGATTGAAGTAATACACTTCAGACTGGTTGATGTAATATACTCTGAAATGATTGAAGTAATACACTTCAGACTGGTTAATGTAATATACTCTGCAATGATTGAAGTAATACACTTCAGACTGGTTGAAGTAATATACTCTGCAATGATTGAAGTAATACACTTCAGACTGGTTGATGTAATATACTCTGCAATGATTGAAGTAATACACTTCAGACTGGTTAATGTAATATACTCTGCAATGATTGAAGTAATACACTTCAGACGGGTTGAAGTCCTTTAACCCTTTCACCACTTCAGGTGCGAAAGGTCCGGAGTTCGAGCCCCACTGGAGCCGTTACGATTGTGCCCTTAGGCAAGGCATTTAAATTCCACATTGCCTCCTCTCTCTCCCTCGTGGAGATGGATTCCATCAGGAATGAGGTCTCGAGAGTGACTTATATAAGTTGAAATAACTTGTTTCGCAATCGAGCTAAAATAAATTTGTATAAATTTTAAAAAAACACTACATATGATGGGCTTACAAAAAGTGTAGATCCAGACGAGCCATCTCACCAGGATCTTCACCTTTTTTCCAGTAATATGACTATTTTTAGACATAATTACCAATTTTGATAAATGAACATGTCCAAATATAATTTTCTTATTAATTTATTGGTTTAAAAATATCATGCACCAGTCCATGTCAGTTACTTAGTGTTGAATGGGTTAAAATTACTTTCGAGATAAACCAAGTTAATTAAAAACTTTGACATATCAATGGAAGTGAAATACACATTTCAATTAGAAATACTGTAATGTCCGAACCACTCTCAGTTAACATACTCATTAAACATTATCATTTCCGATTAGCGCGCTCACTTCTCACCAATGCAACCCGGGTTTGATCCTCGGACCGGGAAGTATGTGAGATGGTACGATGGTCGCCAGATCGGACAGGTTGGTTTTCTCCGGGTATTCCGGTTTCCTCCCACACGAATGACCACATTTACGCTCCCATCCTCGCCAACGAGAGTGATTAATATAAGTTGTTAAAACTGGCTTCGCAATCGTTGTAAAATAAATAAAGTTTAAAAAAAACAAAAAAACATTAAACAGACAGTTCTGCTAAGATATACAAAACAGTCGACATTGTATATGCGTCAACCTCCATTAAAGCATTTTTTGTTATTAAACGACCATTATAAATCCTGCAAGAACATTATACTATATAAATACATTCCATTAACCCATTTCATTCTGGATACCGTTCAAACAGTATTTGCAAAGAACATAGAGCCAGATCAGCCACCATGGAACGTGCCGTCTGATCAGGCTCTATGCTGTTTGCTATTCAGATGATCTTGCTAAGACACTTGGCTATGTAGCAAACAACATAGATCCTGATCAGCATGCAGCGTCACGCTGTGGCTGATCTGGATCTATGTTGTTTGCAAAAGCCTTTAAATGTATCCAGAATGAAATGGGTTAAATGATTTATTCATTATGCAACTAGAGACACATAAAATCAGTCCCAGCAGGCTAAATTATATCTATTACGACTATCACGTGCATGAAACGCAACAAAATTACATTTCACCATCAGACATTATACATCTGTCGAAATTAGCGAGTGCGTGTTCGCACATGTATACAATTGATCGTACACCTGTCAGTCAAACGTATCGATAATCCAATCATCATTTCACACGTTCTCAACCAATGCTTATATTCCAAATCTGGCATGTTAAACATTCCGAAAAAATTGAAAAACGTAATTAGATCAAAATAAGTTTTTGATTTTAAAATACGTGTAGTTCACATTTCTGAAAATGGCACAACAGGCGCCATTGCCTTCAATAATATATACAGAGGGCACCTGTTCTACTCATCTTCGCCCAGCGCTTGAATCTTATTTTAGAACTCAAATTAAACCGATATCACTAGACTCTATATGAACCAATCGAACAAAATGGCAACTGGGGAAATAAACCCAGGTTAACCCTTTCAACACCACAGACCTCTAAATAGGCTTACAAAAAGTGTAGATCCAGATGAGCCGGCTCATAACGAGCCGTCTCATCAGGATCTGCACTTTTTGCCAGTAATATTACAAGTTTAAAAAAATAATTTACCCATTTTGATAAATGAACTGATCCAAATGTAATTTTCTTATTAATTTAATTGGTCTAAAAATGTCATGGACCAGTCTATGGCAGTTACTTGGTGTTGAATGGGTTAAGCATAGAATATCTTGGTGACGGTGTGCAGCACATTTTAAATAAAGGTATTTCGGTGCTTTACTACTTGTGAAACTGTAAAACATTTAATAAAAGTGCTTGTAAAAATAAGTTATCACAGACAATGTTCAGCTACTATGGTTACAAACAAGATAATTCACAGTGGTTTTTCTAACAATAAAGTATAATATAAAAGCTAATATCACAGATCCTGTTCTAACTGGGCCCAGCACGAGAGCTCGGGTACCGTATGCTGCGGGGAACTCTGACAGTGCGATATATGTCTGGAAAATGATTAGAGTACAGAATGGGAAGTGGATGTGCCAGGCTCTGTGACATAGACTGTTCTTCATGTGGGCAGTCCGCCAGTACTGCAGTTGATAGCCTAGACACAGGGTTAGCGGTATGTTGAATGTGATCACCTGAAATAAAAACATATGATATCAGACCTATACATGACTTGGGTCGAAGTAACTGGTTTAAAATACTTTTGTTTTCTCTTTCTAAACCATTGATTGATATAGCAACAATGTGTTTTCATGAAACAGTTTGTTTCTTTGTTTTGGGGGTTTAAAGTCGCACAAAGTCGTGATAGCGCAGTGGATGCGCATTCGCTTCAGGTGCGAAAGGTCCGGAGTTCGAGCCCCACTGAAGCCGTTACGATTGTGCCCTTAGGCATGACATTTAAATTCCACGTTGCCTCTTCTCTCTCCCTCGTGGCGATGGATTACATCAGGAATGAGGTCTCGAGAGTGATTAATATAAGTTGAAAGAACTTGTTTCGCAATCGAGCTAAAATAAATTTGTATAAACTAAAGTCGCACCAACTGCTTAGGTCATATGGTGACTCTCAAGCAATTATTGGTTGAGGAAGACCCTAGGTGCCCCTTTGTACGGTATTTCAAGCTCGGAAGGTCACTCGGGTAGAACTACTCAAGTGCCGCAAGCCAGCAGGATAGCTTCCTCACATGAAAGATTTCGACACCCCCAGTGGGATTCGAACCTACAGCAGTAGGGGGTGGGAGAGTGATTTGAAGTCAACGACCATAACAACTTGGTCATTGAGGCCCCCTTTCATCCAAGCTGGAGAGTTATATTGAAAGCATATTTTTAAATCTAGTGTGTTTAACGAAACTGTATGCCTAATGTGTCATAATGCATACTTTGTCTATTGCATCCATTTTGACAATATCTTATAGCCAGGTCATGGATTCTTTATGGTGTAATGAATACAGCGTTCGCCTCATAATCCAGGGGTTGCAAGTTTGAGCCTCGCCAGATCCACAGTGGTGGTGTCCTTTCCTTTTCAAGTTTATTTATCGTGGCTACCGGTTGCCCATGAGCGACAGGCAGTTTACCCAACCTGGGCAGGCTCCAGCAGTTAACCAATACTTGGTGCACCAACCTCCGCAAGAAACTGCCAACTTTTTTCATATAAAGAGACACAATCTGAGCGGGGCCCCGAACCCGTGACCATTAGTGATGATAGGTTACAGTGGTATACAAGTCAGCGACCGTAACCACTCGGCCACGGAGGCGGACCGATGATGTCCTATGCAAGACTCTTAATTTTACACACCCTCTTCTTCACCCTCTATCTCCTTCGTGACAATGGATCAAGGAATGAGGTCTCAAAGAGAGATTAAATTAATGTTGTGCAAACTTGTTTCGCAATTGAGCTAAAGGACATTTGTATAAACCTTTTGTTTAACTATGTTAAATAACAGTAACATAACAAACCTGGAATAATGCATAGAAGTATGTGAGACACACTGGTAGATAGCTACCATGTACATACATTCCCCACACAAATATTACACCAGTGTGTCCTTCTAAAATCTCACCAACAAGCCATGGACCTGAAGTACAAAGTAATTTAAAGTTGTCCAGAGTACATACTACATGTATCATGTTGATCATATGCTGAACACATTTTTTCCTTTTAGATTATGTGATTTTTGAGGAATTTATCTGCCAGATGATTAGTTTCTCATGGAAGGTCAGTGGTTCTACCAAGGACACCGAGTTGGATTAGTGTAATGGTTAGCACACTCGTTTGTCCATCAGTTACTGGCCTGGGAAGTATGTGATATGTTACGGTGGTCGCCAGATTTTGTCTGGATACGCCGGCGACTAGATCAAATTTCAGAAAATGTTAATAATGGTGGAGGTATTTCATGCTTACGGCTGGCAAACAACATTTTTAGACGTATGTATATGTTCTAAATCGATCTGGGGGGTTTGCCCGACTGTATTTTCAATGATTAACCGTAAACGTGACCAATCCAAAATAGCCGCCAACGAAAAGGAGACTAAATTCATTTCGGGTCATAACAGTAGTACCAAACATGGTAAGAACATAAATGAAACATCATTTTGTATGTTTTCATGTACAAGGAATCCGTTGAGATCATTAATTAACCCTAACTATGCCAAGAAATCAATATGGCACATAAACAGTTTCATCAAAAGTTTCAAACAAAATGTGATTAATATAAGTTGCTAGAAATTGTTTCCTAGGACTCTGACTAATTTTGGAGTGGATGGTCTCGGACCATATTTATTTCTCTGTTTGTGGAATAACACGATTCACTTCTATAAGTGGAGGGTCTCGGACCATATTTATTTCTCTGTTTGTGGAATAACACGATTCACTTCTATAAGTGGAGGGTCTCGGACCATATTTATTTCTCTGTGTGTGGAATAACACGACTCACCTCTATAAGTGGAGGGTCTCGGACCATATTTATTTCTCTGTTTGTGGAATAACACGATTCACTTCTATAAGTGGAGGGTCTCGGACCATATTTATTTGTATGATTGCCAGTTAGTTATAGTCAGTGGTTCTACCTGGGACCTGACTCACTGGAGCTAGTGTAGGGTCTCAGATAATATATATAACATATCCTCATTCAAATAAAACCAGTCAAGATATACAAATACAGAGTTTAGGGTGGTTTTATTATTTATAGAATTCCATTTCTTCAACTTATACATTAAAGATAGATACACAGTTATTATAAAGGCATCATGTATCAGTATACATGCATACAACATACTATTACATAACATACAGTTAAACCTGTCTTAAGTGGCTGTTTAGAACAGGTGGCTGCTTAATAGAGGTCAAATTGATAATAAAACAGCAAATTGGGAATCTGGAAACTGGCTGCTTAATACAGGTTGGCTGGTTAATTTTGTAATCATGGTTACCATGGATAAATATGAACTCTTGGTTCTAATTAATTTATACCTACCAAATGCAACATACAGCATAGCTCCTAAAACACTGTAGAACACTTTGGTTGCCTTGGTTACCAACCAAACTCTATATAACCAACTGTTGTAAAAATTAAAAAATGGACAAAATATTCCTCTTTGGGCTGAAATTGTAAAATTAAAAACACTTAGTGTGAGCATTTTGGACATAATAATTGATGTCTGCCTCAAGATCGATGTGTCATGCATTTGTATTCCAGCTGAGACATCTTCTGTGTCCTTGAGCAAGACACATATGAGCTTATGTCATCACAAATTAATAATAATAACCATTCACCAATGACCAAACGTAAATGAAAGTTAATGTCGTATTCCTGTTGACCGACTGTCACAATTTATAATCTTATTTCAACTACGATAGTCTCTTTTTTCCATTTGGCTGTCTTCATAGCTCCATTTCTCCATAACAGATTATAATACCTATGATGGCTGTCCTATTAGCACAGTGGTTAGTGCGCTCGCTTCTTACCAATGCAACCCGGGTTTGATCCTCGGACCGGGAAGAATGTGAGATGGTATGGCGGTCGCCAGATCGGACAGGTGGGTTTTCTCTGGGTACTCCGGTTTCCTCCAACACGAATGATTTATTCATTATGCAACCAGAAACACATAAAACACATTTATGCTTTCATCCGCGCCAACGAGAGTGATTAATATAAGTTGTTAAAACTTGCTTCGCAATCGTTGTAAAATAAATAAAGCTTAAACATAATACCAAAGAAATTAATGTGTAAATCACCGTTAGAATGTTTTATTAAAATTGCTGGCAATCAGAGCAAATTTATACCTCAATAGCATGTGCAATGTAAACACTAGCTTAGTTGCTTCTCAATAAATTATTTATTTACCAAGTGGTAATGATATTCATTTGTCACTACACAAGCAATACAGACTACACTGTCTGCACTTTGCATATCAATATGTTAATTAGTAATTAATTAACTACACTATTAGACTACAGTACATGTCTAATAAAAACATTTGGGTGTCTGATTAGCACAGTGGTTAGCATGCACGCTTCTCAACAGATGCAACCTGGGTGTGATCCTCAGAGATGGTATGGTGGTTGCCAGATCAGACAAGTGGGTTTTCTCCGGGTACTCTGCTTCCATCCCACATGAATGAGCACAAAATTATACAATTTATACAAAAGCTTGTTTCGCAAACATTGTAAAATAAATAATGTTTCAATTTTATTTTTTAATAAAACGGTTTTGCAAGTTACTGTAAACGTAAATATTAGTGTGTAAACAATTTAGCCATTTTTGTACTTTTAACTATATTAGCGGAAACATGAAATAGCGGACCCGAGCATGTTTGTATATTGGAAAGTGGTCAATGTTTATATACTTACTTGTAAAGAAATGTGGCTTGATACTGGTACATCTCCGCAACAATACAAGTACACACACATACACCATCACAACAAAGTAGAAAACTGCCTGCGCCTACAATACAAGTACACACACATACACCATCACAACAATGTAGAAAACTGCCTGTACCTACAATACAAGTACACACACATACACCATCATAACAAAGTAGAAAACTGCCTGCACCTACAATACAAGTACACACACATACACCATCACAACAAAGTAGAAAACTGCCTGCGCCTACAATACAAATACACACACATACACCATCACAACAATGTAGAAAACTGCCTGCACCTACAATATAAGTACACACACATACACCATCACAACAAAGTAGAAAACTGCCTGCGCCTACAATACAAATACACACACATACACCATCACAACAATGTAGAAAACTGCCTGTACCTACAATACAAGTACACACACATACACCATCACAACAAAGTAGAAAACTGCCTGCGCCTACAATACAAGTACACACACATACACCATCACAACAAAGTAGAAAACTGCCTGCGCCTACAATACACATTACATAGAGATCAGCTTGAACATGCATCACCATGACAACACTGCTTTTGAAAATCATTAGCATATACCTAGAATAGATTTCACGTATTTTCATTGTTAAATATATTATTCTCCTGCATATCAACCAATTGATAGGGAGAAAAACTAATTTAGTTTTCTTTCATTCTAATCCTTTTAAGTCTACTGCTGTTAAATAATTCAACTTAAATTATATGGAAGTCGTGATAGCGCAGTGGATGCGCGCTCGCTTCAGGTGCGAAAGGTCCGGAGTTCGAGCCCCACTGGAGCCGTTACGATTGTGCCCTTAGGCAAGGCATTTAAATTCCACGTTGCCTCTTCTCTCTCCCTCGTGGCGATGGATTCCATCAGGAATGAGGTCTCGAGAGTGATTTATATAAGTTGAAATAACTTGTTTCGCAATCGAGCTAAAATAAATTTGTATAAAAAATTATATGTTATACGTTCATTTCTTGATTACATGTAAAAATACTGAAATATATAATGCTTAAACTAACACAGCTTAGCAACAGCAAATTTAGCCACTCTACCTAATGAGCCACAGCCACAACCCCAAGAATATTTGATGAATTTATATCCCTCCGCCGAACTGAACTGAACCAATATGTGTATTTTTAGTCAATTAAAGGGCAATAACTCTTGTGTTACTGGGTATATCCCGTT
The DNA here is from genome assembly GCA_014843695.1 of Archivesica marissinica. Classification (NCBI taxonomy): domain Eukaryota; kingdom Metazoa; phylum Mollusca; class Bivalvia; order Venerida; family Vesicomyidae; genus Archivesica; species Archivesica marissinica. The sequence goes on from CM026404.1 coordinate 64,686,046, forward strand.
ACGAAAAATGCATGTCCACCACACTATGGTGATACATATTTAACCCTTTGCCTGCTGAGTAAATAAAAACGACATTTCCAAACAATATAGATCCAGATCAGCCGCGGCGAAACGCCTGATCAGGATCTGTGTTGTTTGCTATTCAGTCTAGATCCACTATCCGAATAGTAAACAGCATAGTGCCTGTCTGTGCTGTCTGATGTGACTCTCTGATGTTTGCAAAAGTGATTTTATCGGCCGCTAGTGTGCAAAGTGTTAATTTAAGATTAATAAAATTCCACTCGTTGATTACTGAGATCAGACTCTGGACGGATGCACAGATGGACACATTATATCAATATTTCTTGTTGAAATTCCAGAGGGGGATGACAAATAATGCTAAAGTGATGCATATTACATCGGTGTATTATGACACAGCTGATATACACAGCAAATGGTGGGTTTCGAACCTGTATCGCCACTGTGACATCGCCTAGCAATAAAATATTTGATCGATTCAGGTCAGTATCAGTAGTCATTAGTGATGGGACATTTATAAAATAAGATTTGGACAATCTATTTCATGTTCCTTCCATACAATTTGCATCCTTTCTGTTTCTAAAATGATCTTGTCTGCAATGTCCCATTAAAGCTTTATTGTGGAAGTCGCGATAGCGCAGTGGATGCGTGTTCGCTTCAGGTGTGAAAGGTCTGGTGTTCGACCCCCGCTGGAGCCGTTACGATTGTGCCCTTAGGCAAGGCATGTAAATTCCACATATCCTCTTCATGGCGATGAATTCCATCAGGAATGAGGTCTCGAGAGTGATTAATATAAGTTGAAAGAGCTTCGAGCAATCGAGCTAAAATAAATGTGTATAAACTAAACCTTTATTGATATGGTAAAACAGAAAATGCAGCAGTATGCTGATTAAATGAAAGACATACCAGTGTGGCTATATCCAACATAAGAATGAATCTTCCTCCAAAAGGTAACAATGGACTTGTACCATCCACGGAAAACAATTGTTCTGTTACATGACGCCCATTTATAGAGTCCTACAAAGTAAATTTGATAAAACTTTATAAACTATTATTAATAAATATACAAGCAAAGTGTTTCCTTTCTATCAAAGTACATAGAGCCACACAAACTTAAAAATGGCTGATGCCTATTTCGTATCTTGAACTGTCTGCAATGTTTTGATATCATATTTGAAATGATGATATCCAATTTATATCATTTTACATTATCCAACAACACATACTTCAATATGGTAAAAAATTCAAAAGAAATTATTTTCCGAGTCCAATTAATTATGGAAAAGCATGTTAGTCCAAACTTAGGCTGTACAAAGTGCAGTAGATATATATACCCGAATAACAACTCTGATGGCGTGTACACCAGCTGTCATGAGTGATGGCTTCCATGGTAACACATACAGCGGTCCGTCAGAGTGCTTAGCTTTACCCAGATGTATACCATCTATATATACCTCAACATTGTTCACATTTCCATCCGTAAACACCAGAATCCTGTCAACATAACAACAGTTAGACTGCATGGTCGAGGATTACTCCACATTAAACACCAGAATCCTGTCAACATAACAACAGTTAGACTGCATGGCCGAGGATTGCTCCACATTAAACACAAGAATCCTGTCAACATAACAACAGTTAGACTGCATGGCCGAGGATTCTACATATTAAACACCAGAATCCTGTCAACATAACAACAGTTAGACTGCAAGGCCGAGGATTGCTCCACATTAAACACCAGAATCCTGTCAACATAACAACAGTTAGACTGCATGGCCAAGGATTGCTCCACATTAAACACCAGAATCCTGTCAACATAACAACAGTTAGACTGCATGGCCGAGGATTCTACACATTAAACACCAGAATCCTGTCAACATAACAACAGTTAGACTGCATGGTCGAGGATTGCTCTACATTAAACACCAGAATCCTGTCAACATAACAACAGTTAGACTGCATGGCCGAGGATTGCTCCACATTAAACACCAGAATCCTGTCAACATAACAACAGTTAGACTGCATGGCCGAGGATTGCCACACATTAAACACCAGAATCCTGTCAACATAACAACAGTTAGACTGCATGGACAAGGATTCCCACATTAAACACCAGCATCCTGTCAACATAACAACAGTTAGACTGCATGACCGAGGATTGCCACACATTAAACACCATAATCCTGTCAACATAACAACAGTTAGACTGCATGGCCGAGGATTGCCACACATTAAACACCAGAATCCTGTCAACATAACAACAGTTAGACTGCATGGCCGAGGATTGCCACACATTAAACACCAGAATTCTGTCAACATAACAACAGTTAGACTGCATGGCCGATGATTCTACACATTAAACACCAGAATCCTGTCAACATAACAACAGTTGGACTGCATGGCCGAGGATTGCCACACATTAAACACCAGAATCCTGTCAACATAACAACAGTTGGACTGCATGGTCGAGGATTGCTCCACATTAAACACCAGAATCCCGTCAACATAACAACAGTTAGACTGCATGGACAAGGATTCCCACATTAAACACCAGAATCCTGTCAACATAACAACAGGTTGACTGCATTGCTCCACATCAACGTACAGTAGTGCACATACTTCAGAACACCAATTACATCCAACAGAATCTATAATTATGTCACGAGACTGCCAAGTACATTACTCCGTATATAGAAGAAATAGCCAACCATGACATAAATTCCTTAGAAGTAACGAAAATGCACCATCGAAGTCATCGACCTGAAGTAGATATTTGGATTTATGGTATGTGTCTTACCTAAGGACACTGGTGTTTATGTGTCTTACCTAAGGATACTGGTGTTTATGTATCTTACTTAAGGACACTGGTGTGTATGTATCTTACCTAAGGACACTGGTGTTTATGTGTCTTACCTAAGGACACTGGTGTTTATGTGTCTTACCTAAGGACACTGGTGTTTATGTGTCTTACCTAAGGACACTGGTGTTTATGTGTCTTACCTAAGGACACTGGTGTTTATGTGTCTTACCTAAGGACACTGGTGTTTATGTGTCTTACCTAAGGACACTGGTGTTTATGTGTCTTACCTAAGGACACTGGTGTTTATGTGTCTTACCTAAGGACACTGGTGTTTATGTGTCTTACCTAAGGACACTGGTGTTTATGTGTCTTACCTAAGGACACTGGTGTTTATGTGTCTTACTGTAACAAAATGACAGTACGATTATTTGAGTACCCCGGTACGGGCCTCTTCATGAATATAGTTGTTTGCTACTGTCAGTAAATCATAGAGGTTTAATTTTAAGAAATGGTAAATTGATATTATTTTATGAGTTAACAGGTAGAGATGTTCAGTGGGGTTTTATCACGTAGATCAGATATGCCGGATTGTGTTTACCCGTGTTAAGACCGAGTACCAATAGATAAGTTAAATCGTCGCTGATAATACACAGTTTAACGTTTAACGTATACTGAGGTAGAATTTATCGAAAGGCCTCTATGTAGAGATCAGGTTGTGTTGTGTAGTCATAAGCGGGCATGCGCTGCACGGATTACTTCACGTTAGATAGAGTAGTACAGTATGTAAAGGGATCGGCCCACCTATATATATAGCCTAGCATGGCCTGTACGGGTGTCAAGCCATTTGGAAATTCACTGTGTGAAGGAGAGGTTTAGCGACCAATGCACGCGGTAGACTGGGTAAGTCCTGTTTTGTTTTATTATCTGTCTTGTGGAGTAAGCGTTGATGATATTTATACGGGTTAAATTGTTTTATGAAACTGTTAAAAGCAATTTATTTGGCTTCGGTTCATGATGGAATTGTTTTAATAGTTAGAGTCTTTAGCTACATGTCGTCTGGGGCGGACGGTGTTATCGCAATGGGGATAGTCCTAAGCCGTGCTATCGTTAAGACCATTGAATTGTAGCTATATTTTGAAAGGGTCGGGACCGAACCAGTGTCTATATCGTGTGCAGCGGATACACTGCGTGGGTAATCTGAATATCTTGTATGTACCATATGTAATATAGAATCTATGCACGGGAGAGGCATAGGCGTAGCGAGTGACCGTTACCGGTGGATAACAGTTTACCTACATTGAGTATAGTATTATGTATAACATTTGTGTTATGGTAACTCATGCACGGTATATGCATGAGCGTAGCTAGTGACCGTTACCGTGGGGTAACCATTTATATACCTCAAGCGTATTATGTATAACACTTGTGTGATGGGGATGTATGCACGGTAGATGCATTGATCATCGAGCAACCGTATAGAGGGGTGAACGGTTATCTAGGTTAAAGGTAGCCCGCTTGAATAATACTAATGATTAGTGTTTAGTTGTAATTCTTGTGTGAATTGGATTGAACCATTTGAGCTGTAATGCCATATAGATGCCATTAGTGTATTAGTGTTGTATAATGTACCGGTGATTGCGTGATTGATAACTAATGTGTAAAGCTATATATTGTCTAGCCGAGACTTGATTAGGGCGTTAAGTTGTATCATGATTGTACAACAAAGCTTATACTTGTAGCCGCATCACGGCGTAAGACGATGGTGACGGGGTATAGCCAGACGGTATTGAGGCACCGAAGGTAGTCTGAGAGAGGTGGTCGAGACGGGCGGTGGGTAATGGCACAGCATAGGCGTGACTGTTACTACACGTGATATAGATCAACCAGGCCGGGCTCATCATGTGAAGGGGCGTAGACTCCTTCCAAGACTTCGCCACAGGGCAGTCAGTACCAACCTCGGGAGTTCCGGACGTATAAGTATGGTGCAGGAGTTAGTCGTTTATGAATCGGTTTAAATTAGCACCGAGTGTAGTTTTCCAGTGCCGGGTTCTTAGTAACCACTAGTAATTAAAGCAGCACTGAGTGTCATTTTACAGTGCCTAGTTCTTAGGAACTTATAGTGAAGTAGTGTCTTCACTGAGTGTAATAACAGTGTCATGTTCCAGTTAAATTAATAACTGTTGTATAAGTCAACTCGGTTCGTCAGTTGAACGGCGCATAGCCACCGGACAGAACTATTAGGTTTAGACAGTATGGTTACCGGTCTAGTAAAATTTGACTAGTATGATGTTCATCGTGTATATATATAAATATGTTTTTATGCACTTAGTAAAAGTGAGATTGAGTGACCACGGTGTTTAGTTTCTCTACTCCAGACCCCTGTGACCTTTATTAGACAATCCACACAGTCATTCTGTGACAATGGTGTCAGAAGAGGGGGTTGTTTATTTAAGGGCCACGATAGGGCGGTGGTAGGGTTCCTACACCTAGTCAGACGGGAATTATAAGACTAAGTACCTTGTGTTAACCTTGTATGCATAGACTATCCTTAATGCCTGAATGCTGTACTGTCTAATTCTCTATTATTCATGCACGCAGTGAGTGTCCTGGTGGTTGGCAGGCGTGCAGGCTTCGCTGGGTCCATCAAGGTAGAGCCAAGAGTAGCCGAGGGTGAGTCACATGTAGAGTAGTTGAACTCGAGGATGACGCCACGGCGGCACGACACAGTTGTGTACCGTAGTAACGCACGGGCGCTGAGAGTGCATTAGCTCCCTTGTCACTGGGATTAGGTTTAATGGGTAATTGAAGTACGCAATACGTAGTCAGGGTTAACTTTGTGTTGACGGGGTACATTTGTTTATCGCCAAGGTATAGTGGTGTGTATAGACACATATAGAGTAGGTCATAGGCATGGTTCCCATGGTGTAATAAGTATGTAAGGTGGTTCCGCATACGTGTAAATTGTTGTATGCAAACAGGGTATTGAGTTGCAGTTTATTTGTTTAATTTTATTGATATTGTGAAGAGCAGAATATTTTGTTGAGATATTAAAGAACGTTATAGCAGATATCATGGCTAGTACGTTGAAGGAGTTGTCGGAGTTAGGCAAGGAACTGGGTTACGTCGACGAGGGTTTGCGTAAATTCATTAAGGAAGAGCAGGATAAAGAGCGAGAGTTGAGGAAGGAGGAGAGAGAAGCTCAGAGATTAGATAAAGAGCGAGAGTTGATAAAGGAGGAGAGAGAAGCTCAGAGATTAAAGGAGGAGAGAGAAGCTCAGAGATTAGATAAAGAGCGAGAGTTGATAAAGGAGGAGAGAGAAGCTCAGAGATTAAAGGAGGAGAGAGAAGCTCAGAGAGTAGATAAAGAGATGGATATGGAAGAGAGGCGACATAGACAGAAAGTAGAATTGTTAGAAATGCAGCGTAAAAATAACGTAGAACTAGCTGAGGTAGAGCAGGATAGAGATCATGAGCACACGGGCAATAGAGAACCTAGGGATAGTAGGATTAGGGGTCCGAAGCTACCATATTTTGATGAGGACAAGGATAACATGGACAGTTACTTGTCAAGGTTCAAACGTTATGCAGAAGGGCAAACTTGGCCGAGTGAATTATGGACGTTGTATCTTAGCGTTAAGTTGTATCATGATTGTACAACAAAGCTTATACTTGTAGCCGCATCACGGCATAAGACGATGGTGACGGGGTATAGCCAGACGGGATTGAGGCACCGAAGGTAGTCTGAGAGAGGTGGTCGAGACGGTCGGTGGGTAATGGCACAGCATAGGTGTGACTGTTACTACACGTGATATAGATCAACCAGGCCGGGCTCATCATGTGAAGGGGCGTAGACTCCTTCCAAGACTTCGCCACAGGGCAGTCAGTACCAACCTCGGGAGTTCCGGACGTATAAGTATGGTGCAGGAGTTAGTCGTTTATGAATCGGTTTAAATTAGCACCGAGTGTAGTTTTCCAGTGCCGGGTTCTTAGTAACCACTAGTAATTAAAGCAGCACTGAGTGTCATTTTACAGTGCCTAGTTCTTAGGAACTTATAGTGAAGTAGTGTCTTCACTGAGTGTAATAACAGTGTCATGTTCCAGTTAAATTAATAACTGTTGTATAAATCAACTCGGTTCGTCAGTTGAACGGCGCATAGCCACCGGACAGAACTATTAGGTTTAGACGGTATGGTTACCGGTCTAGTAAAATTTGACTAGTATGATGTTCATCGTGTATATATATAAATATGTTTTTATGCACTTAGTAAAGTGAGATTGAGTGACCACGGTGTTTAGTTTCTCTACTCCAGACCCCTGTGACCTTTATTAGACAATCCACAGTCATTCTGTGACACTTACCTAAGGACACTGGTGTTTATGTGTCTTACCTAAGGACACTGGTGTTTATGTATCTTATTTTTATGTATCTTACCTAAGGACACTGGTGTTTATGTGTCCTACCTAAGGACACTGGTGTTTATGTGTCTTACCTAAGGACACTGGTGTTTATGTGTCCTACCTAAGGACACTGGTGTTTATGTGTCCTACCTAAGGACACTGGTGTTTATGTGTCCTACCTAAGGACACTGGTGTGTATGTGTCTTACCTAAGGACACTGGTGTTTATGTGTCCTACCTAATGACACTGTTGTTTATGTATCTTACCTAAGGACACTGGTGTTTATGTGTCCTACCTAAGGACACTGGTGTTTATGTGTCTTACCTAAGGACACTGGTGTTTATGTGTCCTACCTAAGGACACTGGTGTCTATGTGTCTTACCTAAGGACACTGGTGTCTATGTATCTTACCTAAGGACATTGGTGTCTATGTGTCTTACCTAAGGACACTGGTGTTTATGTATCTTACCTAAGGACACTGCTGTTTATGTGTCTTACCTAAGGACACTGGTGTATATGTGTCTTACCTAAGGACACTGGTGTCTATGTGTCTTACCTAAGGACACTGGTGTCTATGTGTCTTACCTAAGGACACTGGTGTCTATGTGTCTTACCTAAGGACACTGCTGTTTATGTGTCTTACCTAAGGACACTGGTGTCTATGTGTCTTACCTAAGGACACTGGTGTCTATGTGTCTTACCTAAGGACACTGCTGTGTATGTGTCTTACCTAAGGACACTGGTGTCTATGTGTCTTACCTAAGGACACTGGTGTATATGTGTCTTACCTAAGGACACTGGTGTCTATGTGTCTTACCTAAGGACACTGGTGTCTATGTGTCTTACCTAAGGACACTGGTGTCTATGTGTCTTACCTAAGGACACTGCTGTTTATGTGTCTTACCTAAGGACACTGGTGTCTATGTGTCTTACCTAAGGACACTGGTGTCTATGTGTCTTACCTAAGGACACTGCTGTGTATGTGTCTTACCTAAGGACACTGGTGTCTATGTGTCTTACCTAAGGACACTGGTGTTTATGTGTCTTATCTAAGGACACTGGTGTCTATGTGTCTTACCTAAGGACACTGGTGTTTATGTGTCTTACCTAAGGACACTGGTGTTTATGTATCTTACCTAAGGACACTGATGTTTATGTGTCTTACCTAAGGACACTGGTGTCTATGTGTCTTACCTAAGGACACTGATGTTTATGTGTCTTACCTAAGGACACTGGTGTCTATGTATCTTACCTAAGGACACTGGTGTTTATGTATCTTACCTAAGGACACTGGTGTTTATGTGTCTTACCTAAGGACACTGGTGTTTATGTGTCTTACCTAAGGACACTGGTGTTTATGTGTCTTACCTAAGGACACTGGTGTTTATGTATCTTACCTAAGGACACTGGTGTTTATGTGTCCTACCTAAGGACACTGGTGTCTATGTGTCTTACCTAAGGACACTGGTGTTTATGTATCTTATTTTTATGTATCTTACCTAAGGACACTGGTGTTTATGTGTCTTACCTAAGGACACTGGTGTTTATGTGTCTTACCTAAGGACACTGGTGTTTATGTGTCTTACCTAAGGACACTGGTGTTTATGTGTCTTACCTAAGGACACTGGTGTTTATGTATCTTACCTAAGGACACTGGTGTTTATGTGTCTTACCTAAGGACACTGGTGTCTATGTATCTTACCTAAGGACACTGGTATTTATGTGTCTTACCTAAGGACACTGGTGTTTATGTGTCTTACCTAAGGACATTGGTGTTTATGTGTCTTACCTAAGGACACTGCTGTTTATGTGTCTTACCTAAGGACACTGGTGTTTATGTGTCTTACCTAAGGACACTGCTGTTTATGTGTCTTACCTAAGGACACTGGTGTTTATGTATCTTACCTAAGGACACTGGTGTTTATGTGTCTTACCTAAGGACACTGGTGTTTATGTGTCTTACCTAAGGACACTGGTGTTTATGTATCTTATTTTTATGTATCTTACCTAAGGACACTGGTGTTTATGTGTCTTACCTAAGGACACTAGTGTTTATGTGTCTTACCTAAGGACACTGGTGTTTATGTGTCTTACCTAAGGACACTGGTGTTTATGTATCTTATTTTTATGTATCTTACCTAAGGACACTGGTGTTTATGTGTCTTACCTAAGGACACTGCTGTTTATGTGTCTTACCTAAGGACACCGGTGTTTATGTGTCTTACCTAAGGACATTGGTGTTTATGTGTCTCACCGGTGTTGCGAAACAGATGGGATTATACAGAATACAACAGGTGCTGTCTCTTAGCGCAGTTAAGACTTATATCCGAGTAACTGATTTACCCAGATAGAGAGTCCTGTGGAAGATTAGCCTTGCTAACTGGGCTACCATGTGTGAGTAAATGAACTTTCTGACTTACCGATTCTTACTTACCTAACATGTGTAGATTTATTGATCATATGCAAGGGTTCATGTAGTGGAGCCATCAGTGAAGCTTCCTTAGGGTTAGTTACCATGACAACTGGCCATCTGTCCATCTTAGCATCAACAATAGACAACATATCATGATCCACCGCCAACACCCGGTACCTGTTCCAACATTCAATTATATAAGTACATGTATATATATATATACAAGCAACACAGTGGTCAGTTGGTCTTATAATCAAAGGAAGTAGCTTGGATAGTATTAATATACAGTAAAACCTGTGTTAGTGGTCACCTCCATTAAGCAGCCAACCTGTATTAAGCAGCCAGTTTCCAGATTCCCAATTTGCTCTTTTATTATACATTTGACCTGTATTAAGCAGCCACCTGTGCTTAGCAGCCACTTTCTGTGATCCCCTTGGCTGGCTGCTTAAGACAGGTTTGACTGTAAGTTAATATGCCTTACATGCATCTCTGTTCAAAAGAAACAGATAAAACAAGTCCCAACTAGAAGGTTGTTTTGGATCCCTCCCCTCCACTCCAGTTGGAGCCAGCAGTTGGATAGTGATCACTCCTGCTGTGAAGTGTCATCAAAATCCGACATGTAGCTCCGACAAAATATGTTTTTTACACTCTTCTACAGGCTTTTAGAGCTGGATCCTGGACAAGCACAATGGTGGGGGTGGGGTGGGGACATAATTATATATCAGACTATCTAGAACAAACATATTAATGTTATTTACACATGTGTCCAAATCATACAGTATTTTTTTAACAAATTTGGTTCTAAACTTTCGTATAAATATTTAGATATTCATGATTTGTTTGATGTTCACGGTAGTCAAATACAATAGCAGGGTTCATTCTAGGTCAGAATTTTTGGGAGAAGTGAGAAAGCGCGTGATCGCTTCCTTAAATGGTGTTCTTTAATATACTTTTGCAAAATAGGGTTTAAATGCACAGTACAACCATTAAATACAACATTTGAATAGAAGGAGTGCTTTATAATGGGCCAGTGTATCTTAACTAGACAAAATATTGTTTGAAAATCGTAAAAACCAAAAAATATATATATATATATTTTTTTTTTTAGGGAGAAGTGCCCAGAGGACGAAGTCAGGGTCCCTAGGGCGACAATTTCGCCCACATCGCCCTCTAGAATGATCCCTGCAATAGTGGATATCATTTTCAAAACAAAGTTTTCAGATTTGAAAGTCCAGATAGCATGAGCTTCTTCAATGCATACCTCTGGATGATAACTGCAGGAGGCAAAAGATTCCGACGTTCTGTATATATATGGTACGGTATATAAACATGGCATAATTCAACAAAACTCTGTTGAAACTAAGTCACGACAATATGTGTTTGTGCACTCGATATCAAAGATGTAAACATAGACTTGAATCAATTGTATGGCAACAGAAGGAAGAGTTAAGGATACATGGTCCAGGTTGTACTATGTTAGTTTAAACATATTTTATTTTATCAATATTTACATCATGTTGTAACATTAATATACAAGACCAAATGGATTAAATCGGAAGCTAGTAGCTTATTTAGATTTTCTCCATTGGTACTATGTTGCAATATAGTGAAGTGCTAAAGGGAGAAGAAGTTGTGAAGGATGGTCCAAACACTGTATGCCGTCCAGACACGGGCAAAAACAAGCTACAGAAATATGTTTCCATACAATGTGAGGACTACCAAGACATTTTAGGCCACCAATATAAATTCACGGCTCAATTCGCATCCAAATTTATTTTTTACCTCAATAACTCAAGGGGTGAAGCAGGGGTGCAGCCTCAATAAGCCCAATAAGAGGACACATTAGCCTTTTATACTTACACTCTTTCATCTTTCCAGTCCCCAAGCTCTAGCTCCAACATTCCAGTCTTGTGTCTGGCGTACATGTGTCGCACAAGTCCTCCAAGCGTGTGCAAGTGTCCACACAGATAGGCCGTAGCATTTCTAATATGGGAAAGAAGTATCTGTGAGTTACTGCCTGTATGTGCACTGTATATTACAGTATGTACGAGAGGCTATACCGGTATAACATTCTAAGTTCTGCTTGGGGACCTGAATTCTGAAGTTTATATATAAGTCCAGATCTTTAAAATTATATAATGGGATAATCCTAACCGTCTGACCCTAATAAAAGTAACTCGTTCAGATGGGACTGTAAACCGAGGTCTCGTGTCGGTGCTGTACACCATGCAAGTAAAAGAACCAGAGGAGACTCTGGAATGGGTCTCTATCTGTATCATTGCACTATCCTCCAAAAATCTAAAATGACTAATCTCTTCAGGAGGTGTCGCTCATATGGGCAACCGGTAGCGACGATAAATAAACATTGTGATTGATCTCACTTTGGAGTCAAGCGGAGTGCAATTTTGTTATTTATATTCCCACAGGCCATAAAGCATACGAGGCACGAAGCTAGGCCTAAATATGAATTATGCACCATTGTAGTGTGGTTCTGGCATGCTATATGGTCTCAGGTGAGATTAGGCATATATTTCACAATAGATAAATAAACTTACGCAAGATATTGCACAAAATATTCACAAACATTCAGAATTTATTTTTCAACGTTGACTATCACATGCTGAAAGCCTACACGTGGAATAGAAGGATTAGTTGTCGCTCCATTCTTCTTGCAAAGACATCTATCAATTTGTTCATGTCTGATGTGTTGTGAATGACCAATGAGTTTTCCCCCTGACGTTCAAGTTTTTATTGCATTTTTCGCATAATCCATTTATTTAATTTTGTTTGTTTGGAACTGTTAAAATAAATTGTACACACGTGAGTAAGCCTAGCTACATGCCTGTAAACTGACACAACGTACAAATATAAGTTTGCATTACGGCCTATGAAAAACACACATATTACAGATAATGGAAATAGCAATAAAATTGCAGATTTTGAGTTTTAAAAAAATGATATCATATGAACACAAAAATTATTTAAAATATACACGACCTAACGACTTAAATATTGCAGTGCATGGATTGGTGGGAGATACAATAGCATCTAGAGAGGTATATGAGATACAAATTGCAGTGCATGGATTGGTGGGAGATACAATAGCATCTAGCGAGGTACATGAGATACAAATTACAGTGCATGGATTGGTGGGAGATACAATAGCATCTAGAGAGGTACATGGGATACAAATTGCAGTGCATGGATTGGTGAGAGATACAATAGCATCTAGAGAGGTACATGAGATACAAATTGCAGTGCATGGATTGGTGAGAGATACAATAGCATCTAGAGGTACATGAGATACAAATTGCAGTGCATGGATTGGTGGGAGATACAATAGCATCTAGAGAGGTACATGAGATACAAATTGCAGTGCATGGATTGGTGAGAGATACAATAGCATCTAGAGGTACATGAGATACAAATTGCAGTGCATGGATTGGTGGGAGATACAATAGCATCTAGAGAGGTACATGGGATACAAATTGCAGTGCATGGATTGGTGGGAGATACAATAGCATCTAGAGAGGTACATGAGATACAAATTGCAGTGCATGGATTGGTGGGAGATACAATAGCATCTAGAGAGGTACATGGGATACAAATTGCAGTGCATGGATTGGTGGGAGATACAATAGCATCTGGCGAGGTATATGAGATACAAATTGCAGTGCATGGATTGGTGGGAGATACAATAGCATCTAGAGAGGTACATGAGATACAAATTGCAGTGCATGGATTGGTGGGAGATACAATAGCATCTAGAGAGGTACATGAGATACAAATTGCAGTGCATGGATTGGTGAGAGATACAATAGCATCTAGAGGGACATGAGATACAAATTGCAGTGCATGGATTGGTGGGAGATACAATAGCATCTAGAGGTACATGAGATACAAATTGCAGTGCATGGATTGGTGGGAGATACAATAGCATCTAGAGGTACATGAGATACAAATTGCAGTGCATGGATTGGTGGGAGATACAATAGCATCTAGAGAGGTACATGGGATACAAATTGCAGTGCATGGATTGGTGGGAGATACAATAGCATCTAGAGAGGTACATGAGATACAAGTTTCTATTACAATCATCAAGCCTGAATGCATGTAGCAGGTTCCTATAACCTGTCTTAGCTTACAGTACTACAAACCTACATCATCGTGTAATCCTTTGTTGACATAAGTGGATAACCAATACTAATCAATGTGCGTGAGGTGCTTGCTCAAGAACACTATATACCCGCTGTGACCGAGCCGAGAATCAAACCCGGGAACTCTCGATTCCAAATCCGGCATTCTACAATTGGACAACGGTGGCATTTGGAAACCAAATTTATAAGTTTTTTCCCAAAGGCCAGTATACAAAAATGATGTGACATGATGTACTCATGTAGACCGTAACAAAACTGCAACTTTTTATATGATTTTTCATTAAGGCTTATGGTGACAATTACAAAATTGTATTTCTTTAACCTTAAAATCGAAGAAACAAAATGTTACCAGGCTGCCTTTCCATTGCCTACATGAGAATAAATCTAATGAAACCAGACTGCCTTTCCATTACCTACATGAGAATAAATCTAATGAAACCAGACTGCCTTTCCATTGCCTACATGAGAATAAATCTAAAGTTACCAGGCTGCCTTTCCATTACCTACATGAGAATAAATCTAATGAAACCAGGCTGCCTTTCCATTGCCTACATGAGAATAAATCTAATGTTACCAGGCTGCCTTTCCATTACCTACATGAGAATAAATCTATGTTACCAGGCTGCCTTTCCATTACCTACATGAGAATAAATCTAATGAAACCAGGCTGCCTTTCCATTGCCTACATGAGAATAAATCTAAAGTTACCAGGCTGCCTTGCCATTGCCTACATGAGAATAAATCTAAAGTTACCAGGCTGCCTTTCCATTGCCTACATATGAATAAATCTAGTGTTACCAGGCTGCCTTTCCATTGCCTACATGAGAATAATGTAACCAGGCTGCCTTTCCATTGCCTACATGAGAATAAATCGAATGTAACCAGGCTGCCTTTCCATTGCCTACATGACAATAAATCTAATGTTACCAGGCTGTGTTACTACTACCTACCTGAGAATATATCTGATACTGTTACCCGACTGTGTGGCCACCAGTGAGCTTGGGTAATGCCCAAATGCTATGGTCATATTACTAGCTCGACTTTCATTCAAATATTTTTCGATCATTTTCTCACCATCCTACAATAAAACAAGTTGCTGACAGTGCATTATATATATATATATATCATGGATACATGCAAAAACCCTTTCTCAAAAAGTTTAAATAGTTGTGAACAATGCTTATACAGTTGATGCAACTGTTTCAGTGAATTGTGAACAGCTTCAAGCTAACTGGCATTAATAATTAATACAATGGCAACATAATGTGTCCCATTGACTTGCAAACAACTAGTACAGTGAAACATCATCTATGAGACTATCAAAGAAGAAAGAAGTGAATATATAAATACTTGGTTGTTTCATTAGCTCATGTGTGACATTTTGTAACATGATGGCCCTGGATCATTCTACCCTATAATTCTTCTAGCCTGATTGCGCAACAAGTTATTACAACCTTAGCATAATCACACACGAGACATCATTCCTGATGAAATCCATTGCCATGAGGGAGAGAGAAGAGGCAATGTGGATTTATGTGTCTTGCCTAAGGACACCTTCACTGTGGTTCTAACGGGGCTCAAACTCGCAACATTTCAGTTACAAGGCGGACACTGCATCCATTACACGATAGAGGCTTCACAACCGGACCACTCTAACACGACCATGATGTATCCATGTCAAATAATAAGTGGTTAAAGCAATATATACCGGTATTATATAGGACATTCTTAGAAATTCGGAGAAGTAGTTCTCAATATAAAATTATACATTAACCCTTTCCTTCATAGAGATTTAGGTTAATATACGATTATATCTCCATACAAACGACAGCCATTTAGCTATCATGCAGTGGATAAGTAGTGGCCATATCTATCCCACCTCCATAGATATTACTGGGATACATGAGATTCTGTCCTTTATAATGAGCATTTGTTTAGCTACTACATTGTCAATGTATGTTGTATTGGTAATGGCATCAAGAGGTGCTTCTATGGGGGAAAGGGTTGTCAATGTATGTTGTATTGGTAATGGCATCAAGAGGTGCTTCTATGAGGGAAAGGATTAATTATAAAAAAAACAATAAAACTACTGGTGGGCATGTTTTATTTCTACAAATCTACCTGGATTCAGTAATCTAAACATAGGGTCATCTAAGAATTTGTGTGTTCGGGTTTTACGCCTGCATTAGCACCATTTTGGGATATATCGGCGACTGGCAGTTTACCTAAGAACACCTTTTCTGACCAGGTTCCAGCAGTTAACCAGTACTTGGTGCACCAACCTCTCATATAAATGAGACACAGGGTCATCCAAGAAACAAGCAATCTAAATAATTTCAAAATCTAGTCAGCAATGGCTGTTTACATGAACGGTAAAATGTTCTCAATTGATTTCAGCAAGAATCCAAAATATTTTGGGATGTTTGGCAGATTATCACGCAAGAATATCCCTGTAAATTTGTTGTAATGTACGATTATATTGGCCACAGTGTTTCAAAGAAGAGAGTGCCAGAGTTTCCATATAGCTATACAGATTTGATATAAAATTTCTGTTAAGTTTCATCAATATCCAACACCTTAGATGTCATTGGAACATTTTGTTGACATACATGTATAGATGGATAGAGCATAGATGAATGGAAAATGTGTCATCAAAATTGTTTGGAAACCACGAGGCTTATTATACTGAAGACTGCTGTATATTTCAGTAGACGTACATTTAAAGCCACTATCACCCAATTATACTATAAAACATACCGATTTAATGTATCCAAAGAAATTAAATGGTCGTTTAGGTCCCGGGTTTGGACTGGCATCTACACCAACGAATGAGTACCTGCCAAACGTCTCTGCATGGTGATATATATACGAACTACCATGCTCTCCACCCTGTGAAGAATACTGTCTGAAAGTAAATACAGTTCACGTATATATACATATATACATGTACACATTTCCTTTATTTTGGTTGTGAAACAAGTTTTATACAGATCATGCTTACTCATGCACCATAGATGTTCTATGATTCAAAATGCCCCCAGATCGCTCCAGTACCACCTTACCTTCGGTGCACAATTTATTAGTAGGGCCAATGCAACCCGGGTTCGACCCTCAGACCGGGAAGTGTGTGAGATGGTATGGTGGGTTTTCTCCGGTTTTCACCGGGTACTCCGATTTCCTCCCACACGAATGACCACACATACGCTTCCATCCGCGTGATTAATATAAGTTGTTAAAACTTGCTTTGCAATCGTTATACTACGCCCCTGCTATTTAAGGAGGTAGTCTCCTTCGTTAGTGGTCTTACATTGCATTCCCAAATGATAGATAGTTTACACAATCTATTTCTTGAATAATTCGCAATTTCATATTTTGTCTATATTAAATTTTAAACCCTCTTTAACCCTTTGCCTGCTGAGTAAATAAAATCACATTTACAAACAACATAGATCCAGATCAGCCTTGGCATAGTGCCATGTCTGATCAGGATTTATGTTGTTTGCTATTCAGCCAAGTGTTTTAGCTCCACTATCTAAACAGCAAACAACATATACAGTCAGTGTTCTCCGGAAGCCCCGGCGGCCGGCGATTTCGCCGACTACACGCTGACTGAGCGCCGGTTACTTTCCGGTATAATAAATATATTATTTCGAAAACAAAACAGCGAATATTTAGGACGAAATCGTCAAATATATCGATCCGGAAGTGATTCTGTGGGCGCATCCATTGTATCGGATGTTTTTGTTACAATGCGCATAAGAGACGCGCATCTAGTACAAATGCAAATGATCAGCGCTATCTACCAATCATATCGCTGGGAAAATCTGGATTTTCCGTGAGTTTCTAAATTTAGACGACTTTTTTTTTGAAAATGAATGCAAAAAAGAAAACTTTCCAATAATCAAAGAGTTATGTCAGATTTTTGTCACACAGGTAATGATCAGTGATGGTACAGGTAGTAGGGCAGTGCACATTTATCATGTGTTTATGGGTCCGTGTGTTTATTAGAGTTGTGGAACCTATGCTTGGCGTATATCCCACATATAATGACCGGTATAAAATGTTAATTGCACTTGCCGTGTATATTATTATTTTCTTAAGTCGTGAAAACAACTTTCAAAACACTCTTGTTGAATTTTTAGCTTCATCACGTGACCTTGCTGCTCAATATCGCAACGGTGTCGGTGGCACCGGTTTATATGCCTGAATACTTCAGGGCACCTATGGCTATGCACTGTGTACTTGTTTTTTTAAATATTTATCCACCATAACTTATTGAATATCTTATTTTGATATAGTACATCATTGAGTAAAAACATTTATTGGTCTTAATCAGAAATGGTATAGAAACTATTTTTCGTGTTAGGTGTAGATTTTTTAAATTCGGATAGCTACCCGAATTGCTCATACACCGTAACAGTTTCGGTGGAAACATTCATGTCAGAGACTGCCTTTAGAAGAAGATAGTGTCGAGTGTGTTGCATACATAACTGGTATATAGTTGTACAAGTGGAAAGAACGGGTCAACAATAGTAAAACAAAGTACATGCTTGAAACTCCATGACACCAATATCTAACATTTGTTATAATGAATTTTTTTCTGTGAAAATAAAATGTGTAAAAATGATCCAAAAATTGGTGTAAATATTGCCTTAAAAATGCACCAGGTTGCACGAAATGAGACCAATTTTGGAAAATTTTCTGGGGGAAGCCCCCCAAACCCCCCCCCCGAAAGGAGGGGAAACCCCTCCCGCACTCTCCCCCTCGCCGACTACGCCGGCTCGGTAGCGAGTGAATGCCGGTTACTTATAAATTAAAACCGGCTACTTCATATTCTACGGAGAACACTGATACAGTACTATCTGTTCCATCTGATCTGGCTCCATGTTGTTTGCAAAAGTGATTTTTAACTATTGTGAAAATTGTAACGGTAAAATATATCCTTCAGGCTAAATCAGCTATCTATAAATTAGAAAGTGGATAATTAGAAGTCACAGACGGATCTGTCGTCCAGTGGTTAACACGTTGGACTGCTAATCCAGGGATCGCAGGTTCGATCCCTAGTCTGACCCTAATCCAATTAACAGTCTTTCAGATGAGACTTTAAACTGAGGTATCGTTTTGGTGCTTTACACCGAGCACGTAAACGAACCAGAGGAGATTCTGTAATGGGTCCCTGTCTGTATCATTGCACTATCCTCAAAAAATCTAAAATGACTAATCTCTTCAGGCGACGTCGCTCATATGGGCAACCGGTAGCGACGATAAATAAACCTAAAACACACATAATTAAAAGTCTGTATTTACATGTAGTAGAATATTGCCTAAGTGAAAGAAAGCCGCATAAGTATGCCAAAATGAATTGAAAAACCCTCCTGGATACCAAGGTTAGTCACAATGCCAAAAAGAATGCAATTGGTTGAATATTGAGTGAGGAGTTAGACACAGTAGTGGCCATGTAGTTCATAACACAGTTAGTTCACAGGAAGACTAACAGATAATGGGTGTTGAAAAAAATATAAAAAATATATATGCTTTGATAGAAGATTTGGGCTAAACAAAGTTAAAACATTGAGAGAGAAAAAATGCATGTTTTATCTTTTCTATAAACATTGTATTTCTTCAATTGATTTACTTTTTTTAGCCCAATTCTTTTCTCAACTTTTACACAAACCTAATTTTGCTTTCATTGTTTATATGAGAATGACACAGTGCAACACAGAAAATGATAAAATATCAACTTTATGCGTTTGTACGTGAAAATGATAAAATATCAGCTTTATGCGTTTGTACGTGAAAATGATAAAATATCAGCTTTATGCGTTTGTACGTGAAAATGATAAAATATCAGCTTTATGCGTTTGTACGTGAAAATGATAAAATATCAGCTTTATGCGTGTGTACGCGAAAATGATGCGTAAATCCTTGTCACCGTATGTACCACTAATTTTTTGTTCTTACCGAAATAAATTGGCCTTGTGATCTATATCTGGTGTATCAAAAGCATCTGGAATAGAAAACACACAAACTACAATATAACAACCTCGGTTCTCCTTACCCGCTTACTTAGAACGTACACTGGCCAAACACACAACTTACACTTGCCAAACACACAACTTACACTTGCCAAACACACAACCTACACTTGCCAAACACACATTTTTTTCAACCTGTGCAAAAACACCTGGATTCAGGACCATGGTATGAGGGGGGGGGGGGGGGTGGGATATTTGGTTGTCATAGGCGAGAGAGCCTTAAAGGTTAAGGGTCTGGTTGGATTAAATATAGATGGATCATGGATAAAATTAGTGGAATATAGTAGATACGCCTAATAATCAAACTAACATGTTACAAAAATAATATTCTAACATAACTTAATATTTTGTTCCTATTAACCCATTCAACACCAAGTAACTGACATGGACTGGTCCATGATATTTATAGACCAATAAATTAATAACAAAAGTACATTTGGATCAGTTCATTTATCAAAATGGGTAAAAAAAATTCTAAAAATAGTTATATTACTTGAAAAAAGTGCAGATCCTGGTGAGACGACTCGTCACGAGCCGGCTCATCTGGATCTACACTTTTTTGTAAGCCTATTTAGAGGTCTGTGGTGTTGAAAGGGTTAACAAAGAACAAATCTACCGCTGTTAAATCTGCAATAAACAACGGCCAGAGCCGGTCTATTTTTAAAATTTATGGCTGTTGAATTTTGCTCCACCGACAAAATAACACACACGCCATACCGGTAGGCCTACGTGGTTAATTTCTATCCTTCAGAACAACAAACCATGTTTTATTCGCCGATAAAAAACGGCAAGACAAATATTATTTCCTACTTTATAAATGATAATAGAAATGGTGAAGTGTTCCTAACATAAAAGTACATGTATATACATGCATTCTCAGGTGCCTAATGCCATCTTAAATGATTAGATTCCAATGCACATTTTGTTGAAAATGAGTGTTTGGGCTGACATTTTACTTTTGAAATGTATTACCGGTTACGGGTATATTCGCATAATTGTTAATATATTTTTTATCAATATTTTGAGGGGCTGCGCTAAAATGAGGGGGTGGGCAGGAATGAGAATCTAGCAATTAATTGCGTCATTATTCAAGTACGAGTACAATGTATGCAAACTTCTTGTTTTCATAAACAATCTTAAGACATACATGTATAATCACAAATAAATGACTGTCCGATTTAGCGCAGTGGTTAGCGCGCTCGCTTCTCACCAATGCGACCCGGGTTCGATCCTTGGACAGGGAAGTATGTGAGATGGTACGATGGGCGCCAGATCGGACAGGTGGGCTTTCTCCGGGTACTCAGGTTTCCTCCCACATGAATGACCACATATACGCTTTCATCCGAGCCAACGAGAGTGATTAATATAAGTTGTTAAAACTTGCTTCGCAATCGTTGTAAAATAAATAAAGTATATAATAAATGATTACTAATCACCATGATTTCCTCGTAAATCCAGCCATGTTTTCACGACATGCTGGCAGTGTTTCACAACTTCATGGTACGTCTGCCATTCATCCACAAACTGCTTGGATCCCTTCAAATCAAGGTACTTGGCATCTGTCAGATCACCTGTCAGTAGTTCAAATACATGTATATCAATGAGGAATGCAAAATTGCCAATACCCTTTCATGGTATACAGTGTTTGTTTAGTTGAATTGTTTTGTTTCTGTGGCAAACATTTGGGAGAAAAACAAACTTTGATAAAAACAAAAATTATTTTCTATCGAAATTTCCACTTTTCCCCATTTTATGTCACTTTAAATGTATCTCATACAAATCCACCACAATAAGGCAACTTAAGGGACTCTGAAAAAGTGGTTTTATTAGCGGGGTGGTCTCATTACTGAGTTCATCTCGATATTGCAACAATGAAAGTAAATATAACATTTGCTATATTTACTAGGAATAACTTGCTTTAAAACTGCCGAGAAAATGATAATTCATAATAGTATAGACCATGATTATAAATTAATTTTAAATTTATATGAATATTAAATCATTGTAAGCATGTTATATACAATGTCTCTGAGGATCTTTGTTGGTTATTTAATGAGGCTGTCCGATTAGCGCAGTGGTTAGCGCGCTCACCAATGCAACCCGGGTTCGATCCTTGGACCAGGAAGTATGTGAGATGGTACGGTGGTCGCCAGATCAGACAGGTGGGTTTTCTCCGGGTACTCCGGTTTCCTCCCACATATACGCTTTCATCTGCGCCAACAAGAGTGATTAATATAAGTTGTTAGAACTTGATTCGCAATCATTGTAAAATAAATAAATCTTAAACTTTAATAAGGGTCACATAAAAATATGTGATCACACTTGCGGATTTGGCAGGAACTAGTCTTATTACTGAAGTTCTGGTGTCATTTAGGACTGAAATAGGTGGTCTTATTACTGAATAACTAACGTGGTGGCATTATAGGGGTTTGCGACCATTGAATACAGTCCCACCTACCCAAACGTCACCTCGCATGAGCGACACCCTCCTTATAATGTCACTTTTATTCCCACCCGTTACATTTTATGTAATTTCACGTCTCATGAACGACAACTCCCAGCAGCGCGAGTACAATAGCTCTCTTATTCTTTAAATACTTAATAGTCGCGCTAAAAACTACATACATGTATATTGGTGAGTAGCTTGGTAACTGTCAAATGTCCTCTACCTACCATGATATGAAACTAGGGAGAAGCCTGGTACTCTTTGAGTCTCTTTCTCTAGAATTGCACATACAGTCAAACCTGTGTTAGTGGTCACCTCCATTAAGCAGCCAACCTGTATTAAGCAGTCAGTTTCCATATTCCCAATATGTTGTTTTATTATACATTTGACCTCTATTAAGCAGCCACATGTGCTAAGCAGCCACTTTCTGTGATTCCCTTGATTGGCTGCTTAAGACAGGTTTGACTGTATACCATATAGAGTGGTGGAACCTATGCTCGGCGTAAATCCTACATATCATAGCCTATAAAAAAAGTTATATGCACTTATCATATATTATTATTTTCTTAAGTCGTGAACACAACTTTCCAAAAATTGTTGTTGAAAATTTTAGCTTCATTATGTGCACCTCAATACAGCTATCGCAACGGCACCTGTTTCCATGGGGGAACTAGATACTTTAGGGCACCTATGCACGGCGTACATGAATTTTTTTATTTATGCACGGGTAAATGTTGAATATATTATTTTGACTTAGTAACATCAATAACTAACAATATTACAACTCATAAGAAAAAAACAATCTGGTTATTTGTACATTTGTTTCCAATTCGGATAGCTACCTGAAATGCTCATAAACCGCATCATTTCGGTGGACAAAATGTTCCCAACAAGTTGTCTGTCTATATTCGGCTACTGAAACAGTCAGGTGACAGTTGCATTAGGCTACGTGTATGCACAACGGAATGCTATTGAACCATACTTCACCTCTGTCAGTGAAAATAGGTTAATTAAATATTTTAAATATGGATGTAAATGGGGAAAAAATACGCCGAGCATAGGTTCCACCACTCTACATGTACAGTAACTGTAAGTTGCACATACAGTTTCGTCAGTTTGCTTGCAATTTTCAAATATGTGTAGAACATACCACTAGCTATGACAAATTTTGGTTTGATTACGGTTAGTTGTTTATCACAAAACTTCCTTAGGTCTGGTGCCCTATCCAGCCCTCTATAGCGACTCACATGGATATCTGTCACCTGAAACAAAGATGTATGTATGTATGTTCCTTTAATGTCAAACCCCTCGCGGGGACCTAGACATGTTTTCCTGGGCAGGCTTAGCCAACCTAAGCGATTAACCAGTACTAAGCAATGTGTGTGAGGTGCCTTGCTCAATGGCACTACATACGTGGCCTGGCCGAGTATCGAACCCGGGACCGTTCGATTCCAAATCCGACGCTCTACCACTGGACCACGGACGCCAAGATAAAGTGTATTCTGGAGCAATAAGTCAATATTATAAGTAGCCAAAGAATGCTTTTAAGGTTTGTTAAACAACAATAGCATTCATATTGCAGCGACGTTCGCTAGTACCGTAGCCCATCCAACAATCATTCCATTTGTAAATTATAATGGCCTGAGTCACCATAGATTGACATTCTATTTTTCATTTATGACAAACCTCTTGAGGAGACCTAGACATGTTTAACACGGCTAACCTGTACTTAGGCGATCAAACCTGTATGTATGTATGTTCCATTAATGTCAGATCCCATACGGGGACCTAGACATGTTTTCCTGGGCAGGCTTAGCTCGCCTAAGCGGCTAACCTGTACTTAGGCGATCTAACCTGTATGTATGTATGTTCCATTAATGTCAGATCCCTTACGGGGACCTAGACATGTTTCCCTGGGCAGGCTTAGCCGACCTAAGTGATTAACCAGTACTAAGCAATGTGTGTGAGGTGCCTTGCTTAATGACACTACATACATGGCATGACCGAGTATTGAACCCGGGACCATTCGATTCCAAATCCGACCCTCTACCACTGGACCACGGATGCCACACGACTAACCTGTACTAAGCAAGTTAGCAATGTGTTAGTCCAAATATTTAGGTTTGAAAAATGTGACATTTTACTATCAAGCCTCAAGGCATTTTTCAAAATAAAATAACAGAAATTGTTATAGGACAAGGAATGTGTGTGAGGTGCCTTGCTCAAGGACACTACATTCATGCATTGATCGAGTCCGGGACCCCTCAATTCCAAATCTGATGCTCTACCATGGTGGCCACATCCGACATATCATAGCAAGAGACTGTAAAATGACACAAAATGTGATGCAACACTAAAAGAAATCTCATCATTCAATTGTTTGTACGGTTCTTTAATACATTATCATGTTTATACAAATCATAGACATTTCTCGTCCGACACGGCAGCGTTGCTAGATCTATATCAAACATTAAAACTGAGAAATTCTAAACAAAAGTCGTCACTGTCATGCCTACCTGAACAAACCAAAACAGATTTTCACTTCCACCTCCCGGTCTAATATCATAGTGAAAACTGTTGAGTCCTTTGCTTTCTTTGATGTCATTTTGAAGAGAATAAGATATAAAACCCAAAAGAATTATAGAGATCCCAATGAAAATAGTGAATATGAGTAAAACTTTCATTACTGACAGGCGTCTGCTTTAATTATTCAGTAAATGTTCGTTTTCCCCAAAATCATAAGACGTTTGTTTTTATGAACGTTTGATTAACACAGATTTTTTGGTTTTTGGAAAAATCATTGATTTATGAATACAGTTATAATACCGGTGAAATATCGGGATCAGACATGGGTCTTTTGAGATCTTTGATCATATCCTGTTTTACAGGACTATCTTTCGCAGAAAAGGGTAAGTTAAGCTCTATTTAATTACTCTATTATAACCAGATAACTTTCCGTGTTCGGATAATTGTGTTTCGGATAAACATATAATCAGACTCTCACTGTTTATGTATGTATGTATGTATGTATGTTCCATTAATGTCAAACCCCTTGCGGGGACGTATACATATTTTCCTGGGCAAGCTTAGCCGACCTAAGTGGTTAACCAGTACTAAGCAATGTGTGTGAGGTGTCTTGCTCAATGACACTACATACGTGGCTTTAGTGATAACTTAAACTTACAGATAAGTTCACTGGTCTCACAGCAAGAGACTCTCATACTTGAACTATCACTCTTCAGGTGGAGGGGACTGTTCCATTTTATAATGAAAATGGGAATAATTAATCAATGTTATCCCCGGTGACCCTAATATCGGTGAATACTAATTAGCGGTGATATCAGAATAAATCCATTTGAACCACCTCTGCGCATTTGTGTTTACTATTTTCGTTGGAGTTCCACAACTGTCAATAGCAAAAACAAACTGAAATACCATTTCTACAGGTAAATTTACCGTAATGTATTCAAAACGTGTTCATCATTTTTCATTACTAAATTTACTCTCATAAGTTTTCGTTCATGTTGTCAACATTTATGTGAATTTCAATGATTTTGTTATGAATCAGTAGCATTTGACATTTGTAAATTGCCTGTCTGTCATGTAACGGCGCATGATTGTCTTATATGGCATGTATTGCTACTGGTTCATGTATAAACTTATGAGGCGAAAATTTACATCATCACCGATCATTTGTATTCTCGCGTAAATAAAAGAGGGACGTCCATGCTGATGTTATTGATTCAGTTATGATTTTCTTACTAAAAACTGATCTCCCCATACATGTTATGATGTACATTTGTATAAACACCATCTCCTCTAAGGCTACTAATTCTCTCACATTCATTAAAAGAAACGTACATGGAATCAGTAAAATTGAGTAAATGGAAGGTTAAAGAAATAAAACACCAACATTTATATGTATGGTCGTTCTCAATTCGACTAGCATGACTATTGCTCAGCTATCTGGCAATCCTAGCAAAATTAATCACCTTATAGTTTTAAGCAGAAAAAGAGCTCAGCCACTCACTATACATGTATCTGTAGTGACAATAATCAGTCAGACATGTATATGGCCAGTACAATGTTTGTTTGTAATCCAAAAATATGTTTCACTTTGCTTCAGTGTACCAGCCAATGGAATGTCCAGGTTTATACTGTGGACAACGAGAGATCGGTCCAGGAAAATATTCAGAATGTGGGGTAATTAAAATGCAAACAATATTATCATTTCTTCCTTCATTTTATACAGCCGATTACATAGATACTCTCCTTGGAACTCTGACATACCTACATGTATATGTCAGAGTTGCATGGGGCGTATCTATTCAGTCCGCTGCCTTTGATTTTATAGATGAATTTGAAGCTACCGGGTACTGTCAATAAAAGATAACCCATGTTCTCTGTGAATTGGAGAAAATCAATGAATTAAAACTGTTGGGAAAGACTGTTAATTCTTTCAGATTATTGAGGTCAAGGTCACTGTTACTGGAAATAGTAAACAGTTACTATTCAATACATTTTGCTTGGTAAGAGATATCGGAAGATTTTAACCATATATTGTGTACATGTATCACTCTTTTTAATACAAAAAGCCTTCTACCTGGAATATGGCTACTTTTAACTTAATTGGATTTGGGCATCCAGATAGAACCACCGATCTTCATGAAGTCAACTGGATGCTTCTTCACATGAAAACATTGGACACCCCAATATGATTCGAACCTACAGTGGTGAGGGGCAAGTCATTTGAAGTCAATTTGAATCACTTTATCACAGAGGAACCCGATGATGCAAGACAAAATGGACAGGTTACAACACCCTGTTTAATTACTCTAGAAAAAACCATAATGTATATACTGCTGTTTATAGGGACAAATGTAATTAACAAATCCGTAACACTCCTTTTTCCCTTGTCTTGTAGGCATGTCCGAGGGGATCACAGCCAGAATACAACACTATCTGTAACGAGTGTACGAGCGCGCCAGCACTGTACGACTGGTTGTATCTCGGTTTCATGGCTCTCGTATCACTGTTGCTACATTTCTTCTACATTGACTATACTAACCAGAATAAAAAGTGAGTTCATATTGAGGCTATGATGGCGTAAGCTAGACCCTCGTAAGTGGTAGAAGTTTTCTGTATGTAAAAGAGAGGAGTTGTTTGAGTCTGACTCAACCTAGTCTTCCCAAGTATACATATTCTTCATGAAAAAAATTCTCACAAAACTAAAAGTAGGAAGAAATGAGGCAGCTAACTTAGAGAGATTTACCTCAAACTTCCTTTAGCTCAAGTCCTAGAGAGATTGATTTCAAACTACCTTTAGCTCAAGCCCTAGAGAGATTTATCTCAAACTTCCTTTAGCTCAAGCCCTAGAGAGATTTATCTCAAACTTCCTTTAGCTCAAGCCCTAGAGAGATTTATCTCAAACTTCCTTTAACTCAAACCCTAGAGAGATTTATCTCAAACTTCCTTTAGCTCAAGCCCTAAAGAGATTTATCTCAAACTTCCTTTAACTCAAGCCCTAGAGAGATTTATCTCAAACTTCCTTTAGCTCAAGCCCTAAAGAGATTTATCTCAAACTTCCTTTAGCTCAAACCCTAGAGAGATTTATCTCAAACTTCCTTTAGTTCAAGCCCTAGAGAGATTTATCTCAAACTTCCTTTAGCTCAAACCCTAGAGAGATTTATCTCAAACTTCCTTTAGCTCAAGCCCTAAAGAGATTTATCTCAAACTTCCTTTAGCTCAAACCCTAGAGAGATTTATCTCAAACTTCCTTTAGCTCAAACCCTAGAGAGATTTATCTCAAACTTCCTTTAGCTCAAGCCCTAGAGAGATTTATCTCAAACTTCCTTTAGTTCAAGTCCTAGAGAGATTTATCTCAAACTTCCTTTAGCTCAAGCCCTAGAGAGATTTATCTCAAACTTCCTTTAGCTCAAGCCCTAGAGAGATTTATCTCAAACTTCCTTTAGCTCAAGTCCTAGAGAGATTTATCTCAAACTTCCTTTAGCTCAAGCCCTAGAGAGATTTATCTCAAACTTCCTTTAGCTCAAGCCCTAGAGAGATTTATCTCAAACTTCCTTTAGCTCAAACCCTAGAGAGATTTATCTCAAACTTCCTTTAGCTCAAACCCTAGAGAGATTTATCTCAAACTTCCTTTAGCTCAAACCCTAGAGAGATTTATCTCAAACTTCCTTTAGCTCAAGCCCTAGAGAGATTTATCTCAAACTTCCTTTAGCTCAAACCCTAGAGAGATTTATCTCAAACTTCCTTTAGCTCAAACCCTAGAGAGATTTATCTCAAACTTCCTTTAGCTCAAACCCTAGAGAGATTTATCTCAAACTTCCTTTAGCTCAAACCCTAGAGAGATTTATCTCAAACTTCCTTTAGCTCAAACCCTAGAGAGATTTATCTCAAACTTCCTTTAGCTCAAACCCTAGAGAGATTTATCTCAAACTTCCTTTAGCTCAAACCCTAGAGAGATTTATCTCAAACTTCCTTTAGCTCAAACCCTAGAGAGATTTATCTCAAACTTCCTTTAGCTCAAACCCTAGAGAGATTGATCTCAAACTTCCTTTAGCTCAAACCCTAGAGAGATTTATCTCAAACTTCCTTTAGCTCAAACCCTAGAGAGATTTATCTCAAACTTCCTTTAGCTCAAACCCTAGAGAGATTTATCTCAAACTTCCTTTAGCTCAATCCCTAGAGAGATTTATCTCAAACTTCCTTTAGCTCAAACCCTAGAGAGATTTATCTCAAACTTCCTTTAGCTCAAACCCTAGAGAGATTTATCTCAAACTTCCTTTAGCTCAAACCCTAGAGAGATTTATCTCAAACTTCCTTTAGCTCAAGCCCTAAAGAGATTTATCTCAAACTTCCTTTAGCTCAAACCCTAGAGAGAATTATCTCAAACTTCCTTTAGCTCAAACCCTAGAGAGATTTATCTCAAACTTCCTTTAGCTCAAGCCCTAGAGAGATTTATCTCAAATTTGCTGATGAGGGGTCGTCATAGAAACCACGTGATTGTGATCTTAAATGGTATTATTTAATAAATTTCAACATAAAGCTAAAATACACGTACGTTTGTCCATAGAACAAAACGACATCACGGCAAAAAAAATCACAATACTGTTACATGTAATATGTCTCTGAAAAATATTATTAATACTACATGTCTCATCAGGGATCATTTTAGAGGGCAATGTGGGCGAAATTGTCGCCCTGGGGGCCCCACTTCTCCCTTTTGGTTTTTACGATTTTCAAACAAAATTGTGTCTAGTAAGATACACTGGCCCATTATAAAGCACTCCTTCTATTCAAATGTTGTATTTAATGGTTGTACTGTGCATTTTAACCCTATTTTGCAGAAGTATATTAAAGAACACTATTTAAGGAAGCGATCACGCACTTTCTCACTTCTCCCAAAAATTCTGACCTAGAATGAACCCTGAACATTATTGTGATTTTTTTTTGCCGTGATGTCGTTTTGTTCTATGGACAAACTTACGAGTCTGTGGAAAGTTTGTACCTGATAACATTGTCCTGCATGAATTTTGAAAACTTTGAGCAATGAAGCCTTTACTTCTGCACTACATCTATTTAATAGATATATCACTTCATGTATGTGTTTCAGGTCATTGATCGTGTTACATCTGTCCGCCCTGGCTGAAAGTGGTATCGCTGCAATCCTCACCCTGCTGTTGACTGACCCCCGCGGATCCCTGCAGCTTCGGTCCTGCCCTGTCAGTCGACTGGAGGACTGGTACTCGATGTTCTACAATCCCTCACCAAACTACACAACCACGTTTCACTGTACTCAGGAAATTGTCTATCCTTTGTAAGTACAGTGTACTTCAGTTATAACCTGGAGTTGCACACATACACAAGTTCATACGTATATATTCAAAAAGTGACAATTTTCCATCTTCTCAAAAGATCTAAAAGGTATAAATATATCTACTACATGTATACAATAATGCAAATTCATTTTTAATATTTTGATTTTTATGATGACACTTCAAGCTTCTGTCTCAATTTTGGTCTGAAGTCGTGATAGTGCAGTGGATGCGCGTTCGCTTCAGGTGCGAACGGTCCGGAATTCGAGCCCCACTGGAGCCGTTATGATTGTGCCCTTAGGCAAGGCATTTAAATTCCACATTGCCTCTTCTCTCTCCCTCATGGCGATGGATTCCACCAGGAATGAGGTCTCGAGAGTGATTTATATAAGTTGAAATAACTTGTTTCGCAATCGAGCTAAAATAAATTTGTATAAACTAATTTTTGTCTGCACCACTTGTCGCCAATTGACAAAAACTGGAGCCAATTTGAAAAACTTGGAGTCACTAAGAGCCATATAGTTCACAGATAAATATTTGAAGCCATGTATTTAACAAAAATATATTTGGCAATTTACAAAATTTAGCAACAGTATTTGTTTTTTGTCGCAATTGGCGACCGACAGCGGGAATTTAAGCAGTCCTCCTCCATGGTCGAGCGGTTAATGTCTATGACTTGTATACCACTCTAAAATATCACTGATGGTCATGGGTTCGAGCCCCACTCAGGCCATGTCTATTTTTATGAAAAAGTTGGCAGTTTATTACAGAGGTTGGTGTACCAAGTACTGGTTAACCACTGGAGCCTGCCCAGGAACTGTGTTCGGTAAACTACCCAGCGGCATTATAGCTGTATTGCTGATGAAGGATAAAGCCCAAACAAACAACAATATGTATATAAGCAATATTTATTTGCCAAACAGAAATTAACCCTTTGCACGCTAGTGACAGATACAATCACTTTTGCAAACAGCATAGAGCCAATGAACATTCTGTGCCGTCTGATCAGGCTCTATGCTGTTTGCTATTCGTATAGTGGAGCTAAAACACTTGGTTGAATAGCAAACAACATAGATTCTGATCAGACATGGCGTTACGCCACGGCTGATCTAGATTTATGGTGTTTGCAAATGTGATTTTATTTACCCAGCAGGCAAAGGGTTAATTATTCCATTTATAGATCGCCTGAGCCAAATGCTGAGAAGTGAGGTACGGTATTGTGACTGAGCTTTGTCTAACAACATTATGCCTCGTCTTCACCGTAGCAAGTCTATTTTCTGCAGATATCAGACTTGGCCTAGTGGTTATGGCGTCCGCATACCGAGCAGGAGGTCGAAGGTTCGAATCTCGTCAGGGGTTGTTCTGATATGGCCGGTTGGTGAGCCGCCAGCTAGTTAAATAATGGTTACCTATTGCCTACCAGCCTGGCATACAAGCATAGGATTCGGGAAGTACTGATGTTCATAAAAAAAAGGTTTCTCATAAGTCAGAAATGGCCGGCCCTTTAAATAGGGGTGACAAATTTACACGATTGTATCAGATGAGTAACCCTGTGCCATGTGGCCCTATTGTTTACATATATGGACAAAAATATAGCATGCAATATAATTGATTGTTTATACTAATTTATTTTAGCTCGATTGCGAAACAAGTTCTTGCAACTTATATTAATCACTCTCGAGACCTCATTCCTGATGGAATCCATCGCCACGAAGGAGAGAGAAGAGGCAACGTGGAATTAAATGCCTTGCCTAAGGGCACAA
Source organism: Archivesica marissinica (assembly GCA_014843695.1). NCBI lineage: Eukaryota > Metazoa > Mollusca > Bivalvia > Venerida > Vesicomyidae > Archivesica > Archivesica marissinica. The sequence continues at coordinate 64,717,911 of CM026404.1, forward strand.
TTATAACGGCTCCAGCGGGGCTCGAACTCCGGACCTTTCGCCCCTGAAGCGAATGAGCTACCACTACACTATCACGACTTTCACATATTCCAGATAATTGATGATATGCAGAAAAAGAACAATCCAATTGTTAATTAACGTGCGGTTTGTTCTTGCAGGTATACAATTGTGATGGTATACTACGCGTTCTCTCTACTGTTCCTCATGTGCTTACGTCCACTGATCAGCCTCCGATTTATGCAATGCCTTGGCACCAAGTCAATTTATGCGGCCCTGTATTTTCTACCAATTCTGATACTGGTACAGGCTGTGTTTGCTGGGTTGTTGTGTAAGTATAATTAAATACATGTCTGATATAATATCAATGACTCCACGGGCGAGTGCATTCAATTCAAATAATTTTGCTGTAGGTTCGATTCCCATTTGGGACGTTGGAAATGTTTCATGTATGCAGAAGCTATCCAGTTAGCCTGTGGAAGGCTAGTGGTTCTGCCAGGGTTCCAGTCAGTGCCTGAAGACTTGCCCAGCGGGACACATGGGGATTATTCTTCAGGAAAAGTTGTTAATGGCGGGAAGGTTGTGTAATGGCGGGAAGGTTGTGTAATGGCAGTATGGTTGTGTAATGGTGGGACGGTTGTGTAATGGCGGGAAGGTTGTGTAATGGCGGGAAGGTTGTGTAATGGCGGGAAGGTTGTGTAATGGCGGGAAGGTTGTGTAATGGCAGTAAGGTTGTGTACTGGCAGTATGGATGTGTAATGGCAGTATGGTTGTGTAATGGCGGGAAGGTTGTGTAATGGCAGTATGGTTGTGTAATGGCAGTAAGGTTGTGTAATGGCAGTATGGTTGTGTAATGGCGGGACGGTTGTGTAATGGCAGTATGGTTGTGTAATGGCAGTATGGTTGTGTAATGGCAGTGTGGTTGTGTAATGGCAGTATGGTTGTGTAATGGCAGTATGGTTGTGTAATGGCAGTATGGTTGTGTAATGGCAGTAAGGTTGTGTAATGGCAGTATGGATGTGTAATGGCAGTATGGTTGTGTAATGGCAGTATGGTTGTGTAATGGCAGTATGGATGTGTAATGGCAGTAAGGTTGTGTAATGGCAGTAAGGTTGTGTAATGACAGTATGGCTGTGTAATGGCAGTATGGTTGTGTAATGGCAGTGAGGTTGTGTAATAGCAGTATGGTTGTGTAATGGCAGTATGGTTGTGTAATGGCAGTATGGTTGTGTAATGGCAGTAAGGTTGTGTAATGGCAGTATGGATGTGTAATGGCAGTATGGTTGTGTAATGGCAGTATGGTTGTGTAATGGCAGTATGGATGTGTAATGGCAGTAAGGTTGTGTAATGGCAGTAAGGTTGTGTAATGACAGTATGGCTGTGTAATGGCAGTATGGTTGTGTAATGGCAGTGAGGTTGTGTAATAGCAGTATGGTTGTGTAATGGCAGTATGGTTGTGTAATGGCAGTATGGTTGTGTAATGGCAGTAAGGTTGTGTAATGGCAGTATGGATGTGTAATGGCAGTATGGTTGTGTAATGGCAGTATGGTTGTGTAATGGCAGTATGGATGTGTAATGGCAGAAAGGTTGTGTAATGGCAGTATGGTTGTGTAATGGCAGTATGGTTGTGTAATGGCAGTATGGTTGTGTAATGGCAGAAAGGTTGTGTAATAACAGTATGGTTGTGTAATGGCAGTATGGTTGTGTAATGGCAGTATGGTTGTGTACTGGCAGTACAGTTGTGTACTGGCAGTAAGGTTGTGTAATGGCAGTATGGTTGTGTAATGGCAGTACGGTTGTGTAATGGCAGTAAGGTTGTGTAATGGCAGTACGGTTGTGTAATGGCAGTAAGGTTGTGTAATGGCGGAACGTTTGTGTAATGGCAGTATGGTTGTGTAATGGCAGTATGGTTGTGTAATGGCAGTAAGGTTGTGTATGGTTGTGTAATGGCAGTATGGTTGTGTAATGGCAGTATGGTTGTGTAATGGCAGTGAGGTTGTGTAATAGCAGTATGGTTGTGTAATGGCAGTATGGTTGTGTAATGGCAGTATGGTTGTGTACTGGCAGTAAGGTTGTGTACTGGCAGTCAGGTTGTGTAATGGCAGTATGGTTGTGTAATGGCAGTACGGTTGTGTAATGGCAGTATGGTTGTGTATGGTTGTGTAATGGCAGTATGGTTGTGTAATGGCAGTATGGATGTGTAATGGCAGAATGGTTGTGTAATGGCAGTACGGTTGTGTAATGGCAGTAAGGTTGTGTAATGGCGGAACGTTTGTGTAATGGCAGTATGGTTGTGTAATGGCAGTATGGTTGTGTAATGGCAGTAAGGTTGTGTATGGTTGTGTAATGGCAGTAAGGTTGTGTAATGGCAGTATGGTTGTGTAATGGCAGTATGGTTGTGTAATGGCAGTAAGGTTGTGTATGGTTGTGTAATGACAGAAAGGTTGTGTAATAGCAGTATGGTTGTGTAATGGCAGTAAGGTTGTGTATCATTGTGTAATGGCAGTAAGGTTGTGTAATGGCAGTAAGGTTGTGTAATGGCGGAACGTTTGTGTAATGGCAGTATGGTTGTGTAATGGCAGTATGGTTGTGTAATGGCAGTATGGATGTGTAATGGCAGAAAGGATGTGTAATGGCAGTAAGGTTGTGTAATGGCAGTATGGTTGTGTAATGGCAGTATGGTTGTGTAATGGCAGTATGGTTGTGTAATGGCAGAACGGTTGTGTAATGGCGGAACGTTTGTGTAATGGCAGTATGGTTGTGTAATGGTTGTGTAATGGCAGTAAGGTTGTGTATGGTTGTGTAATGGCAGTAAGGTTGTGTAATGGCAGTATGGTTGTGTAATGGCAGTATGGTTGTGTAATGGCAGTAAGGTTGTGTATGGTTGTGTAATGACAGAAAGGTTGTGTAATAGCAGTATGGTTGTGTAATGGCAGTAAGGTTGTGTATCATTGTGTAATGGCAGTAAGGTTGTGTAATGGCAGTACGGTTGTGTAATGGCGGAACGTTTGTGTAATGGCAGTATGGTTGTGTAATGGCAGTATGGTTGTGTAATGGCAGTATGGATGTGTAATGGCAGTAAGGTTGTGTAATGGCAGTATGGTTGTGTAATGGCAGTATGGTTGTGTAATGGCAGTATGGTTGTGTAATGGCAGAACGGTTGTGTAATGGCAGTATGGATGTGTAATGGCAGAATGGTTGTGTAATGGCAGTATGGTTGTGTAATGGCAGTATGGTTGTGTAATGGCAGTATGGTTGTGTAATGGCAGTATGGTTGTGTAATGGCAGTATGTAATGGCAGTATGGTTGTGTAATGGCAGACCGGTTGTGTAATGGCAGTATGGATGTGTAATGGCAGTGTGGATGTGTAATGGCAGTATGGATGTGTAATGGCAGTATGGTTGTGTAATGGCAGTATGGTTGTGTAATGGCAGTATGGTTGTGTAATGGCAGACCGGTTGTGTAATGGCAGTATGGATGTGTAATGGCAGTGTGGATGTGTAATGGCAGTATGGTTGTGTAATGGCAGACCGGTTGTGTAATGGCAGTATGGATGTGTAATGGCAGAATGGTTGTGTAATGGCAGTATGGTTGTGTAATGGCAGTATGGTTGTGTAATGGCAGTATGGTTGTGTAATGGCAGACCGGTTGTGTAATGGCAGTATGGATGTGTAATGGCAGTGTGGATGTGTAATGGCAGTATGGATGTGTAATGGCAGTATGGATGTGTAATGGCAGAAAGGTTGTGTAATGGCAGTATGGATGTGTAATGGCAGAAAGGTTGTGTAATGGCAGTATGGATGTGTAATGGCAGAACGGTTGTGTAATGGCAGAATGGTTGTGTAATGGCAGTATGGATGTGTAATGGCAGTAAGGTTGTGTAATGGCAGAAAGGTTGTGTAATGGCAGTATGGATGTGTAATGGCAGAACGGTTGTGTAATGGCAGAATGGTTGTGTAATGGCAGTATGGATGTGTAATGGCAGTAAGGTTGTGTAATGGCAGAAAGGTTGTGTAATGGCAGTATGGATGTGTAATGGCAGTATGGATGTGTAATGGCAGTACGGTTGTGTAATGGCAGAAAGGTTGTGTAATGGCAGTATGGATGTGTAATGGCAGTAAGGTTGTGTAATGGCAGAACGGTTGTGTAATGGCAGTATGGTTGTGTAATGGCAGTACAGTTGTGTAATGGCATAACGGTTGTGTAATGACAGTACAGTTGTGTAATGGCGGTATGGTTGTGTAATGGCAGTACGGTTGTGTAATGGCAGAAAGGTTGTGTAATGGCAGTATGGTTGTGTATGGTTGTGTAATGGCAGTATGGTTGTGTAATGGCAGAAAGGTTGTGTAATGGCAGTATGGATGTGTAATGGCAGTAAGGTTGTGTAATGGCAGAACGGTTGTGTAATGGCAGTATGGATGTGTAATGGCAGTAAGGTTGTGTAATGGCAGAAAGGTTGTGTAATGGCAGTATGGATGTGTAATGGCAGTATGGATGTGTAATGGCAGTAAGGTTGTGTAATGGCAGAAAGGTTGTGTAATGGCAGTATGGATGTGTAATGGCAGTAAGGTTGTGTAATGGCAGAACGGTTGTGTAATGGCAGTATGGTTGTGTAATGGCAGTACAGTTGTGTAATGGTATAACGGTTGTGTAATGACAGTACAGTTGTGTAATGGCGGTATGGTTGTGTAATGGCAGTATGGTTGTGTAATGGCAGTATGGTTGTGTAATGGCAGTATGGTTGTGTAATGACAGTATGGTTGTGTAATGGCAGTATGGTTGTGTAATGGCAGAATGGTTGTGTAATGGCAGTATGGATGTGTAATGGCAGTATGTATGTGTAATGGCAGTACGGTTGTGTAATGGCAGAAAGGTTGTGTAATGGCAGTAAGGTTGTGTAATGGCAGAACGGTTGTGTAATGGCAGTATGGTTGTGTAATGGCAGTACAGTTGTGTAATGGCAGAAAGGTTGTGTAATGGCAGTAAGGTTGTGTAATGGCAGAACGGTTGTGTAATGGCAGTATGGTTGTGTAATGGCAGTACAGTTGTGTAATGGCATAACGGTTGTGTAATGACAGTACGGTTGTGTAATGGCGGTATGGTTGTGTAATGGCAGTACGGTTGTGTAATGGCAGAAAGGTTGTGTAATGGCAGTATGGTTGTGTATGGTTGTGTAATGGCAGTAAGGTTGTGTAATGGCAGTATGGTTGTGTAATGGCAGTATGGTTGTGTATGGTTGTGTAATGGCAGTATGGTTGTGTATGGTTGTGTAATGACAGTACGGTTGTGTAATGGCAGTATGGTTGTGTATGGTTGTGTAATGGCAGTAAGGTTGTGTAATGGCAGTATGGTTGTGTAATGGCAGTATGGTTGTGTAATGGCAGTATGGTTGTGTATGGTTGTGTAATGGCAGTAAGGTTGTGTAATGGCAGTATGGTTGTGTAATGGCAGTATGGTTGTGTATGGTTGTGTAATGGCAGTAAGGTTGTGTAATGGCAGTATGGTTGTGTATGGTTGTGTAATGGCAGTAAGGTTGTGTAATGGCAGTATGGTTGTGTAATGGCAGTATGGTTGTGTAATGGCAGTATGGTTGTGTATGGTTGTGTAATGGCAGTAAGGTTGTGTAATGGCAGTATGGTTGTGTAATGGCAGTATGGTTGTGTAATGGCAGTATGGTTGTGTAATGGCAGTATGGTTGTGTATGGTTGTGTAATGGCAGTAAGGTTGTGTAATGGCAGTATGGTTGTGTATGGTTGTGTAATGGCAGTAAGGTTGTGTAATGGCAGTATGGTTGTGTAATGGCAGTATGGTTGTGTAATGACAGTATGGTTGTGTAATGGCAGTATGGTTGTGTAATGGCAGTATGGTTGTGTAATGACAGTATGGTTGTGTAGTTGCAGTATGGTTGTGTAATGGCAGTATGGTTGTGTAATGGCAGTATGGTTGTGTAATGACAGTATGGTTGTGTAATGGCAGTATGGTTGTGTAATGACAGTATGGTTGTGTAGTTGCAGTATGGTTGTGTAATGGCAGTATGGTTGTGTAATGGCAGTAAGGTTGTGTAATGGCAGTATGGTTGTGTAATGGCAGTATGGTTGTGTAATGGCAGTATGGTTGTGTAATGGCAGTATGGTTGTGTAATGGCAGTATGGTTGTGTAATGGCAGTATGGTTGTGTAAGGTTGTGTAATGACAGTATGGTTGTGTAATGATAGTAAGGTTGTGTAATGACAGTATGGTTGTGTAATGGCAGTATGGTTGTGTAATGGCAGTATGGTTGTGTAATGGCAGTATGGTTGTGTAATGACAGTATGGTTGTGTAATGGCAGTATGGTTGTGTAATGACAGTATGGTTGTGTAATGGCAGTATGGTTGTGTAATGGCAGTATGGTTGTGTAATGACAGTATGGTTGTGTAATGACAGTATGGTTGTGTAATGGCAGTATGGTTGTGTAATGACAGTATGGTTGTGTAATGGCAGTATGGTTGTGTAATGACAGTATGGTTGTGTAATGGCAGTATGGTTGTGTAATGACAGTATGGTTGTGTAATGACAGTATGGTTGTGTAATGGCAGTATGGTTGTGTAATGACAGTATGGTTGTGTAATGACAGTATGGTTGTGTAATGGCAGTATGGTTGTGTAATGGAGGAAATGTCGAGTAAAGATGGAAAGGTTGTGTAAGTGGAAGGGTTATGTAAGTGGAAGGGTTGTGTAATTATGAATGTTTTTATTTGGTTTCGGGCACATGTTCTGGCTTAAAATTAGTAATTGGGAACATACCTAGACAATTTTAGAAATTATACTCTCTGAAACCAAGATCCGATGGACAAAGTTTTATCAATATACGACCACTAACAGATAGGCCATGTTTACTAACTGGTTAGTTTATTTCACATTCTCATCTATAAATAATTTGTGGTGTACATACATGCCATCTAAATATAAATTGCTGCATGTGTAGACAACCAGCAAAGCTGCATGTGTAGACAACCAGCAAAGCAGGGAAAACACACGGGAGTCAATGCGACAAATATGTGTGATCATACTTGATTTTAGTGACTGTTTTGGGATCCCATATACTCAGTATGCATGTGCATATAGTATATGACGCAATATACATTTTAGAAATAGATTTATTTGGCTCTATTTTAGGTCAACCTTGCATGCAGCACTATTTCCAATTTTGTATCATATAAATATTAGGAGTTGTCATTTTCACACCAATTTTTATCAAGGTCTTCCTGACTTAGTTATGATATAAAAATAATCATCTCCATAGATTTCAACAGGCAAATGGAAGCAATGGCATAGAGAGTCTTGTCTTAAAATGTATAAAGTGCAGCATTATGTTGCTTCTTTTCAGATTATTCCTTTCCGTACATCATGATCACAGTCTCCCTGATTACCAGCGCTATACACATGGCACAAGGCATTCAGCAGGTAAATATTCTATCCTCATTGGATACCAGCGCTATACACATGGCACAAGGCATTCAGCAGGTAAATATTCTATCCTCATTGGATACCAGTGCTATACACATGGCACAATGCATTCAGCAGGTAAATATTCTATCCTCATTGGATACCAGCGCTATACACATGGCACAAGGCATTCAACAGGTAAATATTCTATCCTCATTGGATACCAGCGCTATACACATGGCACAAGGCATTCAACAGGTAAATATTCTATCCTCATTGGATACCAGCGCTATACACATGGCACAAGGCATTCAACAGGTAAATATTCTATCCTCATTGGATACCAGCGCTATACACATGGCACAAGGCATTCAACAGGTAAATATTCTATCCTCATTGGATACCAGCGCTATACACATGGCACAAGGCATTCAGCAGGTAAATATTCTATCCTCATTGGATACCAGTGCAATGCACATGGCACAAGTCATTCAGCAGGTAAATATTCTATCCTCATTGGATACCAGCGCTATACACATGGCACAAGGCATTCAGCAGGTAAATATTCTATCCTCATTGGATACCAGTGCTATACACAAGGCATTCAACAGGTAAATATTCTATCCTCATTGGATACCAGCGCTATACACATGGCACAAGGCATTCAACAGGTAAATATTCTATCCACATTGGATACCAGCGCTATACACATGGCACAAGGCATTCAACAGGTAAATATTCTATCCTCATTGGATACCAGCACTATACACATGGCACAAGGCATTCAGCAGGTAAATATTCTATCCTCATTGGTTACCAGCTCTAATATGGAAAATATTCACTTTATGTTTTACTGCATGGCTAGTGATGTTTATTGTAATTTTTCAGGAATTCAAAGATTTGATTGTTGGCAATTTCACAAACATTCGGAATTTGACCATATTGGTCGGTCACTGGATTCTACACTGCTACGGTATCATCTCCATTACAGAGTTAAAGCAGCCGCAACTTCATTTACCTCTTCTGCTTCTTGTGTTCTTTCCCGTAATATTCTACGTGTGCACAACCAAGTTCACTAATCCGGACAATCTGGACAAAACTGAGTGACATAGTTTTACGTGTGCACAACCAAGTTCACTAATCCGGACACAACTGAGTGACATATTTCTGTGTACACAACCATGTTCACTAATCCGGACAATCTGGATAAAACAGAGTGACATAGTTTTACGTGTGCACAACCAAGTTCACTAATCCGGACACAACTGAGTGACATATTTCTATGTGTACACAACCATGTTCACTAATCCAGACAATCTGGATAAAACTGAGTGACATAGTTTACGTGTGCACAACCATGTTCACTAATCCGGACAATCTGGATAAAACTGAGTGACATAATTGTATGTGTGCACAACGAGCCTGCCCAGGAAAGGTGTTGTTAGGTAAACTGCCCGCCGGCGATATAGCCCAAAATGGTGCTGATGCAGGCGTAAAACCCGAATCATAACATAATGTGTGCACAACCAAGTTCACTAATCCGGACACAACTGAGTGACATATTTCTATGTGTACACAACCAAGTTCACTAATCCGGACACAGCTGAGTGACATAATACTGATATCATGGAATGCTGTTATTATATAATGTATGCTATAATAGAATGTGTTATAATGGCATAGGCATATTAGCATATTGTTATCTTAGAATGTTGATAAGCTACTTAAGTATGGATATATGATACAGGTGCATCAGGAGATTGCTGTAGAATGTTGATAAGCTTAAGTATGTATATATGATACAGGTGCATCAGGAGATTGCTGTAGAATGTTGATAAGCTAAGTATGTATATATGATACAGGTGCATCAGGAGATTGCTGTAGAATGTTGATAAGTATGTATATATGATACAGGTGCATCAGGAGATTGCTGTAGAATGTTGATAAGTATGTATATATGATACAGGTGCATCAGGAGATTGCTGTAGAATGTTGATAAGCTAAGTATGGATATATGATACAGGTGCATCAGGAGATTGCTGTAGAATGTTGATAAGCTAAGTATGTATATATGATACAGGTGCATCAGGAGATTGCTGTAGAATGTTGATAAGCTAAGTATGGATATATGATACAGGTGCATCAGGAGGTTGCTGTAGAATGTTGAGCTGCGGATAGCAAGCAATGTACATATATATCCTCGTCGGGGCATAACTCATCAGTTCAGCATGAATTGTAATCGATGTAGAACGGGGAACTCCGTTGTCAAATATGTCGGCGTTCCTTCAAAGCAGCATAATTTATCATAATTGCATAACATTGTTTTCAAGTTCTTGCATCAATCTAGGAAGTTTTCATAAGTATTGTACATTAGCTGCTCGATCGCTGTCCATGAAACTAATGATTTGAAGTTGTCGACCATAACCACTTGGCCCTATCAGGATATGGAGATAATACAGTATTACAATTTCGTATTGTGGGTGCAGAATCAACTGTCGTACCCGTTATTTGCATACAATTATAGAGAGTGTACCATATTGATACGGGTATCATATAATTATAGACAATTGTTCAATGTAGAGGAAGAAATTTACTGTTACTCAACTGGTTTTCAATAATAGAATATGCTTTATGAATATGACCCATAAATAGGAGGTCAATCTGCACCAACTGTATAAGCTTATTGCATCCAGATGTAAATATATTTAAAATTTCGTTTACAATTATTGTTTTATCAGTACATGTAACGAGTCTGTGTAAAATAAAATCTTTTAAATGTGATGTCTATCAACCTGCTTTACATCCACTGAACATCGTTGGTGAAATGTGTGTTGTACGTTTATTTATCGTCGCTACCGGTTGCCCATATGAGCGACGCCTCCTGAAGAGATTAGTCATTTTAGATTTTTGGAGGATAGTGCAATGATACAGAGATCCATGCCAGAATCTCCTCTGGTTCTTTTACGTGCAGTGTACAGCACCCGACACGAGACCTCGGTTTAATGTCCAACGGGGGATCGTTGGTGAAAACTATTGAAAGTTCTTTTTAAAAAAATAAGTAGGGCGTAACAAGACTTGGATTATTGCAGTTATTTTTAGCTTTTGTGAGAAGAGGACCGACTTAAAGTGAAACTTTCTTTGATCACAAAAGTGCCTTAGGCTTACAGACTGGACACAAGTGCCAAGCCAGTGTAGGATAGTGAAGTGAAGTCTCATTATCTCCATACTGAATCACATATTTTCTTGGTATACTCGTAGGCCATTACAAATTAATTGCTCGATCCTCATTGTTGCCACAGTCTGCTCAATTTTATTGCCCTAATATTTCAAACAATAAAACAAACTACGAGTTGTAGGAATGGCAGGTATGCTTTTACCAACCCAAAGTAGTTCATGTTTTCACATCTAAACACGACGCTTTGCCGTTACGTTGGTTTTAGGGAGTACATGGGTGTGCCAAACAGTGTAAATCTGATGTCAAAGTAGGTCACAACATCGAAACCCGAGTTTTGCTGCAGTAGAATGACAACTATGATAATGATACCACTGAAGTCGGTGTTGGCTGGTTGGTGCACCGGAATCCTTGGTACTGGATATACCACTGAAGTCGGTGTTGGCTGGTTGGTGCACCGGAATCCTTGGTACTGGATATACCACTGAAGTCGGTGTTGGCTGGTTGGTGCACCGGAATCCTTGGTACTGGATACCACTGAAGTCGGTGTTGGCTGGTTGGTGCACCGGAATCCTTGGTACTGGATATACCACTGAAGTCGGTGTTGGCTGGTTGGTGCACCTGAATCCTCGGTACTGGATACCACTGAAGTCGGTGTTGGCTGCACCGGAATCCTCGGTACTGGATACCACTGAAGTCGGTGTTGGCTGCACCGGAATCCTCGGTACTGGATACCACTGAAGTCGGCGTTGGCTGGTTGGTGCACCGGAATACTTGGTACTGGATACCACTGAAGTCGGTGTTGGCTGCTCCGGAATCCTCGGTACTGGATACCACTGAAGTCGGTGTTGGCTGGTTGGTGCACCGGAATACTTGGTACTGGATACCACTGAAGTCGGTGTTGGCTGGTTGGTGCACCGGAATCCTCAGTACCAAGACGAGAGTGAACAACCTGCCCAACATGTATATATCTGGTGCAATAAGCAGCCACTGCATCTGTTATCTGGCCTCGAAGTTATAAATCTTTTCTCCTGTTTGGTTCAGCCGAGTGTAAATATCATATTCAACCAATCAAATTACTTGAGCCCGAGAACAGTTTTACAAAGATAGGAATTAAGAAATCAAAATCGTCATGTTTTTTTGTCAAATGCCAGAGGCATATCATCGGTCGACATCCGGTAGCAGCTCTTGTTACGGTCAAAGCAAGCAAATGCCAGAAATTGACACAGACATAAGAATAAACTTATGACTAGAGATGGCAACGAACGACCGAATATTCGGGGGGGGGGGAAATATATTTGCAAAATTTAAATGGTCATAAAATCAGATATGTCGTTGTTGTTTTCTTTTCAATATATCATAAAACCGTACAAAGTTACAATACCAAAGAAATCGCCCGAGGAGGTGTGAATAAACCATGGCAGGTGTTAATTGACACTTGCCATGAAATTGGATAATTACAGTAGGTTCTAAGGTAGGTATTGTTTGAATTTTATTGTTTAATTTATAAACATGTTAATCTATATTACTGATTGAACCAATTCAATATTGCAAACTAATTTGTTTGCAAATTGTTGCTGCTGGGTAAATATTGGGGGTCTTTGATACGATTTTAAAATTGCCCATATGTATTTAAAATTTTTAATTAACTGCTCAATATTACCCAAAAGTACTATTTAAAGTATGATTTTTTTGATGGTGTCCTCATTAAATGTTAATGCTTAATTTATGATATATCGTCAAAAACTAGAAATTCAAAATGCCTGCTCAGTCACGCGTTTGGAAATAATTCACTCGCTCTGAGAATAAGGAAACACTGATAGCCTACGTGGAGGACGTACCATTGAAACTGTCTTCACGTGACACTAGTGGTGACTGAGCCTACGCCTAAGCGTAGGAAATTGAACTTTCTAGTGTTTGAGACAAACGAAAAGGAACAGTCTGATGAGTTAAAGAGCTATCTGCTCGAGAAAATGGATCCCCATGTGAAACCCCTTGAGTGGTGGCGGAAAAATGAACTGAAATTCCCCACTGTCGCTCACGTCGCCTGTAGACTACTCAGTGCCAGCAACGTCAGTCCCATCCGAACGCATCTTCTCCGCAACTGGTCTACTTATCAACAAGCTAAGGAACAGATTAATCTTGTTGACAACATTATTTTTTTCAACAAGAACAACGTTCAAAAAGGTTGTGACATTGAGTTTTAATGTGCACACATGGCGAGATCGTACGGTACTACCCATTGACATTTATGGACATATATATTGTATGTGTGAAATTTAGTACACATTGAAATGTTTCCAAGTAATTGAATTTGAATAAAGTTTAGCATGTTCTTATATAGAATTCTTCATTTATTATATATATAGTAGCATACCATAGGTATTAATTTGGTGTACTAACTTAAGTCTCATCGGGAATGGTAGCGTGTACTGTGGACGATAACAATAACTGATCGAGTCGTCGCCAAATTTACAGGAAGAAGATATGACGTAGGGCACAAGTAGATTAATTGTGAAAATTTATGTGCGAGATATTTTGAGATTTTCACAGAATTATATCGAATATCTTCCCAACCGAATATTCGAATACCAAAATCGCTATTCGTTCTATTATTTTGCTATTAACATAAACTAAACAACATGTTTGCAATTTTAATGAAAATAAACTCATTTTTGTATACAGAAATTGTCGCATTTCATTATCTATCTTATTTAACCTTTATTTTCTGAAAGTTAATATTTCCCAGTAACTTCCTTTATTTCAAACAGCACACCAGAACTTATCCCAAATCTCCCTCTATCTCCAGCGCTGTAGGGAGACGTGAGCCAGCTCACAGAAACTAATTCCCAAATCTCGATCTAGCTACAGCCTCATGGAAAGTAACAACAAAGTGAGGGAGAGGGTTAGGTGTAATGACTTTTTTCATATGTAAAATTGACAATGAATAGAATCTGAAATAATGAAGAGCAAATGCTATCTGATGAAGTGAACAGTAAATGGGTCACTTTTAGCCCCGTGTCATATACCCGAGTAAGCTTCCTGTAATTTGTACTGGTCACCTGTTTTTATGATGGACTGACTTATTTTAACAAATCGATCAAGTCCTGCCAGGTAGTTACAGAGTAAATACGGTAGCCATAATTATGTTTATGAAAAGAAAGCACTCCGACACTGAAAGTTTCCTCAACTTGCACTGGCCAAACATACAATTTATATCTGTGACTGGTGTCCATTTTATCAACCCATCTTATATGTGAGTGCATGCCAAAACCCACAGATTTCAGGGCCAAAGTAGGGGAGGGCGGGGTTCGTCTTATAGGCATGTATGGAGGGTGGGGTTCGTCTTATAGGCATGTATGGACGGGGGAGGGCGGGGTTCGTCTTATAGGCATGTATGGACGGTACACGTATATGGCAAATTTAAAATAAATATATGAGAAATGGAATCAAAACTTTGAAACCTGCTGGTATCTCGGATTGGCAGCAAACAGTGTTCAGATCCTTTTAGTTGCCTCTTGCGTTCATGTAAGAATAAGGTAGTGGTCGTGATAGCGCAGTGGTAGCGCGTTTGTTTCAGGTGCGAAAGGCACAGAGTTCGAGCCACGCTGGAGCCGTTATGCCCTTAGGCAAGGCCTTTAAATTCCACATTGCCTCTTCTCTCCCATGTGGCGATAGATTCCATCAGGAATGAGGTCTCGAGAGTGATTAATATAAGTTGTAAGAACTTGTTTCGCAATCAAGCTAAAATAAATGTGTATAAACTAAGAGTAAGGTACCTGGGTGCTCCAGAACCACAATGTTTGTTTGAAGAAGCTAAAAAGAATGAGATAACAGATACAGGACAATCAGTCTATGCCATAGCCCCCTTAACCCGTTACCTCATAGAAGCACCTCTTGACGCCATTACCAATACGACATACATTGACAATGTAATAGCCAAACCAATGTTCATAATAAAGTCCAGAATCTCATGTAGTCCCAGTAATATCTATGGAGTTGGGATAGATATGGCGACTACTTATCCACTGCATGATAGCTAAATGGCTGTCGTTTGTATGGAGATATAATAGTATATTAACCTAAATCTCATGTAGTCCCAGTAATATCTATGTAGGTGGGATAGATATGGCGACTACTTATCCACTGCATGATAGCTAAATGGCTGTCGTTTGTATGGAGATATAATAGTATATTAACCTAAATCTCTCTGAAGGAAAGGGTTAAACAAATCTTGCATGAGTTCCAAATGAACACCAATACAGCAGAACATGCAGCTATAAAGCACAACGTACAAACTGTGTACCAATTATATACGAAATATGTACAGATAAAAATAACCCTAGTTTTAAAATTCTGACTAACCTATCATAAAGATTATAGTCAAAGCAACAGTAGAAAATGAGTGTAACATTTTATGCATAAGTGCTACAAAAATAAAATGTAACCACAATTTATAATATTTTAAGTATTTTTTTCAAAATTGTAAAATTGCAAGTAGGTAAAAACAGCTAAAAATATAATAAATCCAATCACAATCTGTCAGTGAAACGGAAAAGCGAATATGTATAATTGATAACAATCTTGTACACCTCTTCTAGTATGAGATATAAATCAACACATTCTCAATGGCTAAAAGCAATGTACAGTCAAATCTGTGTTAGTGGTCACCTGTATTAAGCAGCCAGGTTCCCAATATGTTGTTTTCATTATACATTTGCCCTCTATTAAGCAGCCACCTGTGCTAAGCAGCCACTTTCTGTGCTTCCCTTGGCTGGGTGCTTAACCCGTTCAACACCACAGACCTCTAAATAGGCTTACAAAAAGTGTAGATCCAGATGAGACGGCTCGTCAGGATCTGCACTTTTTGCCAGTAATATTACTATTTTTAGACAAAATTACCCATTTTGATAAGTGAACTGGTCCAAATGTAATTTTCTTATTAATTTATTAGTCTAAATATATCATGCACCAGTCCATGTCAGTTACTTGGTGTTGAATGGGTTAAGACAGGTTTGACCGTATATTTTCACTTTCGAGTGATAATGTCAATAGAAATACAGACTAGTGTCATAAAAATGGCAAATTCAATGTTAATATCTATAAACTGTTCATATTACATGACAATGAGATGACAAGCACGCAATATGTACATGATCTTGTGTCAAACAAAAGGAGCCCCTAAATCGCTCATCTGACCATTTTGAATATAATTTGTTTCAAGAAATTGTTAGATGTTGTAATCAAGAATGTGTGCCAGCAAGTTGAACTAACAAACTACTTTTTGACCATTTGTTTTATGGTTATTACTAGGGATGGCAACGAATGGCAAAAATGTTATTCGTATATTCGATCGGCTAGGTATTCGTATATTCGATCGGCTAGGTATTCGTATATTCCATTGGCTAGGTATTCATATATTCCATTGGCTAGGTATTCGTATATTCCATCGGCTAGGTATTCGTATATTCGATCGGCTAGGTATTCGTATATTCGATCGGCTAGGTATTCGTATATTCGATCGGCTAGGTATTCGTATATTCGATCGGCTAGGTATTCGTATATTCGATCGGCTAGGTATTCGTATATTCGATCGGCTAGGTATTCGTATATTCGATCGGCTAGGTATTCGTATATTCGATCGGCTAGGTATTCGTATATTCGATCGGCTAGGTATTCGTATATTCGATCGGCTAGGTATTCGTATATTCGATCGGCTAGGTATTCGTATATTCGATCGGCTAGGTATTCGTATATTCGATCGGCTAGGTATTCGTATATTCGATCGGCTAGGTATTCGTATATTCGATCGGCTAGGTATTCGTATATTCGATCGGCTAGGTATTCGTATATTCGATCGGCTAGGTATTCGTATATTCGATCGGCTAGGTATTCGTATATTCGATCGGCTAAGTATTCGATTGGCTAGGTATTCGTATATTCGATCGGCTAAGTATTCGATTGGCTAGGTATTCGTATATTCGATCGGCTAAGTATTCGATTGGCTAGGTATTCGTATATTCGATCGGCTAAGTATTCGATTGGCTAGGTATTCGTATATTCGATCGGCTAGGTATTCATATATTCGATCGGCTAGGTATTCGTATATTCGATCGGCTAGGTATTCATATATTCGATCGGCTAGGTATTCGTATATTCCATCGGCTAGGTATTCGTATATTCCATCGGCTAGGTATTCGTATATTCCATCGGCTAGGTATTCGTATATTCCATCGGCTAGGTATTCGTATATTCCATCGGCTAGGTATTCGTATATTCCATCGGCTAGGTATTCGTATATTCCATCGGCTAGGTATTCGTATATTCCATCAGCTAGGTATTCGATTGGCTAGGTATTCGTATATTCGATCGGCTAAGTATTCGATTGGCTAGGTATTCGTATATTCGATCGGCTAAGTATTCGATTGGCTAGGTATTCGTATATTCGATCGGCTAAGTATTCGATTGGCTAGGTATTCGTATATTCGATCGGCTAGGTATTCATATATTCGATCGGCTAGGTATTCGTATATTCGATCGGCTAGGTATTCATATATTCGATCGGCTAGGTATTCGTATATTCCATCGGCTAGGTATTCGTATATTCCATCGGCTAGGTATTCGTATATTCCATCGGCTAGGTATTCGTATATTCCATCGGCTAGGTATTCGTATATTCCATCGGCTAGGTATTCGTATATTCCATCGGCTAGGTATTCGTATATTCCATCGGCTAGGTATTCGTATATTCCATCGGCTAGGTATTCGTATATTCCATCGGCTAGGTATTCGTATATTCCATCGGCTAGGTATTCGTATATTCCATCGGCTAGGTATTCGTATATTCCATCGGCTAGGTATTCGTATATTCCATCGGCTAGGTATTCATATATTCGATCGGCTAGGTATTCGTATATTCGATCGGCTAGGTATTCGTATATTCAAACGGCTAGGTATTCATATATTCGATCGGCTAGGTATTCGTATATTCAATCGGCTAGGTATTCATATATTCGATCGGCTAGGTATTCGTATATTCCATCGGCTAGGTATTCATATATTCGATCGGCTAGGTATTCGTATATTCGATCGGCTAGGTATTCATATATTCGATCGGCTAGGTATTCGTATATTCGATCGGCTAGGTATTCGTATATTCGATCGGCTAGGTATTCGTATATTCGATCGGCTAGGTATTCGTATATTCGATCGGCTAGGTATTCGTATATTCGATCGGCTAGGTATTCGTATATTCGATCGGCTAAGTATTCGATTGGCTAGGTATTCGTATATTCGTTCGGCTAAGTATTCGATTGGCTAGGTATTCGTATATTCGATCGGCTAAGTATTCGATTGGCTAGGTATTCGTATATTCGATCGGCTAGGTATTCGTATATTCGATCGGCTAGGTATTCGTATATTCGATCGGCTAGGTATTCGTATATTCCATCGGCTAGGTATTCGTATATTCCATCGGCTAGGTATTCGTATATTCCATCGGCTAGGTATTCGTATATTCCATCGGCTAGGTATTCGTATATTCCATCGGCTAGGTATTCGTATATTCCATCGGCTAGGTATTCGTATATTCCATCGGCTAGGTATTCGTATATTCCATCGGCTAGGTATTCGTATATTCCATCGGCTAGGTATTCGTATATTCCATCGGCTAGGTATTCGTATATTCCATCGGCTAGGTATTCGTATATTCCATCGGCTAGGTATTCATATATTCGATCGGCTAGGTATTCGTATATTCCATCGGCTAGGTATTCGTATATTCAATCGGCTAGGTATTCGTATATTCCATTGGCTAGGTATTTGTATATTCGATCGGCTAGGTATTCGTATATTCCATTGGCTAGGTATTCGTATATTCCATTGGCTAGGTATTTGTATATTCGATCGGCTAGGTATTCGTATATTCGATCGGCTAGGTATTCATATATTCAATCGGCTAGGTATTCGTATATTCCATTGGCTAGGTATTTGTATATTCAATTGGCTAGGTATTCATATATTCGATCGGCTAGGTATTCGTATATTCGATCGGCTAGGTATTCGTATATTCGATCGGCTAGGTATTCATATATTCAATCGGCTAGGTATTCGTATATTCAATCGGCTAGGTATTCATATATTCAATCGGCTAGGTATTCATATATTCGATCGGCTAGGTATTCGTATATTCAATCGGCTAAGTATGCGAATGACTAGGTATTCGTATATTCGATTGGCTAGGTATTGTATATTCGATTGGCTAGGTATTCATATATTCGATCGGCTAGGTATTCATATATTCAATCGGCTAGGTATTCGAATGACTAGGTATTCGTATATTCGATTGGCTAGGTATTGTATATTCGATTGGCTAGGTATTCATATATTCGATCGGCTAGGTATTCATATATTCAAACGGCTAGGTATTCGAATGACTAGGTATTCGTATATTCAATCGGCTAAGTATTCGAATGACTAGGTATTCGTATATTCGATTGGCTAGGTATTCATATATTCAATCGGCTATGTATTCGTATATTCAAACGGCTAGGTATTCGTATATTCAAACGGCTAGGTATTCGTATATTCAAACGGCTAGGTATTCGTATATTCGATCGGCTAGGTATTCGTATATTCGATCGGCTAGGTATTCGTATATTCAAACGGCTAGGTATTCATATATTCGATTGGCTAGGTATTCGTATATTCAATCGGCTAAGTATTCTAATGACTAGGTATTCTTATATTCGATTGGCTAGGTATTCGAATGACTAGGTATTCTTATATTCAATCGGCTATGTATTCGAATGACTAGGTATTCGTATATTCAATCGGCTAAGTATTCGAATGACTAGGTATTCGAATGACTAGGTATTCTTATATTCGATCGGTTAGGTATTCTTATATTCAATAGGCTATGTATTCGAATGACTAGGTATTCGTATATTCGATCAGCTAGGTATTCGTATATTCGATTGGCTAAGTATTCGAATGACTAGGTATTCGAATTACTAGGTATTCCAATATTCGATCGGCTAGGTATTCGTATATTCGATCGACTAGGTATTCGTATATTCAATCGGCTAAGTATTCGAATGACTAGGTATTCGAATGACTAGGTATTCTTATATTCGATCGGTTAGGTATTCTTATATTCAATCGGCTATGTATTCGAATGACTAGGTATTCATATATTCGATCGGCTAGGTATTCGAAGGACTAGGTATTTGAATATTCGATCGTCTAGGTATACGTATATTTGATCGGCTAGGTATTCGAATGGCTAGGTATTCATATATTCGATTGACTAGGTATTCGTATATTCGATCAGCTAGGTATTCGAAAGACTAGGTATTCAAATATTTGATTGGCTAGGTATTCGTATATTCGATTGGCTAGGTATTCGAATTACTAGGTATTCCAATATTCGATCGGCTAGGTATTCGTATATTCGATCGACTAGGTATTCGAATATTCGATCGGCTAGTTATTCCGACCCACATGTCCTCTTACATGCTGTAGCTTCGGGCCTTACATAATTTTCCTCTCATCCGTTTGTGTGACTGGAAATTAAATTCGATACAAACTGAATTGTGGGCACGTCACTGTATGTACACACTCTCCACGCTATCCACAAGTCAGATTGATTGCACGACACTGTATGTACACACTCTCCACGCTATCCACAACAGTCAGATTGATTGCACGACACTGTATGTACACTCTCCATGCTATCCACAACAGTCAGATTGTGGGCACGACACTGTATGTACACACTCTCCACGCTATCCACAACAGTCAGATTGTGGGCACGACACTGTATGTACACACTCTCCACGCTATCCACAACAGTCAGATTGTGGGCACGACACTGTATGTACACTCTCCACGCTATCCACAAGTCAGATTGTGGGCACGACACTGTATGTACACACTCTCCACAAGTCAGATTGTGGGCACGACACTGTATGTACACACTCTCCACGCTATCCACAACAGTCAGATTGATTTCCCACTTGCTTAAAATAACAATCATGTGTGGAAAATGAATGTCCTGATTGTTGTCTATGTATACAAAGATCGTGTTTTTCATAGCTTAATAATCCAACAAACAACATGGTATTACACATACGTACATTGTAGTCATATTATTTGTGACAAATGTTTAGGTTTAAAGTCGCACCAACAGCTTAGATCATATGGCGACTCTGCAGCTATTATTGGTGGAGGAAGACCCTGACTGCTCCACTGAGCAGTATTGCAGGCACGGACGGGTACCCGGGTACAACTACTGACCCATCGCAAGCCAGTTGAATAACTTCCTCACATGAAATAATCGAACCTTCAGCCGTGAGGGGCAAGTGATTTGAAGTCAACGACCTAAACAACTCGGCCACTCCATGCAATTCGCCAGATGGTCACACTCACAAACTCTCACCGGACCTTTTGGGTCAGGCGAGCAAAAAAACAAACAACACTAACAAATCCTAATAATTTGAAAATCTAGTCTGACCATGAATCTTTGTCCTTTATTTGCAGACGACATTCACTAGAAGCACCACAACACAAACCCAATATTCAGCATCTCATCTCAACCGTGTTTAACACAAACAACACAAGTGTCTTGATTCATTCAACAGGGTCACTTCCATATGACCTTCAATATCAAGGTTATGTTCATGACCTTCAATATCAAGGTTATGTTAGATTTTTATAATATCACTTTTCCAATGGACTGTGTCCCGTGTGTGTCTCTAGTCTACACTAAATTCATACACACTTGCTGCCATTTCTGTGAAGCAGCCATGTTATTTCTACATAATGCAGTGACATTTTCAATTTGGCTACAAGTCCCCCAACAGTGGTAGGCAGCTATATGATGTATTGCATTGATTTATTTCACATGATTATGAACTGATTAAGCAAGCACCAGATAATACCAATTTGTTTCTGCACCATAGAGTGTAACCCATCAAACTGTTACCACTTTACAACGGCCAACTCTCATCAAAAGTCTCTCTTTTATAATGTTTACCTTTCACATGCAGTCACCTTTCCCTAATGGTCATCTCTCACCTACAGCCACTCTTCTATAATGGTCGCATCCCAATTGATGTCACCATTCTATTAACGGCCTTCACCCACTCTTCCCTAATGACCATCCCTCACCTAACAACCACTCTTCCCTAATGACCATCCCTCACCTAACAACCACTCTTCCCTAATGACCATCCCTCACCTAACAACCACTCCTCCCTAATGACCATCCCTCCCATACAACCACTCTTCCCTAATAACCATACCTAACAGCCACTCTTCCCCTAATAACCATACCTAACAACCACTCTTCCCTAATAACCATACCTAACAACCACTCTTCCCTAATAACCATACCTAACAACCACTCTTCCCTAATAACCATACCTAACAGCCACTCTTCCCTAATAACCATACCTAACAACCACTCTTCCCTAATAACCATACCTAACAACCACTCTTCCCTAATAACCATACCTAACAACCACTCTTCCCTAATAACCATCCCTCACCTAACAGCCACTCTTCCCTAATAACCATCCCTCACCTAACAACTACTCCTCCCTAACAACGGCCATCACCCACTCCTCCCTAATGATCATACCTCACCTAACAACCACTCTTCCCTAATAACCATCCCTCACCTAACAACCACTCTTCCCTAATAACCATCCCTCACCTAACAACCACTCTTCCCTAATAACCATCCCTCACCTAACAACTACTCCTCCACAACAACGGCCATCACCCACTCCTCCCTAATAACCATCCCTCACCTAACAACTACTCCTCCCTAATGACCATCCCTCACCTACAACCACTCCTCCCTAATGACCATCCCTCCCCTACAACCACTCCTCCCTAATGACCATCCCTCCCCTACAACCACTCCTCCCTAATGACCATCCCTCCCATACAACCACTCCTCCCTAATGACCATCCCTCACCTACAACCACTCCTCCCTAATGACCATCCCTCCCATACAACCACTCCTCCCTAATGACCATCCCTCCCATACAACCACTCCTCCCTAATGACCATCCCTCCCATACAACCACTCCTCCCTAATGACCATCCCTCCCCTACAACCACTCCTCACTAATGACCATCCCTCCCCTACAACCACTCCTCCCTAATGACCATCCCTCCCATACAACCACTCCTCCCTAATGACCAACCCTCCCCTACAACCACTCCTCCCTAATGACCATCCCTCCCCTACAACCACTCCTCCCTAATGACCATCCCTCCCCTACAACCACTCCTCCCTAATGACCATCCCTCCCCTACAACCACTCCTCCCTAATGACCATCCCTCCCCTACAACCACTCCTCACTAATGACCATCACCCACCTAATGACCATCACCCACCTAATGACCATCACCCACCTACAGCCACTCCTCCATAATGACCATCCCTCACCTACAACCACTCCTCCCTAATGACCATCACCCACCTAATGACCATCACCCACCTACAACCACTCCTCCATAATGACCATCCCTCACCTACAACCACTCCTCCCTAATGACCATCACCCACCTAATGACCATCACCCACCTACAACCACTCCTCCATAATGACCATCCCTCCCCTACAACCACTCCTCCCTAATGACCATCACCGACCTACAACCACTCCTCCCTAATGACCATCCCTCACCTAATGACCATCACCCACCTAATGACCATCCCTCACCTAATGACCATCACCCACCTAATGACCATCCCCCACCTAATGACCATCACCGACCTACAACCACTCCTCCCTAATGACCATCCCTCACCTAATGACCATCACCCACCTAATGACCATCCCCCACCTAATGACCATCACCCACCTACAGCCACTACTCCCTAATGACCATCCCTCACCTAATGACCATCACCGACCTAATGACCATCACCCACCTACAGCCACTACTCCCTAATGACCATCCCTCACCTAATGACCATCACCGACCTAATGACCATCACCCACCTAATGACCATCCCTCACCTACAACCACTCCTCACTAATGACCATCACCCACCTACAGCCACTACTCCCTAATGACCATCCCTCACCTACAACCACTCCTCCCTAATGACCATCCCTCACCTACAACCACTCCTCACTAATGACCATCACCCACCTACAACCACTCCTCCCTAATGACCATCCCTCCCCTACAACCACTCCTCCCTAATGACCATCCCTCACCTACAACCACTCCTCACTAATGACCATCCCTCACCTACAACCACTCCTCACTAATGACCATCATCCACCTACAGCCACTCCTCCCTAATGACCATCCCTCACCTACAACCACTCCTCCCTAATGACCATCCCTCCCCTACAACCACTCCTCACTAATGACCATCCCTCACCTACAACCACTCGTCCCTAATGACCATCCCTCCCCTACAGCCACTACTCCCTAATGACCATCACCCACCTAATGACCATCACCCACCTAATGACCATCACCCACCTAATGACCATCACCCACCTAATGACCATCACCCACCTACAGCCACTACTCCCTAATGACCATCCCTCACCTACAACCACTCCTCCCTAATGACCATCCCTCACCTACAACCACTCCTCCCTAATGACCATCCCTCCCCTACAACCACTCCTCACTAATGACCATCCCTCCCCTACAGCCACTACTCCCTAATGACCATCACCCACCTAATGACCATCACCCACCTAATGACCATCACCCACCTAATGACCATCACCCACCTAATGACCATCACCCACCTACAGCCACTATTCCCTAATGACCATCCCTCACCTAATGACCATCACCCACCTACAACCACTCCTCACTAATGACAATCCCTCACTTAAAACCACTCTTCTGTAACGTATATCTATTAAATGCAGCCTCGTGAAGTTGTTTTTATCAGGAAATGGGCTCAAGCTCAAATACAGCTTCGAAAATGTTATTTTATACATTCTGGTTTTATATATTAGGCTCAAACTATATATTAATATTCTAAAAAACATGCATAGTGATGCTTTATGATTATTTAATTATCAGATATTTTGTACTGGGTAATTGCAAGAAAAATTTACATATTGCGAGATCAACCTTCAGCTACATTTCCTATTAACATTTGATGAATAAATTATTTATCGGAGCGCACAGAGTAGTAGCCGAAGGCTTTCCCGGAGAACATCGTTCAAAAACATTTTATGGTATCTGTGATATAAGGATAATTGCAAAACAAGCCCAAGAAACATTAAAACATACCTCTTGTGACAAATGACGGGATATTACATGTAGTTATCCTACGTATCGAAGTACACCATGCTCATATACGAGTTCACCAATTCTTAATTAAGCTAGGAACAAATCTCTACAGAATACACATCCATGGAACTGACCATTTCTGTCTATATTCTTAACCTATGAGTGGCTGCTTCACAACGGTTCTACAGTACAACGGTACGTATTTGGGTAAATGTATAATTTCATGAAACAAGTCTGCACGTCCCAAATGGAAACTTGTGATGACATTTACAATGCGAAGAGATCCAGTCTGTTGCCCAACAAGCCACACGTCAGACAGGTTTCGTCATCTTTTCATTTCTAACAAATTTTTTCGTCTCCTTTTTTAGATCACTGACATTATCTTCTTCTTCTTCTGCCGAGTCATCTTGATCGCTCTCTGAACCTTCATCTTCGACTTCCGACTTATTCTGTGATTCATCATTTATAAATCTATCATTGTAATCGTAAGTGTTTGGATCAGCCGACTCCTCCTCGCCGCCATCGGCGGCCTCGCCCTCGCCTTCGCTGCCATCGGCGGCAGCAGCGCCACGGCCCTGGTCACCGGTTGGGAGTTGTGCTGGAAGATGTAATTAAATCGTGTAACCACATTACTAAACTTATCGATTCTGGAATACTAGTTTTTGAAGTAAATTTGCACCGTTACATGATACCTCAGTTTATATCTGCCTCATCTGAAAGAATGTTAATAGTATAAGGCATAATAAGGGTCAGACAAGGGATCTCAACTGCGATCCATGGATTGGCAGTGATAACCACTGTACCATTGACCTTGTCTATAACAGCTTCAGAGGTAATGTTCAAGTTTCAGAAAAACTGTGTTCTATTGCTTAAGACAGGGGATTGGAAAATGATTACAGTTTGTTTGTTGTTTGTTCGGGTTTTACGCCTTCATCATCATTATTTTGGGCTATATCGATGACGGGCAGTTTACCTAACAACACCTTTCCTGGGTAGGCTTCAGCGGTCAACCCATACTTGGTGCACCAACCTCTGTAAGAAACTTCATACTTTTTATATACAGCAACACAGCTTGAGCGGAGTTCGAACCCGTGACCATCAGTGATGATTGATTACAGTGGTATACAAGTCAGCAGCCAAATCCACTTGACCACGGAGGCGGAAATTAGTACAGATATCTGTGAAAATATCAGGAAATTCCAGTCATCCAGACATCTATTTTATGATAACGACTGGGACACTCAAACTGCAGACAGACGGACAGTTGTATGGACAGCCTGGAACAAATTGGTACTTAAGTGGCTACATCATTGTTACCTCCTTGCAGACGGATCTGTAGTCCAGTGATCGCAGGTTCGATCCCCTGTCTGCCCCTAATAAAATTAACAGTCTTTCAGATGAGACTTTAAACCAAGGTCTCGTGTCGGTGATTTACACTGTGCATGTAAAAGAACCAGAGGAGACTCTGGAATGGGTCTCTGTCTGTATCATTGCACTATCCTCCACAAATCTAAAATGACTAATCTCTTTAGGAAGCGTCGCTCATATGGGCAACCAGTAGCGACGATAAATAAACGTAAATCACTCACACATTACATCCTTTGTTCTATTAGTAACATAAAATAATTTATAGCCACATCTCGGCTAACACTAGATCACTAGACAATACATCAATTGTTCTCCTAGTATATTAGTGTGCAGACAGACAGACAGACAGACAGACAGACAGACAGACAGACAGACAGACAGACAGACAGACAGACAGACAGACAGACAGACAGACAGACAGACAGACAGACAGACAGACAGACAGGCGACATTAACCACTCGGCTACGGAGGCCCCTTCCCCGGATACAATAATGATTCAAATAAATAGTCTAATAGATGCAATGCACATCCACGAATTTTATGCACAAAACCCAGTAGAATAGTGGAAATTAGACAGTCTCTTTTAAAAACACCAACCCTCTGATTCAAAGAAATAATAGATCTATTACATAGATGGGGGATACTGGCGACCTTATACTACTTATGTTCCCGTTGATAATAGATCTACCCTTCAAACAGCATGTTTCTTTAATTCCTTTTAAAATTCCTTTGAATAACATATTTCACATGATCCAGAAACAGAAGATGAAAATATGTTAGAAACTTCAGACCTACTTGGCCCCAATGCTCCACACAAAGTTTGATCAAAATTGACCAAATGGCTTCAGTGGAAATACCATTACAATGCACGTCAGGTGACTCACCGTTGATGATATCCAACCAAGGGTTTGTCCAGGTGACTCATCGTTAATGATATACAACCAAGGGTTTGTCCAGGTGACTCACAGTTGATGATATCCAACCAAGGGTTTGTCCCGGTGACTCACAGTTGATGATATCCAACCAAGGGTGTGTCCAGGTGACTCACCGTTAATGATATCCAACCAAGGGTTTGTCCCGGTGACTCACAGTTGATGATATCCAACCAAGGGTTTGTCCAGGTGACTCACAGTTGATGATATCCAACCAAGGGTTTGTCCCGGTGACTCACCGTTAATGATATCCAACCAAGGGTTTGTCCCGGTGACTCACCGTTAATGATATCCAACCAAGGGTTTGTCCAGGTGACTCACCGTTAATGATATCCAACCAAGGGTTTGTCCCGGTGACTCACCGTTAATGATATCCAACCAAGGGTTTGTCCCGGTGACTCACAGTTGATGATATCCAACCAAGGGTTTGTCCAGGTGACTCACAGTTGATGATATCCAACCAAGGGTTTGTCCCGGTGATTCACCGTTAATGATATCCAGCCAAGGGTTTGTCCTGGTGACTCACCGTTAATGATATCCAACCAAGGGTTTGTCCAAGTGACTCACCATTAATGATATCCAACCAAGGGTGTGTCCAAGTGACTCACCGTTGATGATATCCAACCAAGGGTTTGTACCGTTGATGATATCCAACCAAGGGTTTGTCCAAGTGACTCACCATTGTTGATATCCAACCAAGGGTTTGTCCCGTTGACTCACCGTTGATGATATCCAACCAAGGGTTTGTCCAAGTGACTCACCATTGTTGATATCCAACAAGGTGACTCACTGTTGATGATATCCAACCAAGGGTTTGTCCAGGTGATTCACCGTTGATGATATCCAACCAAGGGTTTGTCCAAGTGACTCACCATTGTTGATATCCAACAAGGTGATTCACCGTTGATGATATCCAACAAAGGGTTTGTCCAGGTGACTCACCATTGTTGATATCCAACCAAGGGTTTGTCAAGGTGACTCACCATTGTTGATATCCAACCAAGGGTTTGTCCAGGTGACTCACCATTGTTGATATTCAACCAAGGGTTTGTCAAGGTGACTCACCGTTGATGATATCCAACCAAGGGTTTGTCCAGAGGATTTGTGACAGACGGATGGACGGAACATACAAAACCAGTATGTCCCCCCCACACGGATGGTAGTCATGATTAGTTAAATTCAACACTAGCATACCGTAATACTGCTAATTAAAACACATGTATACCGTAAAACTTACCATCTTGCTTTGTCTCCCTATCTCGTGTATAATGTCTATATTGTTTCAGGTGACTGACATTTGTTCTGCAGAAAAAAGATCAACTCTGATAATAAATTAAAACATTTACAGAAACAACAAAAATCCTAGTAAATTCACAGCATGTGATTAGAAGTAAAGTTTTAATAATGATAGACATCTTCACATAATCAATACAAATTTAATTTAGCTCGGTTGCGAAACAAGTTCTTACAACTTATATTAATCACTCTCGAGACCTCATTCCTGATGGAATCCATCGCCACGTGGGAGAGAAGAGGCAATGTGGAATTTAAGTGCCTTGCTGCCTAAGGACACAATCGTAACTGTTGCAACTGGGCTCGATCTCCGGGCATTTTGCACCTGAAGCGAACACGCTACCACTGCGCTATCACCATTACATAATCTATAGTAAAATTAGAAATAGGACTTATATATTGCTTTGTTTAAGTGAGACATGTGTAAGAGACGCATGGTGGTATACATGTATTTTAATCTTTGATGTCCAAGGTCATATGATTAATTAATAAAATATGACCCTAGCTCATGAGGGGTTATCAATTTACCGGGAGAAATGTCCCTGCATAACCTGTACACCTAATTGTTAAACTGTACACCTAATTGTTAAACTGCAGTTAAACTGTACAGCTAATTGTTAAACTGCAGTTAAACTGTACACCTAATTGTTAAACTGCAGTTAAACTGTACACCTAATTGTTAAACTGCACACCTAATTGTTAAACTGCAGTTAAACTGCGAACCTAATTGTTAAATTGCACACCTAATTGTTAAACTGCACACCTAATTGTTAAACTGTACACCTAATTGTTAAACTGTACACCTAATTGTTAAACTGTACACCTAATTACAACAATTGTACACCAAATTGTTAAACTGTACACCTAATTGTTCACAAGTTCTTTAAGCAGAAATGATGATCGACTGCTAGGGCCAAACGGCCTTGACCGTTGACATACTCACACAGAAATTAATATGGGTCATCTCACAAACCATGACCTAGGTATCTCGTCCAAATGGTTCGCTGGCAGCAAGGTTAAATAAGCTCAATCATCGATCAATATATCAATAAAGTTTGAACAATATACATCCAATCGTTTACAACTTATTGCGCAGAACTGCTTCTGAATTTGAGGCACCAAAAGCCTTAACCTTTGACCTACAAACCCCAAACACAATAGGACCCATTTACTGACCAAGGACTGCGCATCATACGGTTCTCGGGCTAACAGTTTTTGTAATGAATTATGAAGGAGAGACGGACAGACAGACAGGGCAAACACAGTACTAGAATGCCTCCCGCCATTTTGTGTGAGGATATATAAATAACTATAATGACCTAAAACAATTATTTCCATAAGGACAGTCACGGCGTTCCTCCTCTTCATCTAAGTCTGACTGTTCATCATAACTCACGTCTCCTGGATGACTGAACTCTGTAAAGTGCTCTGGATTTTTCCTGCAAGTAACAATTACAGCATTAACATTGACCTCCTGCAAGTAACAATTACAGCATTAACATTGACCTCCTGCAAGTAACAATTACAGCATTAACATTGACCTCCTGCAAGTAACAATTACAGCATTAACATTGACCTCCTGCAAGTAACAATTACAGAATTAACATTGACCTCCTGCAAGTAACAATTACAGCATTAACATTGACCTCCTGCAAGTAATAATTACAGCATTAACATTGACCTCCTGCAAGTAACAATTACAGCATTAACATTGACCTCCTGCAAGTAACAATTACGCATTAACATTGACCTCCTGCAAGTAACAATTACAGCATTAACATTGACCTCCTGCAAGTAACAATTACAGCATTAACATTGACCTCCTGCAAGTAACAATTACAGCATTAACATTGACCTCCTGCAAGTAACAATTACAGCATTAACATTGACCTCCTGCAAGTAACAATTACAGCATTAACATTGACCTCAAAAAGTCTCTGAACAAATGTTATAATTTGATTTTGTTAAAAACGTTCAATTGGGTTATTTTCAACATTTATAATCAGCATATTTTCTGTCTGTAATGTTACGCTGTTTGTGCTGATATCTACCTGTAACATTTCTACCCGTACATACCTGGCAGTCTGTCTTTGTACTGATATTTACCTGTAACATTTCTTCCCGTACATACCTGGCAGTCTGTGTTTGTACTGATATTTACCTGTAACATTTCTTCCCGTACATACCTGGCAGTCTGTGTTTGTACTGATATTTACCTGTAACATTTCTTCCCGAACATACCTGGCAGTCTGTGTTTGTGTTGATATTTACCTGTAACATTTCTTCCCGAACATACATGGCGGCCTGTGTTTGCTCTTCAACTGTCTCACTCTCTTCACCTCATTCCGCTTATCTCTCTTGCCTTCATCATCATCATCATCATCATCATCATCATCATCATCGTCATCATCATCATCGTCATCATCTCTTTCACTCTCAGAAACCTGAAATGTTTGTCATAATTGTGTTGTAAGCATATTGTGTATTACATTGCCGAGCCATGTGCAGAAAAAATGGGGGAAACATGTTTTAATCCAGGGTTAGATATGTGTGATCCAGGGATAGATAGATGTGATCCAGGTATAGGTATGTGTGATCCAGGAATAGGTGTGTGTGATCCAGGAATAGATATGTGTGATCCAGGGATAGATATGTGTGATCCAGGAATAGATATGTGTGATCCAGGTATAGATATGTGGGATCCATGGATAGATATGTGGGATCCATGGATAGATAGGTGGGATCCATGGATAGATAGATGTGATCCAGGTATAGATATGTGTGATCCAGGTATAGATGTGTGTGATCCAGGAATAGATATGTGTGATCCAGGTATAGGTATGTGTGATCCAGGTATAGATGTGTGTGATCCAGGTATAGATATGTGTGATCCAGGAATAGATGTGTGATCCATGGATAGATATGTGTGATCCAGGTATAGATATGTGTGATCCAGGAATAGATATGTGTGATCCAGGTATAGATATGTGTGATCAAGGTATAGATATGTGTGATCCAGGAATAGATGTGGGATCCATGGATAGATATGTGTGATCCAGGAATAGATATGTGTGATCCAGGTATAGATATGTGGGATCCATGGATAGATATGTGTGATCCATGGATAGATATGTGTGATCCAGGAATAGATATGTGTGATCCAGGTATAGATATGTGTGATCCATGGATATATAGGTGGGATCCATGGAGGATCCATGGATAGATGTGTGTGATCCAGGGATAGATATGTGTGATCCATGGATAGATGTGTGTGATCCAGGGATAGATATGTGTGATCCATGGATATATATGTGTGATCCAGGAATAGATATGTGTGATCCAGGGATAGATATGTGTGATCCATGGATAGATATGTGTGATCCATGGATATATATGTGTGATCCATGGATAGATATGTGTGATCCAGGAATAGATGTGTGTGATCCAGGTATAGATATGTGTGATCCAGGTATAGATATGTGTGATCCAGGAATAGATATGTGTGATCCAGGTATAGATATGTGGGATCCATGGATAGATAGGTGGGATCCCTGGATAGATATGTGTGATCCATGGATAGATATGTGTGATCCATGGATATATATGTGTGATCCAGGAATAGATGTGTGTGATCCAGGTATAGATATGTGTGATCCAGGTATAGATATGTGTGATCCAGGAATAGATATGTGTGATCCAGGTATAGATGTGTGTGATCCATGGATAGATATGTGTGATCCATGTATAGATATGTGTGATCCATGGATAGATATGTGTGATCCAGGTATAGATGTGTGTGATCCATGGATAGATATGTGTGATCCATGGCTAGATATGTGTGATCCAGGTATAGATATGTGTGATCCATGGATAGATATGTGTGATCCATGGATAGATATGTGTGATCCAGGTATAGATATGTGTGATCCATGGATAGATAGGTGTGATCCAGGTATAGATATGTGTGATCCAGGTATAGATGTGTGTGATCCATGGATAGATATGTGTGATCCAGGTATAGATATGTGTGATCCATGGATAGATATGTGTGATCCAGGTATAGATATGTGTGATCCATGGATAGATATGTGTGATCCATGGATAGATAGGTGTGATCCATGGATATATATGTGTGATCCAGGTATAGATATGTGTGATCCATGGATAGATATGTGTGATCCAGGTATAGATGTGTGTGATCCAGGTATAGATATGTGGGATCCAGGGATAGATATGTGTGATCCATGGATAGATATGTGTGATCCAGGTATAGATGTGTGTGATCCATGGATAGATATGTGTGATCCATGGATAGATATGTGTGATTCAGGAATAGATATGTGTGATCCAGGGATAGATATGTGTGATCCAGGTATAGATATGTGTGATCCATTTATAGATATGTGTGATCCAGGTATAGATATGTGTGATCCAGGTATAGATATGTGTGATCCAGGTATAGATGTGTGTGATCCATGGATAGATATGTGTGATCCAGGAATAGATATGTGTGATCCAGGGATAGATATGTGTGATCCATGGATAGATATGTGTGATCCAGGAATAGATATGTGTGATCCATGTATATATATGTGTGATCCAGGTATAGATAGGTGTGATCCAGGTATAGATAGGTGGGATCCAGGGATAGATATGTGTGATCCAGGTATAGATATGTGTGATCCAGGGATAGATATGTGTGATCCAGGTATAGATAGGTGTGATCCAGGTATAGATAGGTGGGATCCAGGAATAGATATGTGTGATCCAGGAATAGATATGTGTGATCCAGGGATAGATATGTGGGATCCATGGATAGATAGGTGGGATCCATGGATAGATATGTGTGATCCATGGATAGATATGTGTGATCCAGGTATAGATATGTGGGATCCATGGATAGATAGGTGGGATCCATGGATAGATATGTGTGATCCATGGATAGATATGTGTGATCCATGGATAGATATGTGTGATCCAGGAATAGATGTGTGTGATCCAGGTATAGATATGTGTGATCCAGGTATAGATATGTGTGATCCAGGAATAGATATGTGTGATCCAGGTATAGATATGTGTGATCCAGGAATATATATGTGTGATCCAGGTATAGATATGTGTGATCCATGGATAGATATGTGTGATCCATGGATAGATATGTGTGATCCAGGAATAGATATGTGTGATCCAGGTATAGATATGTGTGATCCAGGAATAGATACGTGTGATCCAGGTATAGATGTGTGTGATCCATGGATAGATATGTGTGATCCAGGTATAGATATGTGTGATCCATGGATAGATATGTGTGATCCAGGTATAGATAGGTGTGATCCATGGATAGATATGTGTGATCCAGGTATAGATATGTGTGATCCATGGATAGATATGTGTGATCCAGGTATAGATATGTGTGATCCATGGATAGATAGGTGTGATCCATGGATAGATATGTGTGATCCAGGTATAGATGTGTGATCCATGGATAGATATGTGTGATCCAGGTATAGATGTGTGTGATCCAGGAATAGATATGTGTGATCCAGGGATAGATATGTGTGATTCAGGTATAGATATGTGTGATCCAGGTATAGATATGTGTGATCCAGGTATAGATATGTGTGATCCATGGATAGATATGTGTGATCCAGGGATAGATATGTGTGATCCATGGATAGATATGTGTGATCCAGGAATAGATATGTGTGATCCATGGATAGATAGGTGGGATCCAGGGATAGATATGTTTGATCCAGGTATAGATTGGTGGGATCCAGGTATAGATATGTGTGATCCAGGGATAGATATGTGTGATCCAGGTATAGATAGGTGTGATCCAGGTATAGATATGTGTGATCCAGGTATAGATATGTGTGATCCAGGTATAGATATGTGATCCAGGTATAGATGTGTGTGATCCAGGTATAGATATGTGTGATCCAGGTATAGATATGTGTGATCCAGGTATAGATATGTGTGATCCAGGTATAGATAGGTGGGATCCAGGGATAGATATGTGTGATCCAGGTATAGATAGGTGGGATCCCTGTATAGATATGTGTGATCCATGTATAGATATGTGTGATCCAGGTATAGATATGTGTGATCCAGGTATAGATATGTGTGATCCAGGTATAGATAGGTGGGATCCATGGATAGATAGGTGGGATCCATGGATAGATAGGTGGGATCCATGGATAGATAGGTGTGATCCAGGAATAGATAGGTGTGATCCAGGTATAGATAGGTGATCCAGGTATAGATATGTGTGATCCATGTATATATATGTGTGATCCAGGTATAGATAGGTGTGATCCAGGTATAGATAGGTGGGATCCAGGGATAGATATGTGTGATCCAGGTATAGATATGTGTGATCCAGGGATAGATATGTGTGATCCAGGTATAGATAGGTGTGATCCAGGTATAGATAGGTGGGATCCAGGAATAGATATGTGTGATCCAGGAATAGATATGTGTGATCCAGGGATAGATATGTGTGATCCAGGAATAGATATGTGTGATCCAGGTATAGATATGTGTGATCCAGGAATAGATATGTGTGATCCAGGAATAGATATGTGTGATCCAGGGATAGATATGTGTGATCCAGGTATAGATATGTGTGATCCAGGTATAGATATGTGTGATCCAGGAATAGATGTGTGTGATCCAGGTATAGATAGGTGTGATCCAGGAATAGATATGTGATCCAGGTATAGATATGTGATCCAGGTATAGATATGTGTGATCCAGGTATAGATATGTGGGATCCATGGATAGATATGTGTGATCCATGGATAGATATGTGTGATCCAGGAATAGATATGTGTGATCCAGGTATAGATATGTGTGATCCATGGATATATAGGTGGGATCCATGGAGGATCCATGGATAGATGTGTGTGATCCAGGGATAGATATGTGTGATCCATGGATAGATGTGTGTGATCCAGGGATAGATATGTGTGATCCATGGATATATATGTGTGATCCAGGAATAGATATGTGTGATCCAGGGATAGATATGTGTGATCCATGGATAGATATGTGTGATCCAGGAATAGATGTGTGTGATCCAGGTATAGATATGTGTGATCCAGGTATAGATATGTGTGATCCAGGAATAGATATGTGTGATCCAGGTATAGATATGTGGGATCCATGGATAGATAGGTGGGATCCCTGGATAGATATGTGTGATCCATGGATAGATATGTGTGATCCATGGATAGATATGTGTGATCCAGGAATAGATTGTGTGATCCAGGTATAGATATGTGTGATCCATATAGATATGTGTGATCCAGGAATAGATATGTGTGATCCAGGTATAGATGTGTGTGATCCATGGATAGATATGTGTGATCCATGTATAGATATGTGTGATCCATGGATAGATATGTGTGATCCAGGTATAGATGTGTGTGATCCATGGATAGATATGTGTGATCCATGGCTAGATATGTGTGATCCAGGTATAGATATGTGTGATCCATGGATAGATATGTGTGATCCATGGATAGATATGTGTGATCCAGGTATAGATATGTGTGATCCATGGATAGATAGGTGTGATCCAGGTATAGATATGTGTGATCCAGGTATAGATGTGTGTGATCCATGGATAGATATGTGTGATCCAGGTATAGATATGTGTGATCCATGGATAGATATGTGTGATCCATGGATAGATATGTGTGATCCAGGAATAGATGTGTGTGATCCAGGTATAGATATGTGTGATCCAGGTATAGATGTGTGATCCAGGAATAGATATGTGTGATCCAGGTATAGATATGTGTGATCCAGGAATATATATGTGTGATCCAGGTATAGATATGTGTGATCCATGGATAGATATGTGTGATCCATGGATAGATATGTGTGATCCAGGAATAGATATGTGTGATCCAGGTATAGATATGTGTGATCCAGGAATAGATACGTGTGATCCAGGTATAGATGTGTGTGATCCATGGATAGATATGTGTGATCCAGGTATAGATATGTGTGATCCATGGATAGATATGTGTGATCCAGGTATAGATAGGTGTGATCCATGGATATATATGTGTGATCCAGGTATAGATATGTGTGATCCATGGATAGATATGTGTGATCCAGGAATAGATATGTGTGATCCATGGATAGATAGGTGTGATCCATGGATAGATATGTGTGATCCAGGTATAGATATGTGTGATCCATGGATAGATATGTGTGATCCAGGTATAGATGTGTGTGATCCAGGAATAGATATGTGTGATCCAGGGATAGATATGTGTGATCCAGGTATAGATATGTGTGATCCAGATATAGATATGTGTGATCCAGGTATAGATATGTGTGATCCATGGATAGATATGTGTGATCCAGGGATAGATATGTGTGATCCATGGATAGATATGTGTGATCCAGGAATAGATATGTGTGATCCATGGATAGATAGGTGGGATCCAGGGATAGATATGTTTGATCCAGGTATAGATTGGTGGGATCCAGGTATAGATATGTGTGATCCAGGGATAGATATGTGTGATCCAGGTATAGATAGGTGTGATCCAGGTATAGATATGTGTGATCCAGGTATAGATATGTGTGATCCAGGTATAGATATGTGATCCAGGTATAGATGTGTGTGATCCAGGTATAGATATGTGTGATCCAGGTATAGATATGTGTGATCCAGGTATAGATATGTGTGATCCAGGTATAGATAGGTGGGATCCAGGGATAGATATGTGTGATCCAGGTATAGATAGGTGGGATCCTGTATAGATATGTGTGATCCATGTATAGATTGTGGATCCAGGTATAGATATGTGTGATCCATGTATAGATATGTGTGATCCAGGTATAGATAGGTGGGATCCATGGATAGATAGGTGGATCCAGGATAGATAGGTGGGATCCATGGATAGATAGGTGTGATCCAGGAATAGATAGGTGTGATCCAGGTATAGATATGTGATCCAGGTATAGATATGTGTGATCATGTATATATATGTGTGATCCAGGTATAGATAGGTGTGATCCAGGTATAGATAGGTGGGATCCAGGGATAGATATGTGTGATCCAGTATAGATATGTGTGATCCAGGGATAGATATGTTGATCCAGAGATATGTGTGATCCAGGTATAGATGGTGGGATCCAGGAATAGATATGTGTGATCCAGAATAGATATGTGTGATCCAGGTATAGATATGTGTGATCCAGGAATAGATATGTGTGATCCAGGGATAGATATGTGTGATCCAGGTATAGATAGGTGGGATCCATGTATAGATATGTGTGATCCAGGTATAGATATGTGTGATCCAGGAATAGATGTGTGTGATCCAGGTATAGATAGGTGTGATCCAGGAATAGATATGTGATCCAGGTATAGATATGTGTGATCCAGGTATAGATATGTGATCCAGGTATAGATATGTGTGATCCAGGTATAGATATGTGTGATCCAGGTATAGATATGTGTGATCCAGGTATAGATATGTGATCCAGGTATAGATATGTGATCCAGGTATAGATGTGATCCAGGTATAGATATGTGTGATCCAGGTATAGATATGTGATCCAGGAATAGATATGTGTGATCCAGGTATAGATGTGATCCAGGTATAGATATGTGTGATCCAGGTATAGATATGTGTGATCCAGGTATAGATAGGTGGGATCCAGGGATAGATATGTGTGATCCAGGTATAGATAGGTGGGATCCCTGTATAGATATGTGTGATCCATGTATAGATATGTGTGATCCAGGTATAGATATGTGTGATCCAGGTATAGATATGTGTGATCCAGGTATAGATAGGTGGGATCCATGGATAGATAGGTGGGATCCATGGATAGATAGGTGGGATCCATGGATAGATAGGTGTGATCCAGGAATAGATAGGTGTGATCCAGGTATAGATAGGTGATCCAGGTATAGATATGTGTGATCCATGTATATATATGTGTGATCCAGGTATAGATAGGTGTGATCCAGGTATAGATAGGTGGGATCCAGGGATAGATATGTGTGATCCAGGTATAGATATGTGTGATCCAGGGATAGATATGTGTGATCCAGGTATAGATAGGTGTGATCCAGGTATAGATAGGTGGGATCCAGGAATAGATATGTGTGATCCAGGAATAGATATGTGTGATCCAGGGATAGATATGTGTGATCCAGGAATAGATATGTGTGATCCAGGTATAGATATGTGTGATCCAGGAATAGATATGTGTGATCCAGGAATAGATATGTGTGATCCAGGGATAGATATGTGTGATCCAGGTATAGATAGGTGGGATCCATGTATAGATATGTGTGATCCAGGTATAGATATGTGTGATCCAGGAATAGATGTGTGTGATCCAGGTATAGATAGGTGTGATCCAGGAATAGATATGTGATCCAGGTATAGATATGTGTGATCCAGGTATAGATATGTGATCCAGGTATAGATATGTGTGATCCAGGTATAGATATGTGTGATCCAGGTATAGATATGTGTGATCCAGGTATAGATATGTGATCCAGGTATAGATATGTGATCCAGGTATAGATGTGATCCAGGTATAGATATGTGTGATCCAGGTATAGATATGTGATCCAGGAATAGATATGTGTGATCCAGGTATAGATGTGATCCAGGTATAGATATGTGTGATCCAGGTATAGATATGTGTGATCCAGGAATAGATATGTGTGATCCAGGTATAGATATGTGTGATCCAGGTATAGATATGTGTGATCCAGGTATAGATATGTGATCCAGGTATAGATATGTGTGATCCAGGTATAGATATGTGTGATCCAGGTATAGATGTGTGTGATCCAGGTATAGATAGGTGTGATCCAGGTATAGATATGTGTGATCCAGGTATAGATAGGTGTGATCCAGGTATAGATATGTGATCCAGGAATAGATATGTGTGATCCAGGTATAGATAGGTGGGATCCATGGATAGATAGGTGGGATCCAGGGATATATATGTGTGATCCAGGTATAGATAGGTGTGATCCAGGTATAGATAGGTGTGATCCATGTATAGATAGGTGTGATCCAGGTATAGATAGGTGTGATCCAGGGATAGATAGGTGTGATCCAGGAAAGGTGTGATCCAGGAATAGATATGTGTGATCCATGTATAGATAGGTGGGATCCATGGATAGATAGGTGTGATCCAGGAATAGATAGGTGTGATCCATGTATAGATAGGTGGGATCCAGGTATAGATAGGTGGGATCCAGGTATAGATAGGTGGGATCCATGGATAAGATAGGTGGGATCCATGGATAGATAGGTGGGATCCAGGAATAGATAGGTGTGATCCAGGTATAGATAGGTGGGATCCAGGTATAGATAGGTGGGATCCAGGAATAGATAGGTGTGATCCAGGAATAGATATGTGTGATCCAGGGATAGATAGGTGTGATCCATGGATAGATATGTGTGATCCAGGGATAGATAGGTGTGATCCATGTATAGATAGGTGTGATCCATGGATAGATAGGTGGGATCCATGGATAGATAGGTGTGATCCATGTATAGATAGGTGGGATCCATGGATAGATAGGTGTGATCCAGGGATAGATTGGTGGGATCCAGGGATAGATAGGTGGGATCCAGGGATAGATAGATGTGATCCATGTATAGATAGGTGGGATCCATGGATAGATAGGTGGGATCCATGGATAGATAGGTGGGATCCATGGATAGATAGGTGGGATCCATGGATAGATAGGTGGGATCCATGTATAGATAGGTGTGATCCAGAGATAGATAGGTGTGATCCATGCATAGATAGGTGTGATCCAGAGATAGATAGGTGTGATCCAGGGATAGATTGGTGGGATCCAGGGATAGTTTATACAAATTTATTTTAACTCGATTGCGAAACAAGTTATTTCAACTTATATAAATCACTCTCGAGACCTCATTCCTGATGGAATCCATCGCCACGAGGGAGAGAGAAGAGGCAACGTGGAATTTAAATGCCTTGCCTAAGGGCACAATCGTAACGGCTCCAGTGGGGCTCGAACTTCGGACCTTTCGCACCTGAAGCGAACACGCATCCACTGCGCTATCACGACTTCCACAATAGATAGGTGGGATATAGGGATAGGTGGGATCTCAGGTGTAGGTGGGATCAAGGTATAGGCGGGATAGGTGGGAATTAGGGATAGGTGGGATCCAGGTGTAGATGGGATCCAGGGATATGTGGGATCAAGCAATATGTGGAATCCAAGGATATGTGGGAACCAGGGATAGGTGGGACAGACATAGAGAGACTATAGTAATTATTCTGGAGAATATCACAGATTACATAAATACACTTACTGGTTTTCTCCTTGACCTCTTTGCCGGAGATTTCTTTTTCTTCGGAGTTTCCTCTTCAGACTCTTCTTCCTCGGATCCAGAGTCATTTTTCCGTTTCTTTGTTTTAGGGTCTCGTTTTGGGGCCACATAATCATCAGAACTTGACTCGTCTTCTTCATCATCGCTTTTTGGCTTTTTCGATCGTTTCGATCGTTTCGATCGTTTCGATCTACTACCACGTTTGGCTGAGCCATGTCTTCGTTTTTTAGCAGATCGGGGAGCATATTCATCTTCTGAAACGGATTCTTCATCGGAGTTCAAGTACTTCCGTCGACCAACTGTTCGTGAAGATTTCCTACTGGGTGTTCTTTCAGGCTAGGAATTAAATGACATAGTTGAAAATGACACCATTTCTAATCTACCTGGACAATTTTGAAAATACTTTTATCAACATCCAAGCAGATTCTCAACACAATCATTTTATATTAGGGATGGCAATGAATGACAAGAACGTCATTTCCTCTCATCTGGTCATGTGACTGGCGAGTCACTGCAAGTACATACGCTTCACACTATCCACAAGATTCGGGCTAATTAATATCCCACTTGCTTCAAATAATAATACCGGTAAGGTAATAATGATATTACTTAATATTATTTGAAGTGTTTGGAAAATTACCAGTAATGTCCTGATTGTCGTCCCATGTATACAAAGATCCGTGTTTTTCATAGTTTAATAATCCACCAAACAACATGGTAATACACGAATTTACATTGTACAGTCATACTATCCGTGACAAGCCATGTAGGTACTATAAGGCCCTCAAGGCCTGGGCCTGGGCCTGCAGATTTCCCCAGAAAATCGAGAAAAAATAGGACAATGATGGCTCTGAATCGCTCATGTGACTCCATTTTTTACCCAGGGGTCATTATATTAACAACTTTGCTAGAACATTGTACATCGATCAGTCCTACCAAATGTTGCCAAAATCAGACTGGTGGTTCATGAGATGTTTGAAGAATTTGCGTTATTTTAAGACAGTGGCCATCTTTTAGTAGCGATAACCTCCATTTTAACAAATCTGCAATGGCTCACCCATGGACAATTACTGTGACATTTGGCTACCATTGGCCAAGCGGTTTGGGTGAAGAAGAATTTTGAAATCTATAATAATGATCTTTTGACCTTTCGGCGGCTATCTTGGATGACAAAATCCCACCAAAAACGATCCGACCTATTGTCAATACCTTCGATTTGATATAGGACATGACTATATTCGCTCAAAAATAAAATTTGACAAACACATTTTTGATCCTGGTGGTCACAATTTGAACAATTTTGAAAGAGCATTGTACATCAATCATTCCTACAAAGATTCGTCAAAACCTGGCTGGCAGTTCATGAGAAGAGGATTTTATAAGAATTTGTGCTAATTTTAGATGGCGGCCATCTTGTATTTCAGGGGAACTTTATTTTAACCACTTTAGGATCATACAAGTAGTTTCTTGAACATTGGCAGATCGGTTAGTGAGAAGAAGACTCATAAAAGGATGACAGTGTGACATTTCGTCGGCCATCTTGGAAGACGAAATCATTCGATTTTGATGAAAATTGTATTAGAGTGATCGCCTTGACGACTCATTTGATTTGATATATGACATGACCAAATTCGCTCAAAATTAAAATTTGACATATACTTCCGGGCCCACCATTTGAACTATCCCGGTGTTACTGGTTTTCGACGACGTAGTACATAACAGACTCCTATAGGTTTAGAATGTGCATACACTGCAAACAATTTTATGTCATCGAATAAACAATATTTTACCTTTCATTCACAAAAATCTCAAAGAAATCCGATTGTTTACATTATGAGAAAAGGTGACAAAATGGCGCCACCTCATTTTCAGAAATCCGGAATGACGTCACTGGTTTTCGCCTAACTGTGTAAATTGTCTACAGCGCCACCATTAGTATGTAAGCAACAGTTCTTTTTTAACAAAACAATAAACTAAGGAAGACTTACTTTA
Source organism: Archivesica marissinica (assembly GCA_014843695.1). Lineage (NCBI taxonomy): Eukaryota > Metazoa > Mollusca > Bivalvia > Venerida > Vesicomyidae > Archivesica > Archivesica marissinica. Next base: position 64,760,742 of record CM026404.1, read on the forward strand.
ATAAGAGGCTTAATTTATCATTTTCACTCAAAATTCATTTGTTGGACAGCATTTTGTCTAAAACACTAACATTTAATTTAACTAGGTCAAACACACGGGGCATAAGAAGTCGTCATCCCTCCTAATTACTCTGACTAAATGCAGAACCGTAAATGGACCCATCCATCGAACACATCACACGGTGCCCAACAAAGAAAAACTAGGTTTACACAACCATATATATCAGTTGGAGAACCTCTGTGACAACCCGTGGTCCTGAAGGTGAAAATCGAAATTATGAATAAGGACCCATTGTGTGTAATAACGGACATAACTCATAAACACGGAGCAGTGAGACTATAATGACATTTTTATTCGTAAATATATTGGCGTGGCAGACGATGCATATGTCATTTTGGAGAAAAAATTGCCAATTTCTTTCAAAAATGATATTTATATGGTGACATAAAACGGATATAGTGAAATTAGTGAAAACTGTGGTAGGTTTAAAGTTTTCACCGCTACTTTACCTTGTCTGATATATTATGATCAGTTAGAAATAGATTGGAGGTGCACAAGGTATGTTTATTTATAATTCCGGTAACTGGAGCGTGAAATATTGCGTGATCTCTCACGACTTGCTATTTCCACAGTTGGGCGAAAACCTGTTCTGGGCGAAAACTGTTCACGCCGGGATACTTGGAAAGAGCATTGTACATCGATCATTCCTACCAAGATTCGTCATAATCCTGTTCGCGGTTCTTGAGAAGATTTTTTAGAATTTGTGCTATTTTTAGATGGTGGCCATCTTTGATTTCAGGGGCACCCTATCTTAACAACTTTGGAATGGCTTCACCTAAGGATCATACAAGTAGAGTTTCTTCAACATTGGCAGATCAGTTTGTGAGAAGACATTTGAAATATTTCATAAAAGGTTGACTGTTCGACATTTCAACGACCATCTTGCATGAAGTAATCATCCGATTTTGATGAAAATTACATTAGTGATCGCCTCGTCGATAATACCTTCGATTTGATATATGACATGACTATATTTGCTCAAAAATAAAATTGACCCATACTTGACCTCCCGGACCACGCCCATTTTTGATCCTGGGGTCAATTATGTAATCCCCCAACCTACCCAAGTATCAAGACTATAAATGATGGATATAGACCGAGTGGTTACTGAGGAGATGTTTGAAAATGTTCACGGACGCCGGACAGACATATTTTGGTAACAATACCAGACATGAGTTTTGCTCAGGTGAGCTAAAAAAATATTAGAATGTTGCAGGGATGTTACTGACCAAATTTAGAAACATTTCAACGATTGATTCACGACAGGATTAAATTGCAGCCAATAGTTGACATGTTCTCAATGGTACTCTTTTATGCAGAATAATACATACCCCCCAACGGATTTCACGGGAAACAATCTGAGAAGATTTTTTGTATGCCTCTTACCATTTTTTAACGTGCATTGAAAGTGACGATATGGTTACATTACCTTTTTCTGTGACGATTTTTTACTGTCTGCCTCCCAATCACTAGCTGATTCCTCAACATCATCCAATACAAAATCACTGTCCTCGTCCTTTGACAACGAGCCCTTAGGAAGCTCTTCTTCTTCAGAGAAATCCACAAAATCATCAACTGTTCCATGGAAAATATACATACAAATGAATTTAACAAATGGCTCATTACAAACTTATTCCAATTAAAACAAGTAACTTTATATATTTTGCAATCATTGTGAATCAAACTTAACAACTTATATTAATCACTCTCATTGACACAGATGAAACCGTGTGCCGGGCTCACGCCAGAGGGTGATTCAAGCAAAATGGTCGCTTTATTTTCTGTGACTTCACTGACAATAGACATGAGGGTGACATTAATTTCGCCTTATTTCTGGAGGGCATAATTGCTAATTAATGTTAATTCGTATGTCATATGACACTCTTGAAATACATGCCACGAGGAATAAGCTAATCTCCCCCGAGGCCCCAACATCCGGATAATAAACATAATACAATCAATACTTATAGACAATCAGCGACGCCGATGTAAAACATCTTTACATAAATCGCAGCCTAATTAACATAAATAGCCGGATGATATTATGCAAATTATCGATGTTGTATGACACAAGATACAAACCAATTTATAACAATCAGTGTTCAAATAATAGGTAAGTGCTAAAAACATACCCTGAACAAGCAATCGTCAATTTTTAGCCATTGTCGAAAATATGTGCGAACATACAACATATACAAATATACATTTTACACAAAATTTAAATACATGAATGAAAAAGGATTAGAACAGAAAGCTATAGCTATGTGCGAACATCGACTAATACAAAATAAATTTTCTGGAAATTGGAAAGTCCCAAAGCTATTTACGGAAAATTATTCGGGTCAAGGTTACTTCTGTGCCAGTTTGGTCGTGACTAAATTTATCCGATTGATTTACTAATTATTTCAGTGCATATATGTACATGTATACAGTGTAGAACATACATATTATATTGATAACCAGTCGTAGAATCATGCAAGCTTGCTTACAGGAAGTAATGACTGCACCGTAAATAAATGTTTAGTGTTCTGCAAAATTATGCACTATGCACGATTGACAATTCTTATGAACAGATGCTATTATAAAGTAAGTGCAGAGCGCAGGTGTTTGCATTTCTAAAAGTGAGATTTGTTGTCAATACTTTGAGAGATTGAATGATCCAAATAAATAAATTCAATACTATATTTTTCTACAAACATGTATTCAAACCTGACAACTAACTATATGACTTTGTGCACGAGAGCTGAAGGGGGAGGGGGGCATAAAAATTCTCCCTCATTTTAAAATTAAGAGTTGCCAATTTGACCTAGTAACCTATTTTTCTGATGGAATAGAAACCTAAGACTTGCAATGGTGTCTACAGGGCAAATGATGGCAGACGGGCGAAATATATAGAACCTGATTGGCCGACGACACACGAAAAGGGCCGCACGTGCACACAATTAACAACAACACACACGAAAAGGGCCGCACGTGCACACAATTAACAAACATGAAGTTGATCTATCAGGTCTATACCACAATGTCTCAGAAACAAATCCTGACAATTTCATCTCAATGTGCAGCCAATTGAGAAAGTTGTGCCTAGTTATACACATAGACATATGTCTTTGAAGGAATGTTTGAAATGTCGCGCAAGCATTAATGTCGTATAATATAATATGTAATTTTGGTCGCTTATGATGTCAGTATTTTTTTACTACAAATTTAAGAAATGCACAAATATAAGATAAGAGATTCCCATTGTTTGCAATGTTCATTGTTATCATCTTTCACATTTAGAGTTTTTAGAACTTTAGTTTTTATCATGATTTGACCAAATATTATGCAGCTATCTTTTTCTAACAAAGTGATGGGCTTGGAAACAGTGTTCCTATGGCAACAGTTTCTAAATGTTTACACTATTTGATTTTGAAATTTAAATGGCATAGCTTTGACTAATAGTCCCTTGAAACTATAAAGTAATGTAATGTGGTGGGGAACTGTGCAATTATAGTCTATTTGGTTCCCATTTTTCTGAAAAATGCCAGAGTGCCCATTTTCACATCTAACATGAAACCTTTGGCTCAAGTGAGAAAAAAAAGAGACCAACCGTAGCTTGTACGCGTTGCCCTTGCTGCTCGCATAGCTCTACTCGATGTACCCGGCATTTCATCTTCGGAAGAGTCCTTCCTACGCCGAGACTTTCCGCCACGCCGTGTTTTCTTTGGCAACTCTTCTTCAGAACCTAATTCCTCTTCACTTGACTCTCTAGCCTTCCTGCGTGGCCGGGGCTTCGATTTTGGCGTTTGTCTCGACTTAGCTGGAGTTCGTTTTCTTGGTTTGTATTCTTTCTCTGCCTCCCAGTCATCATCCAGTTCGTCTTCACTGGCGTCATAATACTTCTTCTTTGTAGTGCGTCCTGCAGTAAGACGAATATCATAATACAGAGCAATAACAGATTGATCTGTGTTTGTCGTTTTCATTTCATAATACAGAGCAATTAACAGATTGATCCGTGTTTGTCGTTTTCATTTCATAATACAGAGCAATAACAGATTGATCTGTGTTTGTCGTTTTCATTTCATAATACAGAGCAATTAACAGATTGATCCGTGTTTGTCATTTTCATTTCATAATACAGAGCAATAACAGATTGATCCGTGTTTGTCGTTTTCATTTCATAATACAGAGCAATTAACAGATTGATCCGTGTTTGTCATTTTCATTTCATAATACAGAGCAATAACAGATTGATCCGTGTTTGTCGTTTTCATTTCATAATACAGAGCAATAACAGATTGATCCGTGTTTGTCGTTTTCATTTCATAATACAGAGCAATTAACAGATTGATCCGTGTTTGTCATTTTCATTTCATAATACAGAGCAATAACAGATTGATCCGTGTTTGTCGTTTTCATTTCATAATACAGAGCAATTAACAGATTGATCCGTGTTTGTCATTTTCATTTCATAATACAGAGCAATAACAGATTGATCCGTGTTTGTCGTTTTCATTTCATAATACAGAGCAATAACAGATTGATCCGTGTTTGTCGTTTTCATTTCATAATGCAGGGGTTTTCTCGTTAGTTGAGGATGCAGACCTAGTCTCTATTTTCATATTTGGATGATACAGTCAAACTTGCTTGAAAGACTACATCTATTAAGAAAGCACTTGTATTATGAGATCACCTTTTTGTTTCCAGTTTGTGTTGTTACTGAATATTTACATAGCTATTGCATTTCCTTAGATGAACGTATGTGCCCTGATTGTATATTTTTTTTCCCATGAGGGTTCCCAACTAATGATATGCAGCTTACACGCGCACTCGAAGCCACGGGCATGCGCATTCGCATTATTAGGCAACATTCGTCGCGAGAAAAGGCGCGTCTTATAGTTTACGCTGTTCCAAGGATGATCTATTTACCTGTTCCGGCACACAGTAAGCTGCAAATCTGGACTAAAAACATTTTAAATGCAAAGTGTGCTATATTCCCGTTGTGTCATTAAAAAGAATAATAAATGTAAATATAAGTAATGAATAGCAGGTTAATAGTTTTCATCAGGTTATGAACTACATTGGCCATACTTCAAGTTAGCATGGATGCCTTCGGCCTCCACACACTTTAACCACTCCCCAATATAGTTCATACCCTGATGGAAACTATTAACCCGCGATTCATTCCTTAAATAAATTAGCCTGTATTAAGAGACCATTCAGGCTTAGTAAAAACTTTATTTCCTTCCCTTTAGCAGTCTCTTAATACAAGTTTGACTGTATTACTATATATAGCAATGGTAACTACATCACGTTTCATTTTCATGATCTTGTTTTACTGTACAATTGCATTTTCCAAACAGAATTGAGTTTTTTGCTGGGAGTGGAATATTTTAACCCTTTTAAAACTACAGATCTCTAAATAGGTTTGCAAAATGTAGGTCCAGATGAGCACGTTCATAACGAGCCTTCTCATCAGGATCTGCACTTTTTGCTAGTCATTTTACTATTTTTATTAAAACGCACATTTTGATATAAATGAACTACATGTAGCCCAAATGTAATTTTCGGATAAATTTATTGGTCTAAAAATACCATGGACAAGTCCATGTCAATGGACCAGTCCATGTCAGTTACTTAGTGTTGAATGTGTTTCGTAATTTTGGTGGGAAGTGTGTGCATATTTTGCTTGGGGAAGTAACTTAGTAAAAAACACACTACCCAAAGGCACCACTGAATTCATACCTTCTAACTTCACGTGGTGGAGGACATACAACAAAGTCCCCTTTGAGATTGTTTCAGACACAGGTGGTACCAGGTATAACCATCTACCTTCCAAACCAACTATAAAGTTTCTTCACATGAATGAATATACACTTACCTTGTTGTGCATTCTCTCCACAGATACACTTACCTTGTTGTGAATTCTCTCCACAGATACACTTACCTAGTTGTGCATTCTCTCCACAGATACACTTACCTTGTTGTGCATTCTCTCCACATATACACTTACCTTGTTGTGCATTCTCTCCATAGATACACTTACCTTGTTGTGCATTCTCTCCATAGATACACTTACCTTGTTGTGCATTCTCTCCATAGATACACTTACCTTGTTGTGCATTCTCTCCATAGATACACTTACCTTGTTGTGCATTCTCTCCATAGATACACTTACCTTGTTGTGCATTCTCTCCATAGATACACTTACCTTGTTGTGCATTCTCTCCATAGATACACTTACCTTGTTGTGCATTCTCTCCACAGATACACTTACCTTGTTGTGCATTCTCTCCACAGATATACTTACCTTGTTGTGCATTCTCTCCACAGATATACTTACCTTGTTGTGCATTCTCTCCACAGATACACTTACCTTGTTGTGCATTCTCTCCACAGATACACTTACCTTGTTGTGCATTCTCTCCACAGATACACTTACCTTGTTGTGCATTCTCTCCACAGATATACTTACCTTGTTGTGCATTCTCTCCACAGATACACTTACCTTGTTGTGCATTCTCTCCACAGATACACTTACCTTGTTGTGCATTCTCTCCACAGATACACTTACCTTGTTGTGCATTCTCTCCACAGATATACTTACCTTGTTGTGCATTCTCTCCACAGATACACTTACCTTGTTGTGCATTCTCTCCACAGATACACTTACCTTGTTGTGCATTCTCTCCACAGATACACTTACCTTGTTGTGCATTCTCTCCACAGATATACTTACCTTGTTGTGCATTCTCTCCACAGATACACTTACCTTGTTGTGCATTCTCTCCACAGATACACTTACCTTGTTGTGCATTCTCTCCACAGATACACTTACCTTGTTGTGCATTCTCTCCACAGATATACTTACCTTGTTGTGCATTCTCTCCACAGATACACTTACCTTGTTGTGCATTCTCTCCACAGATACACTTACCTTGTTGTGCATTCTCTCCACAGATACACTTACCTAGTTGTGCATTCTCTCCTCAGATACACTTACCTTGTTGTGCATTCTCTCCACAGATACACTTACCTTGTTGTGCATTCTCTCCACAGATACACTTACCTAGTTGTGCATTCTCTCCATAGATACACTTACCTTGTTGTGCATTCTCTCCACAGATACACTTACCTTGTTGTGCATTCTCTCCATAGATACACTTACCTAGTTGTGCATTCTCTCTACAGAATACATTGACTCATTGTTTTGTAATTATCGTCACACACTTACCTCGTTTTGTTGTAATTCTCTCCTCTTCCTCGTCTTCCACATTAAAATCTTCGTCCTCCTCACTCTCTGTCTTTCTGCAAGTATACACGTTATTAGATTTTTATTAGATCTCCGTATACGAGTCAAAAGTGCAAGTTGGGTATTTTCTCCATAGGTCGTCAGCTTACACTACAACCTATGGACAAGATAACAAAATTATGAGTTTTGAACCCATTAGATCCTTATGAAACTTGCGTCTTTAGACGTTGCATCAGTTTGGGTGAAAATAATAAAATTGCAACGTTCGTCTTTTAAAGCAATGATAAACCGAAAGAAATAAAACAGGTCAGCTTTAGACAATTTTCTTTTTATATTTTAACAATATACTTTACAAGAATCATGCTTATATGTACTACAAAGCAAATGCTCAGAACAGACGGGATAGATATTAGTAGAATATGTCTGTAATAGGCTAATAGCATACAGGTTACATTGTAGTGATAATAACACAAAATAAATGTTTCATCCGTATGTAAAAGTTAAAATTCCATATTACTTGTGTCTGTTCAATAAATGTTTCATCCGTATGTAAAAGTTACAATGCCATATTACTTGTGTCTGTTTGATAAATGTTTCATCCGTAAGTAAAAGTTAAAATTCCATATTACTTGTGTCTGTTCAATAAATGTTTCATCCGTAAGTAAAAGTTAAAATGCCATATTACTTGTGTCTGTTTGATAAATGTTTCATCCGTATGTAAAAGTTACAATGCCATATTACTTGTGTCTGTTTGATAAATGTTTCATCCGTAAGTAAAAGTTACAATGCCATATTACTTGTGTCTGTTTGATAAATGTTTCATCCGTAAGTAAAAGTTACAATGCCATATTACTTGTGTCTGTTCGATAAATGTTTCATCCGTAAGTAAAAGTTACAATGCCATATTACTTGTGTCTGTTCAAAAAATGTTTCATCCGTAAGTAAAAGTTACAATGCCATATTACTTGTGTCTGTTTGATAAATGTTTCATCCGTAAGTAAAAGTTACAATGCCATATTACTTGTGTCTGTTTGATAAATGTTTCATCCGTAAGTAAAAGTTACAATGCCATATTACTTGTGCCTGTTTGATAAATGTTTCATCCGTAAGTAAAAGTTACAATGCCATATTACTTGTGTCTGTTTGATAAATGTTTCATCCATAAGTAAAAGTTACAATGCCATATTACTTGTGCCTGTTTGATAAATGTTTCATCCGTAAGTAAAAGTTACAATGCCATATTACTTGTCTGTTTGATAAATGTTTCATCCGCAAGTAAAAGTTACAATGCCATATTACTTGTGTCTGTTTGATAAATGTTTCATCCGTAAGTAAAAGTTACAAAACCATATTACTTGTGTCTGTTTGATAAATGTTTCATCCGTAAGTAAAAGTTACAATGCCATATTACTTGTGTCTGTTTGATTAATGTTTCATCCGTAAGTAAAAGTTAAAATTCCATATTACTTGTGTCTGTTTGATAAATGTTTCATCCGTCAGTTAAAAGCTACAATGCCATATTACTTGTGTCTGTTCGATAAATGTTTCATCCCTGAGTTAGAAGTTACAATGCCATATTACTTGTGTCTGTTTGATAAATGTTTCATCCCTGAGTTAGAAGTTACAATGCCATATTACTTGTGTCTGTTTGATAAATGTTTCATCCCTGAGTTAGAAGTTACAATGCCATATTACTTGTGTCTGTTTGATAAATGTTTCATCCGTAAGTAAAAGTTACAAAACCATATTACTTGTGTCTGTTTGATAAATGTTTCATCCGTAAGTAAAAGTTACAATGCCATATTACTTGTGTCTGTTTGATAAATGTTTCATCCGTAAGTAAAAGTTACAATGCCATATTACTTGTGTCTGTTCGATAAATGTTTCATCCGTAAGTAAAAGTTACAATGCCATATTACTTGTGTCTGTTTGATAAATGTTTCATCCGTAAGAAAAAGTTACAAAACCATATTACTTGTGTCTGTTTGATAAATGTTTCATCCGTAAGTAAAAGTTACAATGCCATATTACTTGTGTCTGTTTGATAAATGTTTCATCCGTAAGTAAAAGTTACAATGCCATATTACTTGTGTCTGTTCGATAAATGTTTCATCCGTAAGTAAAAGTTACAATGCCATATTACTTGTGTCTGTTCGATAAATGTTTCATCCGTAAGTAAAAGTTACAATGCCATATTACTTGTGTCTGTTCGATAAATGTTTCATCCGTAAGTAAAAGTTACAATGCCATATTACTTGTGTCTGTTTGATAAATGTTTCATCCGTAAGTAAAAGTTACAATGCCATATTACTTGTGTCTGTTTGATAAATGTTTCATCCGTAAGTAAAAGTTACAATGCCATATTACTTGTGTCTGTTTGATAAATGTTTCATCCATAAGTAAAAGTTACAATGCCATATTACTTGTGCCTGTTTGATAAATGTTTCATCCGTAAGTAAAAGTTACAATGCCATATTACTTGTGTCTGTTTGATAAATGTTTCATCCGCAAGTAAAAGTTACAATGCCATATTACTTGTGTCTGTTTGATAAATGTTTCATCCGTAAGTAAAAGTTACAAAACCATATTACTTGTGTCTGTTTGATAAATGTTTCATCCGTAAGTAAAAGTTACAATGCCATATTACTTGTGTCTGTTTGATAAATGTTTCATCCGTAAGTAAAAGTTAAAATTCCATATTACTTGTGTCTGTTTGATAAATGTTTCATCCGTAAGTAAAAGTTACAATGCCATATTACTTGTGTCTGTTTGATAAATGTTTCATCCGCAAGTAAAAGTTACAATGCCATATTACTTGTGTCTGTTTGATCAATGTTTCATCCATAAGGAAAAGTTACAAAACCATATTACTTGTGTCTGTTTGATAAATGTTTCATCCGTAAGTAAAAGTTACAATGCCATATTACTTGTGCCTGTTTGATAAATGTTTCATCCGTAAGTAAAAGTTACCATGCCATATTACTTGTGTCTGTTTGATAAATGTTTCATCCGTAAGTAAAAGTTACAATGCCATATTACTTGTGTCTGTTTGATAAATGTTTCATCCGTCAGTTAAAAGCTACAATGCCATATTACTTGTGTCTGTTCGATAAATGTTTCATCCCCGAGTTAGAAGTTACAATACCATATTACTTGTGTCTGTTTGATAAATGTTTCATCCCTGAGTTAGAAGTTACAATGCCATATTACTTGTGTCTGTTTGATAAATGTTTCATCCGTAAGTAAAAGTTACAAAACCATATTACTTGTGTCTGTTTGATAAATGTTTCATCCGTAAGTAAAAGTTACAATGCCATATTACTTGTGTCTGTTTGATAAATGTTTCATCCGTAAGTAAAAGTTACAATGCCATATTACTTGTGTCTGTTTGATCAATGTTTCATCCATAAGGAAAAGTTACAAAACCATATTACTTGTGTCTGTTTGATAAATGTTTCATCCGTAAGTAAAAGTTACAATGCCATATTACTTGTGTCTGTTTGATATATGTTTCATCCGTAAGTAAAAGTTACAATGCCATATTACTTGTGTCTGATTGATAAATGTTTCATCCGCAAGTAAAAGTTACAATGCCATATTACTTGTGTCTGTTTGATCAATGTTTCATCCGTAAGTAAAAGTTACAATGCCATATTACTTGTGTCTGTTTGATAAATGTTTCATCCGTAAGTAAAAGTTACAATACCATATTACTTGTGTCTGTTTGATAAATGTTTCATCCGTAAGTAAAAGTTACAATACCATATTACTTGTGTCTGTTTGATAAATGTTTCATCCGTGAGTTAAAAGTTACAATGCCATATTACTTGTGTCTGTTTGATACGACTTTTACTGGTGTTTTCTTTTTGGCTGGGGAATAATCATCCTCTTCATCTTTTTTCCACTTCGTTGGAGTCTTTGCTAAAACAGAAATGAAACTAGAACTATCATCGAAGACGATCAATAGTTTACAAACATATATTTTGGCTCGTTCATGCAACACGGGTGTTGATGTTATGTTATATTTCGGGTTTTACGCCTGTATCAGCACTATTTTGGGCTATATCGCCGGCGGGCAGTTTACCTAACAACACCTTTCCTGGGCAGGCTGCAGCAGTTAACCAGTACTTGGGTGCACCAACCTCCGTAAGAAACTGCCAACTTTTCATATAAATGAGACACGGCCTGAGTGGGGCTCGAACCCGTGACCATCAGTGATGATAGGTTACAGTGGTATATAAGTCAGCGACCGTAACCACTCGACCACGGAGGCGGACTCACGGGTGTTGAAATCTCAAATTTTTCACTTGTCCATGGACAAGTAGACAGCAGAAATTGACTTCCCCGTCACTGAATCCTACTAATCACCAAAATTAAAACCAGACTTCCAAAGTCGACTTGCCCTTGGATTCAGGTTCTGAGATACAGTGAAACCTGTGTTAGTGGTCACATCTATTAAGCAGCCAACCAGCATTAAGCAGCCAGTTTCCAGATTCCCAATATGTTGTTTTATTATACATTTACCCTCTATTAAGCAGCCACCTGTGCTAAGCAACCACTTTCTGTGATTCCCTTGGCTGGCTGCTTAAGACAGGTTTGACTGTACACATAACCAGCCTGGCAGATATTTGATGCGCTATAAATGTGTCTCGCCTTTCAACTTTCTTGCCGACATATAAACTCGATGTTTTTATCTCGTAATTGCGGGTATTGTGTGTATATGTGACATGTAACTTCAACAGAATCGTCTGATTTCATCCACGGAAACTCCGTAATGCAGCTTTCGTTTTTTGGTTATAGTAGTTGTCTGGTCTATCGGTAAGGTGAGGGGGGGGGGCATGAGGTGATATGGACTGGCAAGGTGGAGGACAGATGTGGTGGCAAGGTGAGGGGGGGACATCGAGGTGATATGGAGTGGCAAGGTGGAGGACAGATGTGGTGGCAAGGTGAGGGGGGCATGAGGTGATATGGAGTGGCAAGGTGGAGGACAGATGTGGTGGCAAGGTGAGGGGGGCATGAGGTGATATGGAGTGGCAAGGTGGAGGACAGATGTGGTGGCAAGGTGAGGGGGGCATGAGGTGATATGGAGTGGCAAGGTGGAGGACAGATGTGGTGGCAAGGTGAGGGGGCATGAGGTGATATGGAGTGGCAAGGTGGAGGACAGATGTGGTGGCAAGGTGAGGGGGGCATGAGGTGATATGGAGTGGCAAGGTGGAGGACAGATGTGGTGGCAAGGTGAGGGGGCATGAGGTGATATGGAGTGGCAAGGTGGAGGACAGATGTGGTGGCAAGGTGAGGGGGGCATGAGGTGATATGGAGTGGCAAGGTGGAGGACAGATGTCGTGGCAAGGTGAGGGGGGGCATGAGGTGATATGGAGCGGCAAGGTGGAGGACAGATGTGGTGGCAAGGTGAGGGGGGGCATGAGGTGATATGGAGTGGCAAGGTGGAGGACAGATGTGGTGGCAAGGGAGGGGGGGGGACATCGAGGTGATATGGAGCGGCAAGGTGGAGGACAGATGTGGTGGCAAGGTGAGGGGGGGACATCGAGGTGATATGGAGCGGCAAGGTGGAGGACAGATGTGGTGGCAAGGTGAGGGGGGGCATGAGGTGATATGGAGTGGCAAGGTGGAGGACAGATGTGGTGGCAAGGTGAGGGGGGGGGACATCGAGGTGATATGGAGCGGCAAGGTGGAGGACAGATGTGGTGGCAAGGTGAGGGGGGCATGAGGTGATATGGAGCGGCAAGGTGGAGGACAGATGTGGTGGCAAGGTTGGGGAAGTACCTGTTTGTCTAGCTGGTGCTTGTTTACTCATTGGCGGTGGTGATTTTGCCATTTGTATCATCCAGGAAGGTAGCACCCTCTTCTTCTCCATTGGCAATGCCATGTCCTTCCCTCCTTCTGGTTTTACTACACGCTACAAATAACATGAACCATCAACAATAAAGCTTATAGTTAAAGATAGTGGTACAACCTCAGTTGAAGAAATTGAAAATCAACACATGATTTTTGTCATCATCATCATGTGATTTTTACAAAATCATACCAGTCTTGTACTATTAACCCTTTGCATGCTGGTTAAAATACAAAGGCATTGTTAAGAAATGAATCGTGGGTTAATAGTTTCCATCGGGGTATGAACTATATTGGGCGTGGTTAAAGTGTGTGAAGGCGGAAGGCATCCGTGTTAACATTAAACACGGCCAATGTAGTTCATATCCCGATGGAAACTATTAACCCGCGATTCATTACTTATACTTACATTAATTTTTCTTTTCAATGAGACAAAGAAAAAAATATCTGCACTGAGAATGCGCATGCCCGTAATATCGAGTGCGCATGTCAGCTGCATATCATTAGTTGGAAACCCTCATACGAAATAGTGTATACAATCAGAGCATATACGTTCATCGAAGGAAATGCAATAGCGATGTAAATATATTAGTTTGGGAATCACTCTGGGTATATAGCATGAAATTTCATTTCCGTTAAAACATAATTCTGATCAAATTCCATGGCATCCATGACTGCTATTTTCACTGCTGATGTGCGAGCGAGTGAGTGAGCATTTGGTTTATGTGCGAGTGAGCGAGTATTTGGTTTATGTGCGAGCGAGTGAGTGAGTGAGTATTTGGTTTATGAGCGAGTGAGTGAGTATTTGGTTTATGTGCGAGTGAGTATTTGGTCTATGTGCGAGCGAGTGAGTATTTGGTTTATGTGCTAGCGAGTGAGTGAGTATTTGGTTTATGTGCGAGCGAGTGAGTGAGTATTTGGTTTATGTGCTAGCGAGTGAGTGAGTATTGGTTTATGTGCGAGCGAGCGAGTGAGTATTTGGTCTATGTGCGAGCGAGTGAGTGATTATTTGGTTAATGTGCGAGCGAGCGAGTGAGTATTTGGTTATGTGCAAGGTGCGTATGAGTATTTGGTCTATGTGCTAGCGAGTGAGTATTTGGTTTATGTGCTAGCGAGTGAGTGAGTATTTGGTTTATGTGCGAGCGAGTGAGTATTTGGTTTATGCGAGTGTGAGTGAGTATTGGTTTATGTGCAAGTGAGTGAGTATTTGGTTTAGGCGGCGGAGAGCGAGTGAGTATTTGGTCTATGTGCGAGCGACTGAGTATTTGGTTATGTGCTAGCGAGTGAGTATTTGGGTTTATGTGCGAGCGAGCGAGTGAGTATTTGGTTTGTGCTAACGAGTGAGTGAGTGAGTATTTGGTTATGTGCGAGCGACGAGAGTGAGTATTTGGTATGTGCGAGCGAGTGAGTGAGTATTTGGTTATGTGCGGCGGCGAGGAGTATTGGTTTATGTGCAAGCGTGCGAGTGAGTATTTGGTTTTTGTGCGAGCGTGCGAGTGAGTATTTGGTTTATGTGCGAGTGAGTGAGTATTTGGTTTATGTGCGAGCGAGCGAGTGAGTATTTGGTCTATGTGCAAGCGAGTGAGTATTTGGTCTATGTGCGAGCGAGTGGGTATTTGGTTTATGTGCGAGTGAGTGAGTGAGTATTTGGTGTATGTGCGAGCAAGTGAGTGAGTATTTGGTTTATGTGCGAGCGAGTGAGTATTTGGTTTAACGGCGCATCAGCACAGTTCAGGCTATATCACGCTGGGTGAAGTATATTGTATACAAGATATATACAATTAAAAATATTATGTAAATAACATACTGTATGTATTAAAATTGTAATGACGAAGCTGTAAAAAAGATCCAAAAAAACGTCAGTT
>CM026404.1:64776753-64826798 GCA_014843695.1 Archivesica marissinica
GACAGATGTGGTGGCAAGGTGAGGGGGGGCATGAGGTGATATGGAGTGGCAAGGTGGAGGACAGATGTGGTGGCAAGGTGAGGGGGGGGGACATCGAGGTGATATGGAGCGGCAAGGTGGAGGACAGATGTGGTGGCAAGGTGAGGGGGGCATGAGGTGATATGGAGCGGCAAGGTGGAGGACAGATGTGGTGGCAAGGTTGGGGAAGTACCTGTTTGTCTAGCTGGTGCTTGTTTACTCATTGGCGGTGGTGATTTTGCCATTTGTATCATCCAGGAAGGTAGCACCCTCTTCTTCTCCATTGGCAATGCCATGTCCTTCCCTCCTTCTGGTTTTACTACACGCTACAAATAACATGAACCATCAACAATAAAGCTTATAGTTAAAGATAGTGGTACAACCTCAGTTGAAGAAATTGAAAATCAACACATGATTTTTGTCATCATCATCATGTGATTTTTACAAAATCATACCAGTCTTGTACTATTAACCCTTTGCATGCTGGTTAAAATACAAAGGCATTGTTAAGAAATGAATCGTGGGTTAATAGTTTCCATCGGGGTATGAACTATATTGGGCGTGGTTAAAGTGTGTGAAGGCGGAAGGCATCCGTGTTAACATTAAACACGGCCAATGTAGTTCATATCCCGATGGAAACTATTAACCCGCGATTCATTACTTATACTTACATTAATTTTTCTTTTCAATGAGACAAAGAAAAAAATATCTGCACTGAGAATGCGCATGCCCGTAATATCGAGTGCGCATGTCAGCTGCATATCATTAGTTGGAAACCCTCATACGAAATAGTGTATACAATCAGAGCATATACGTTCATCGAAGGAAATGCAATAGCGATGTAAATATATTAGTTTGGGAATCACTCTGGGTATATAGCATGAAATTTCATTTCCGTTAAAACATAATTCTGATCAAATTCCATGGCATCCATGACTGCTATTTTCACTGCTGATGTGCGAGCGAGTGAGTGAGCATTTGGTTTATGTGCGAGTGAGCGAGTATTTGGTTTATGTGCGAGCGAGTGAGTGAGTGAGTATTTGGTTTATGAGCGAGTGAGTGAGTATTTGGTTTATGTGCGAGTGAGTATTTGGTCTATGTGCGAGCGAGTGAGTATTTGGTTTATGTGCTAGCGAGTGAGTGAGTATTTGGTTTATGTGCGAGCGAGTGAGTGAGTATTTGGTTTATGTGCTAGCGAGTGAGTGAGTATTTGGTATGTGCGAGCGAGCGAGTGAGTATTTGGTCTATGTGCGAGCGAGTGAGTGATTATTTGGTTAATGTGCGAGCGAGTGAGTGATTTTTGGTTTATGTGCAAGCGTGCGTATGAGTATTTGGTCTATGTGCTAGCGAGGATATTTGGTTTATGTGCTAGCGAGTGAGTGAGTATTTGGTTTATGTGCGAGCGAGTGAGTATTTGGTTTATGTGCGAGTGAGTGAGTATTTGGTTTATGTGCAAGTGAGTGAGTATTTGGTTTATGGGCGGGCGAGCGAGTGAGTATTTGGTCTATGTGCGAGCGACTGAGTATTTGGTTTATGTGCTAGCGAGTGAGTATTTGGTTTATGTGCGAGCGAGCGAGTGAGTATTTGGTTTATGTGCTAACGAGTGAGTGAGTGAGTATTTGGTTTATGTGCGAGCGAGCGAAGTGAGTATTTGGTATATGTGCGAGCGAGTGAGTGAGTATTTGGTTTATGTGCGAGCGAGCGAGTATTTGGTTTATGTGCAAGCGTGCGAGTGAGTATTTGGTTTTTGTGCGAGCGTGCGAGTGAGTATTTGGTTTATGTGCGAGTGAGTGAGTATTTGGTTTATGTGCGAGCGAGCGAGTGAGTATTTGGTCTATGTGCAAGCGAGTGAGTATTTGGTCTATGTGCGAGCGAGTGGGTATTTGGTTTATGTGCGAGTGAGTGAGTGAGTATTTGGTGTATGTGCGAGCAAGTGAGTGAGTATTTGGTTTATGTGCGAGCGAGTGAGTATTTGGTTTAACGGCGCATCAGCACAGTTCAGGCTATATCACGCTGGGTGAAGTATATTGTATACAAGATATATACAATTAAAAATATTATGTAAATAACATACTGTATGTATTAAAATTGTAATGACGAAGCTGTAAAAAAGATCCAAAAAAACGTCAGTTGTAAAACTTTACAATTTGGAAAAGATGTGATTTTTTTAAAAATGCAATAATGTATTTAAAATTGAAGAGTGTCGAAAAGCTCCTTCATTGTCACAACTGTATGTGTGTGCGAAGAGCTGAACTAAATTATAAATGATCAGGTACACACCTGCCATGGTTTATGTTTCTGTGGAGTGATTGATTCTTCCTCTTCTTCTTCTTCCTCTTCCTCCTCTTCCTCCTCTTCTTCCTCTTCCTCATCTGAAATGGTGACCAGTTTTACAATTACACTCGTTCTGCACTGACCATTTACTAGCACTACAAGTCAGTTTAGTTTCTACAAAATTGCATTAGCGATTATAAAACAAGTTTATTTATTTTCTATCTAGATATTCTATTTTTTATCGTCATAAATTATATAACATTTTTAACTTTGAATGATTTTCCACACAATATAGATATATAGACTCGAACGAAATCCGGCACGTACAGGACTTTGAGAGAAATAGTATGAAACATTTATTTCCCTTTGTTGTAATACGCCATGTGTCGTTTTTGAGTCTTTGAAACAATGTAATTTAGTTCTAAACTGGACTATAAAAGCAGACTTTTGGATACTATTTTGGAGGAAAATAAGTACGTCTTATACACAAACGATTACGGTACAATCTTCTTCGCAACCATTCTTGTAAGACAATTAAGTAAGTAACACACAAATTATTGTGAGACCACGATGTCAAACAGCAATTATTTGTAAGACTTACCTTCACTGATTTCTTTCTCTTTGCTTTTGGCTTTACTGAAAAACATAACATAATAATTATTGTTAACACTGACTGGATTCAGTGGTTCAGACGGAATTAATAGGAAATGAATAGTTCGAATATTGCATTAACTGTACTGACGATGAAAGTAGATCTGAATGCTGGGAAATTGGCCGGAGAAGATGTGATATCCATGTGCAGCTAAACTTGTCTTAAGACACCACCTGAAGATGTACAGTACGGTACATGTATATATATATATAATGTGCATATCGGTACTGTAAATCCGGGTCTGACTTGGGTGGAATATCCTTGTCCCACACCAGTCTGACGAGGCTCAGGGTGGAATATCCTTGTCCCACACAAGTCTGACGAGGCTCAGGGTGGAATATCCTTGTCCCACACCAGTCTGATGAGGGTGGAATATCCTTGTCCCACACCAGTCTGACGAGGGTGGAATATCCTTGTCCCACACCAGTCAGAGTCTGATGAGGGTGGAATATCCTTGTCCCACACAAGTCTGATGAGGCTCAGGGTGGAATATCCTCATCCCACACAAGTCTGACGAGGGTGGGGTATCCTTGTCCCACACCAGTCTGATGAGGGTGGAATATCCTTGTCCCACACCAGTCTGACGAGGGTGGAATATCCTTGTCCCACACCAGTCTGACAAGGGTGGGGTATCCTTGTCCCACACCAGTCTGACGAGAGTGGGGTATCCTTGTCCCACACCAGTCTGACGAGGGTGGAATATCTTTGTCCCACACCAGTCTGATGAGGGTGGGGTATCCTTGTCCCACACCAGTCTGACGAGGGTGGGGTATCCTTGTCCCACACCAGTCTAATGAGGGTGGAATATCCTTGTCCCACACCAGTCTGACGAGGGTGGGGTATCCTTGTCCCACACCAGTCTGACGAGGATGGAATATCTTTGTCCCACACCAGTCTGATGAGGGTGGGGTATCCTTGTCCCACACCAGTCTGACGAGGGGTGGAATATCCTTGTCCCACACCAGTCTGATGAGGGTGGAATATCCTTGTCCCACACCAGTCTGATGAGGGTGGGGTATCCTTGTCCCACACCAGTCTGACGAGGGTGGGGTATCCTTGTCCCACACAGTCTGATGAGGGTGGGGTATCCTTGTCCCACACCAGTCTGATGAGGGTGGGGTATCCTTGTCCCACACCAGTCTGATGAGGGTGGGGTATCTGTCTCACACCAGTCTGACGAGGGTGGAATATCTTTGTCCACACCAGTCTGACGAGGGTGGAATATCCTTGTCCCACACCAGTCTGATGAGGGTGGAATATCCTTGTCCCACACAAGTCTGACAAGGCTAAGGGTGGAATATCCTTGTCCCACACCAGTCTGATGAGGGTGGGGTATCCTTGTCCCACACCAGTCTGATGAGAGTGGAATATCCTTGTCCCACACAAGTCTGACGAGGCTCAGGGTGGAATATCCTTGTCCCACACCAGTCTGACGAGGCTCAGGGTGGACTATCCTTGTCCCACACAAGTCTGACGAGGCTAAGGGTGGAATATCCTTGTCCCACACAAGTCTGACGAGGCTAAGGGTGAACTATCCTTGTCCCACACAAGTCTGATGAGGGTGGAATATCCTTGTCCCACACCAGTCTGACGAGGGTGGAATATCCTTGTCCCACACCAGTCTGATGAGGGTGGAATATCCTTGTCCCACACCAGTCTGACGAGGGTGGAATATCCTGTCCCACACCAGTCTGACGAGGGTGGAATATCCTTGTCCCACACCAGTCTGATGAGGGTGGAATATCCTTGTCCCACACCAGTCTGATGAGGGTGGAATATCCTTGTCCCACACCAGTCTGATGAGGGTGGAATATCCTTGTCCCACACCAGTCTGATGAGGGTGGAATATCCTTGTCCCACACCAGTCTGATGAGGGTGGAATATCCTTGTCCCACACCAGTCTGATGAGGGTGGAATATCCTTGTCCCACACCAGTCTGACGAGGGTGGAATATCCTTGTCCCACACCAGTCTGACGAGGGTGGAATATCCTTGTCCCACACCAGTCTGATGAGGGTGGAATATCCTTGTCCCACACCAGTCTGATGCGGGTGGAATATCCTTGTCCCACACCAGTCTGAGGGTGGAATATCCTTGTCCCACACCAGTGCATATGAAGGATACTCTTAGTCTTGACTCTAGTCTAAGCAAACCACCATCTATAAATAAGTCTGCCTCTATAATAATAATCTCTAAATAAGCCAGCCTCTCTAATTAATCTCTAAATAAGTATGTCTCTCTAACTAATCTCTAAATAAGTTTGTCTCTCTAACTAATCTCTAAATAAGTCGGTCTCTCTAATTAATCTCTAAATAAGTCAGCCTCTCTAATTAAGTATGTCTCTCTAATTAATCTCTAAATAAGCCAGCCTCTCTAATTAATCTCTAAATAAGTATGTCACTCTAATTAATCTCTAAACATGTCAGCCTCTCTGAAAAAGTAAGAATTAAGATTACAAATTACGGATATGTGACAAAGTACGGTAAACATGATAAAAACAAACCTTTTGCTGGTTCCATTTTGCGTAGCTGGGCATTGCACTTTGAAGTAGAGGCTATCTGGCAGAAGACCAAATATATGGCCATTTTCCAACATGCGTCGATCGTCCTTCTTCATGATTTCAACGTTGCTGTTAGACGTCTTTTTGAAAAAACATGGATTTGTGTGTGTCTGAAAATATAAACATATAAACTAGGGATGTCAACAATCGTTATTTTGGTAATCGATTAATCGCCGAACTTTCCGACCGACTAACCGGTTAATCGGTTAGGGTGTTATCATTATGAAAAGGTGTTATTGTTAACAATTTGTTTGAAAAATTGTCTTTAAAATTGTATAATCTCACGTGTTTATTTCCAATTCCAGGTGTTCGGAGCTTGTAGCAGTCTTACAGTGCTATATAAATCATCGTGTCATGTTAGCTTACCAACATTAAAGCATAATGATAAATTATAATGTTGTAAACTTTATTTTGTAGCAGGCTTTTACATGGTAGTAAAAGTATGTAAACATCGGATTGTACAAATCCGGATGCGACTGCAAGTATCGTTGTCGTCTACTATTTCCGTTTTGGATTGATGAACTTATGAAGTAAAGACATATTTATTTGTACCTGTTTGTTATATATAATCCCACTCATCTATTACCTTTGACTATCGTCTGAAGTCGCCTTAGATATCACTTGTGCCCAGTACTGGTTCGAGTACAGAGCATATCTATAACCAAACCCAATCAATCAATCAATCATCCTTGCAGCCTAGTGGTACATCAACTATGATGGTTCGAGCAGGTGTACATGCCATTCTGCATGGTTGGAGTACAGAGCATAGTTATAAGGACCCTGTGTAACCAAACCCAATCAATCAATCTATCATCCTTGCAGCCAAGTGGTACGTCAACTATTATGCAACTTGCAGCTGATTGTTTTCCCATCCCGGGCAAAGTACCTCCAAACGACCGACTTATTCGGCGGCATTCTCCACACGTAGATGTAATGTATGATATGGGTGAATAAAAGATATTTGACTTGACTTGAATGTTCAACTTATCGACATGACAGTTAAAATGAAATGCATTAATCTTAATGGAAGAACTGAGTTTATATACTGTATGACTCGACAGTGCCTTTTGTGTTGGACTTGTAATGGTCGTAGACAATGGCTTACCAATATCAAAGGCTATTTCGACTGCCATAATAAAGGTTGTAATTCACGGGTTGTGCTAACACCATTCTATTGAGTAGGGAGCCGATAGCCACTCTATTAATGCTTGCCGCTTACCGACAACGATAAAACAATTCGGAACATTTTCAACTAGAACAACACATAGGCATCCCAATTGTAAACATGCTTTGTGACACATTGTTTATCTCGTCAAGTCGATAATTGGGTCCCCCGAATGACCTAATCATGCACCTTTATTATCTCACCTTTATGGTCGACTGGTGCAGCGGGTGTTAACGATCAATTATGCTTTTCACAGGTAAAATATCTACTGTATTGAAATTGACTTAAAATTATTATTTTTTATAAAAATAAATACTCGATTACCAGAAAAATAACCGATTAATCGGACATGCGATCGATTAACCGATTAACCGATTAATCGCTGACATCCCTAATATAAACAAAGACAATGTAAGAGCAAGGACAGAATATTAGTGTAGAGCAGGTGGGTTAACCCGTAACTCCATATAAACGCCATACATCATCTTTTATTATCACATATACATGTATCCACCATTCCACACATTTTTTCTACAGCGGAATGGCAGGGCGCGCTGCCCTGCCCTTTTTAGCCTCGCCCTTTTGCCTTTTTAATAAAAAATATCTAAAAAATAGAGTTTAAATAGTTTTTGTATATTATTTTTGTTATCTTTTTTATATATAAGCCTTAAAGCAGCATTACATCGTAATAAAGGATGATTTGGGTAAAATATAAATACTAATGTGTGTGTGTTTACAAAAATCGAAATAGTCGCTCAGAAACGATAAAATTCCAATAAATTTAAACCGTCGTATACGCGAATTTGTTTATCAACACACAAACTGTAAACACGCACAGCGCGCATGCGTGAAACAACAGAGGATGTAGAAAACAACGTATATATTTTGAACATGAAAGACTATCCATCTATCTTCCTCTAATGTCGAACCCCTCGCGGGGATGTAGAAATGTTCCTAAAAGACTTATATATCAAGTAATTTAATTAAAAAGACAACGTGGGACAAATGGGGACGATGCATTCCGAACGTAAACAAGTGCGGACGATGCGTTCCGGTTGTAAACAAGTGTGTGACCGATCGACTCGGAAAGTCCTAATTTCGGTTTCGAGTTTGTTTTATCGCAAAAAAACACTGTTTACCAAATGAACATAAGCATACAAAGTATAATGTTAGAATGTGTAGCAGCATTGCTACCTGTACGTAAAAATTGAATTTTTCAATTTTCTTTTATTGCATACGATGTAATGCTGCTTTGCGGGCAAAGCTATATAACTTAGAACTTGTCTGCCCTTTTCACCAATATGTACTGCCATTTGATCAATCACCGTAATTTAGCACAATTTTCTAGGTGCTAACCACAAAATACCCCCTCCTGCACCTCATAATGCACACTGCCTATTTTCTGACCCACCCTGCCCTTTTTCCCACTCAAGAATAAACCCTATCTACATGTCAATCCAACTGACCATCACACTATAGCATTTTGAGCGGTAAAGGTGGTGGGTGCGGGAGGGAGTATTTGGGGGTTTACCACCAAGAAATTGTTGCTACTTACGATGATCGACAGCTTTATGCTTTATACAAATTTATTTTTATAGCTCGATTGCGAAACAAGATTTTGCAACTTATATTAATCACTCTCGAGACCTCATTCCTGATGGAATCCATCGCCACGAGGAAGATAGAAGAGGCAATGTGGAAATTAAATGCCTTGCCTAAGGGCACAATCATAACGGCTCCAGCGGGGATCAAACTCCGGACCGTTCGCACCTGAAGCAAACGCGCATCACGACTTCCACGCTAATTATGCTTGATAAATGAGGCAGTACATATTAGCAGTCAAAATAGTTCGAGTTTATAAAGGCTTATAAAATATTTCTTCTAAAAAGACATAACGGGCATAGTGACGTGCCCTGCCATTCTGCTCTAGAAACCATAGTAGAGTGATTCAAATTACAGTATAATTGATTGACCGGTTTTCGATATCATAAGCATTGTTGCTCTGTCTGGAAAGTAATCCCGAATATACATCATCTTTAAATTAATTCATTTCCATTTATCCATATCATTATAAAAAATAACAACAAATTATAGTAAACTAAACACAAATAGGTTACAGCTAACCGCCATTTAAAAAATTGACCTATTATCGATACTCTCTAAAAATGAAGAGTATCCTTGTATAGTTACTGTCCAAATGTAACCTAAGACATGTAATTAATAAACAACAACATAGCTATGGGGTCATTCTGGATCTGTATTCAAATTTAAGTCTATTTCTCAGAGTATTTATCATATTATGGATAGAGTCAAACCTGTCTTAAGCAGCCAGCCAAGGGAATCACAGAAAGTGGCTGCTTAGCACAGGTGGCTGCTTAATAGAGGTCAAATGTATAATAAAACAACACATTGGGAATATGTAAACTGGCTGCTTAATACAGATTGGCTGCTTAATAGAGGTGACCACTAACACAGGCATGACTGTTTATGAATTCATCATTGCATCTGACAACAGACCATCATGTTCAGTGATCTCCCCAACTTCCTGGTAGACATTTGTCATGGCAGTAGGTGAGTACATCCTGTACGTATGGACACATGACATTGGTAGGCCGGTAGTACTAATAGCCGGTAGTACTAATAGAATAGCCGGTAGTACTAATAGCCGGTAGTACTAATAGCCGGTAGTACTAATAGCCGGTAGTACTAATAGCCCATATACGTCCAAGGAAGGTAATGAGGATATTAATATTCTTGACAAGTTCTCTTAATGTTAGTAAAAACATATACGGTATGACGTTTTTTGAGACACCCTGTCATCATCATCAATCCTCTTCACCCCGGTTGGCGTATAGGGCCTTCACCACTGCTCTCCACTTGGACCGGTCCATTGCTGCTGCTTTGGCTTCCCCCCAGGACATCCTGCTTCGGCGCAGCTCACTGTCCAGAGTCCTTCGCCATGTCGTAACTGGTCGACCTCTTTTCCGTGTGCCCTGTGGATTCCAATCCAGTGCTTGGCGTGCTATGTTGGGCTGGTCTCGTCGTAGAGTGTGCCCTATCCACCGCCACTTCCTCTGTGTGATAGAGTCTGTGATGGGGTCCTGTCTTGTTTGCCGCCACAACTCCTGGTTGGTGATCTTTTCTGGCCATCTGATGTGTAGGATCTGTCTGAGGCAGTTGTTGATGAATACCTGTAGTTTGTGGTCAAGGCCCTTGGTGCGTCTCCAGGTCTCAGCTCCGTACAAGAGGACTGTCTTAACATTCGTCTCAAACAGTTTGAGCTTTGTCTTGAGGTGGATGTTATTGTTGTTCCATGTGACTTTCTGAAGCAGCCGAGATAAAACTCATGAAATCTGTTAGAAAACATCCTCATCTTCATACACTTGGTTTAAAAATGCAGTTGCTATGCAACTGATAAAAAGTAATAGCAAAACATATTCTTTTTTATCCTAATTATAAAAAGAAGGATTATTCACTTATTTTACGACCCATATTGGAAAACTACTTCAACGGAGTGAATGATGCAGTGTGCGAATGCCTACATAAACAATGCATGACATCATTGTACCGCCGGTCCAATTTAAACACGAGACAAAAAGTACCGAAAACATGTCAACAGTCGATATGTCATAAGACCAGGAGTTGTATCCGACCGTAATGTTGACATGAACTGAGGTAACGACAACCATCGTCCTCAAGTGTAAAATTCCCGAATAAATACAGTTTAAAACTATGCATGGAAGACCAAGTTGTCACCAGAGAGATGAACATCCATGACATATGCATGATGTAATTTACTAAATGAGTGGATAGATGCAAATATAGGAGGCAAGGCATACATGTACATTTGTACTTACTGGTGTTAAGAACAGTTTCCCACCGGATACTTCCAGTACACCATGGTTTCTTGACACCCGTTTATCTGTCACCTACAATAAATAACAAAACTCTTGCATATATAGTGCATATGGGTTTTTTCTATAGTGGAATGACAGGGCGTCCCGCCCATTTAACTAAATTTTAAATATAAGATAATAAGACTCAATGGGCGGGCTTCGGGCGGACTGACCGTTATACACTCAAAAACGTCCGGCATTTCCCCCCGACATCTACTGCTTCATTGATCAAGCATATTCACCGTAAATGTAAATCTGTTGGGGGTAAAAAACCCAAATACTCCTGCACCTACCCTCTTTGCCACTCAAACTGTACCCTGCCCATTTTCGGACCCACCATGCCCTTTTTTCCACTCTAGAATAAACACAAGTTATCAGCTAGCCACTGCACTGAACACTAATTGACAATCAGCATGATAATTCTGATCTTAGTTTCAATGCTATTTTTCTCAGTGATGTCAATTTCTGCGCATTGTTCATGATTGTTGGAAATCGTAACAAAATTTTCCATTTAATGAAACTTTTAAAACATATTGAACATTTTAGATATGAAAAATGAATCAGCAGAGATGTGCAACCCAATGCTCTATATAAGCACCTATAACAAAATGATAAGCTATTTATAGTAACAGGTCAGCCATCTTGGATTGAACAGAAAACAAATATGCACATTTAAATCTTGACTGTACATGTACAAAGAAGGCCATTTTGGCTGAATTATATAGTCTGCGCAACATCCGTCGCCAATTTAATATGAAAACCTGGGAGCCAATTTAAAACATTGGATCCAACAGAGAGCCAAATATGAGATTCCATGCAATAAAAAACAGAAAGCAACAGTCTGTTCCAAGTGAATAAATGATTATTACAATGTACATATAGGTTGCTACACTTAAACACAGTAGAAACACTACCATATGGTGATAAGAATATTTAATAATCAACATTGAATTTCAATGTATATAATTATTAATTTCATTAACCCATTCAACCCCAAGTAACTGACATGGACTGGTGTGTGATATTTTCAGACCAATAAATTAATAAGAAAATTACCTTTGGACCAGTTCATTTATCAAAATGGGTAATTTTATCTAAAAATAGTAATAATTATTACTGGCAAAAAAGTGCAGATCCTGATGAGACGGCTCGTCACGAGCCGGCTCATCTGGATCTACACTTTTCATAAGCCTATTTAGAGGCCTGTGGGGTTGAAAGGGTTAAGCCATTAATACACTAGACAATCACCTAAAATAATCCATTTCTCACAGCTTCATGTAATAATTATTATTCGCAGTTAAAGTGTATCGCTAGAAAAATATTTGCAATATAGAGTTATGTACATAGAAAATAAAATTCTAAAATGTTGCGCTTTTAATGCCGTCAAGTATATATGTCCACCATGCATGTATATGGAAGGTGTTGACATTAAAATCAAGCAAACAGCTGTTGTTGAAGTGTTGTTTGAGTGTAATTAAAAACAATTTATAAAGTCATATTGCCAGGGTGAACTGTCGGTCACCAATGGCGCCATTGACCAAATATTTTTTGGCACAACATGAATTGTTTTGTCATGAATATATATGGCTTCAAATATTTATCTGTGAACTCTTATGGCTCTAAGGTGGCTCCCAGTTTTTCAAATTGGCTCCTGTTTTTTTCAATTGGCCACAGATGTGGCGCAGACAAATATTCAGACAGAGGGAATCCTGTATTCCTGTTCAATAAAATCATTACACTGCACTCAGTGTATTACAGTAACACGTTTTTAATGCCACCAATTTTAATAAAACATGCTAAAAGTGATTTACATACATTAATAAAAAATGTTTAAATTAAATTTCTTTGCTACGATTGATTATGTCAGGGCTCATCCTAGGTCAGGAGTGATAAAAGCGGGCAAATACACAATTTTTGTTATGACCATTAAAGCGATACTGCATCAGTGAAAACGCACAATTTCTACAGAATGTAATTTCCTATTGTATGGTATATATCTTTTCCAAATATTAATTTATGATAAAAGCGGGCGATTGTGTCCTGAACACTTTCCCCCTTAGAAGTGCCTTAAATACACAATTTTTGTTATGACCATTAAAGCGACACTACATCAGTGAAAATGCATTTTTCTACAGAATGTAATTTCCTATTTGCTATTATATGGTATATATTTTTTCCAAATAGCCTCAAAAACTGAGTAGTTCAACTAATAAACAAACGTCGTATACACGGTTTGTTGACATAACAAAATAATGTAAATAGTGTCGACATCCAATGCGGAATACAACACGTGCATCTTGAATAACTTGATTTATGGTATATCTCACATTTGTGCCTATGCATATTTATTTGTAGAATTATCTCTAGACGACAGTATCACGAGTTAAGTATTGACTCCAATAACAAACAAACGTCAATTCAGGAGCATGGATGACAGTTATATGAAATCCTACTTTCACTTTTGAAAGTTTGTTGACCACAAAAACAACGTTTATTGATTCAATGATAGTGTTCGAAATGATTCAGAAGAATTTGTAGTAGTAATGCATGTATACGTTAACAAATGCATTTTTTGGCTTTTTGCGATGTAATGTCGCTTTAACCCTTTCAACCCCAAGTAACTGACATGGACTGGTGCATGCTATTTTTAGACCAATAAATTAATAAGAAAATTACATTTGGACCAGTTCATTTATCAAAATGGGTAATTTTATCTAAAAATAGTAATAATTATTACTGGCAAAAAAGTGCAGATCCTGATGAGACGGCTCGTTACGAGCCGGCTCATCTGGATCTACACTTTTCACAAGCCTATTTAGAGGCCTGTGGGGTTGAAAGGGTTAAATACACAACATTTGAATAGAAGCAGTGCTTTACAATGACCAGTGTATCTTACTGGACAAAATTATGTATGAAAATTATTAGTTTTTAGGGAGAAGTGGGGCCCCAGTGGGTGATGTCAGGATCCCTAATGCCACTATTTCGCCCATGTCACCCTCTAGAATAAGCCCCGATATGGGGAAATGCAGCTGTGAAGAGCGCTGAACTAAAAACAGGCTATCCGGGCAGCCAAATTAAAGTTACAGTTTTCAACAATTTTATAAACTGCATTAAATATACAGTCAAACCTGTCTTAAGCAGCCAGCCAAGGGAATCACAGAAAGTGGCTGCTTAACACAGGTGGCTGCTTAATAGAGGTCAAATGTATAATAAAACAACATATTCGGAATCTGGAAACTGGCTTAATACAGGTTGGTTGCTTAATACAGGTGACCACTAACAGATTTGACTATTGGCTTTTGTAACGAATAGAATTGTATGGAAACAACCTTCTTAGAAATTGTGACAAGTCATTTTAAACAGGAATACACATACATAGTCATTAACCCATTGAACACCAGGTAACTGACATGGACTGGTGCACGATATGTGTTTGTGTATTTTACATTTATTTATCGTCGCTACTGGTTGCCCACATGAGCGACGCCTCCTGAAGAGATTAGTCATTTTAGATTTTTGGAGGATAGTGCAATGATACAGACAGAGACCCATTCCAGAGTCTCCTCTGGTTCTTTTACATACACAGCGTAAAGCACCAACACGAGACCTCTGTTTAGAGTCCCATCTGAAAGACTGTTAATTTTATTGAGGTCAGACGGGGGATCAAACATGCGATCCCTGGATTACCAGTGCACGATATGCTTAGACCAATAACGTAATATTACATTTGGACCAGGTCATTTATCAAAATGGGTAATTTTGTCTAAAAATAGTCTATTTAACCCTTTCAACACCACAGACCTCTAAATAGGCTTACAAAAAGTGTAGATCCAGATGAGCCGGCTCATGACGAGCCGTCTCATCAGGATCTGCACTTTTTGCCAGTGATATGACTATTTTTAGACATAATTACCCATTTTGATAAAAGAACTTGTCCAAATGTGATTTTCTGATTCATTTATTGGTTTATGAATATCATGGACCAGTCCATGTGAGTTACTTGTGTTGAATGGGTTAATGCACTTAAGTCTAAAAAGAGTAAAAAATAGGCCTATTTAGAGGTCTGTAGTGATGAATGGGTTAACTGGTAATTATCAGGGCTCAAGCTAGACCCAACGTTTTGGGAGAAGTGAGAAAGCATGTGATTGTGTCATGACCATTAAATACAATATTTGAAGGAGTGCTTTACAATGGCCAGTATATCTTACTGGACAATATTTTGTCTGAAAATTGTAAAAAAAAAAAAAAAATATATTTTTAGGGAGAAGTGGTGCCCCAGGGGGCAAAGTCAGGGTCCCAAGGGTGACTACTTCGCCCATGTCACCCTCTAGAACGAGCCCTGAATTATACCCAGCTTTATACACAGTTTTTCATACAAAGGATAATCCTGTGATGGGTATTGACTTATTTTAAAACTAGAAATTGTTTTTTTGTAAAAGACGTACATGTCTGTCTCCCCACTCACTGTTACTTCAGTAGAGTAATAAAAGCATCGCCATGAATATATGAAGTATTCGTAATAAAATCATCTGTTGTGAAGTTTTGGAGATGAAGCGCAGACATGCTATGTTATAAAAATGTTCAAAGGGCCATAAATCCGCAAAAGACCATCCAACGGATTTACAATATGCACAACTAAGATATATAATACTGATGCATTGTTCCAAGTTTAGTAAAAAAAACCAACAAGGCGTTTTGGATAAACTTTGTGTTATAAAAATGTTCAAATGGCCGTAAATGCGCAAATAAATCATCCACTCCAAATACGCACAACTAGACTGAAGTGTCATGCAAGTTTAATGAAAATTCCAACACGCGTTCAGTGTTTTCTCCAGTGTGTTTCGTGCATTTTTGACGCAATGAAATAGCCAGAGACTAAATGAGAATCATTGAATGCGTTTTCGTTGATGCAGCAATATTATGACAGCGGATTGTTTATTAGGTGGATCAAATGTACTTGATCTCTGAGACGAAAAGCGTTCAGATGATACAGATAAGTAAGTACGGTATGTCAGATGTCGGGGACAAACTCCACATTTGAAACAGCGCAGATTGATTGCTTTCTTTTCCAGCAGAATCTACCAGAAACCCCCAGAATCTGATACGACCCAAACAAGTTGAGACAATGAAAGGACTGAAACACTAGCAATAAGGCTAATAGTTCTGCCAAATGTAGAACTGTATCAAAATGTGAATTGTGCAAGAAAATGCATGATTAGGCAGTGTTTTCTCCAGGTCTAAATTTGCCCGTGCAGTGTCCATTCTAGGATTGAAAAAGTAGGGGGGAATTTCCCCCAATCCATTCCAAAAAATGGAAAAAAATATGGGGGATTAATAATTATATTCCATACTGTACATCACATCTACGGTGTAAACAAGGCCGAGGGTCGAGTCGACTAGTGTACAGGTTAACCTGCATGTGGCGTATCTATGCAATCGGCTGCCTATGGGCTGAACAGACTCTACAGATTCAGATACCTTCAGATTGATACTAGTGTCACTATCAGTATATTCGGTAGGAACCCGAGTCTTGATATTAGGGAATGGCATTTTGACAGCTATGATGGGGAAAACGTCCTCTGCTCATGTGGGAAGAGCAGATTGGTCAGAAATAACATAATTTGTTAACAAATTATAATAAGTCAAAATTATTAGTAATCATTTTCTTTTGTGCATTTGCTAATAATTTATAGTCACTCGATAATATTTTCTGTTTAAATATTAACTTAAACTTGAAAATAAGAAGTATTTCTAAAAATTTTAATATTGGCAAATAATATTTCCGTCGACCCGTGGCAAGATTCGTATTATGTATTACATCATTAGCTCGTCACAGCAAATGAGATATGTAGTGTAAACAAACCGTTGTCAAAACCGATTGACAGTCTCGACATCGATAAACTTGATTTTATTTCTCCGTGATTATCCTGCACTCGATTTAAAAACATGCGAGATCTTTAGAAAGTTAGCGTGAATCCCGCAATCGCACATCCTAGAATAGACACTGTCATCAATGACCTCTTTACCAAATTTTACGGGGTTGTTTTCAAAATCATGGGGTCATGAGTATAACATGAATTTATTCAATGTGCCATGTTCAATCGGACATCTGACAATACTTGACAAGTTCATGGTATACTCATGACCCCATGATTTTGAAATTAACCCCCTAAAATCTGTTAAGGGGCAGGGTTCATTCTTGGTCAGAATTTTTGAGAGAAGTGAGAAAGCGCATGATCGCTTCCTTAACCCTTTCCTTCATGGAGATTTAGGTTAATATACTATTATATCTCCATACAAACGACAGACATTTAGCTAGCATGCAGTGGATAATTAGTGGCCATATCTATCCCACCTCCATAGATATTACTGGGACTACATGAGATTCTGGCCTGCATTATGAACATTGGTTTGGCTGCTACATTGTCAATGTATGTCGTATTGGTAATGGCATCAAGAGGTGCTTCTATGGGGGAAAGGGTTAAATGGTGCTCTTTAATATACTTCTGCAAAATAGGGTTAATATGCACAGTACAAACATTAAATACAACATTTGAATAGAAGGAGTGCTTTATAATGGGCCAGTATATCTTACTAGACAACATTTTGTTTGAAAATCCTAAAAACCAAAACATTTTTTTTTCTTTTTTTTTTAGGGAGAAGTGGGCCCCCCCCCCCCAGAGGGTGAAGTCAGGGTCCCTAGGGCGACAATTTCGCCCACATCGCCCTCTAGAATGATCCCTGAGGGGGTGACTGATGACACACAAAATTTAGACCTTGGAGAAAACACTGGGCATTTTGGAGATGAAGAGCGGACACGTTTCGTGTTATAAAAATGTTCAAATGACCGTAAATCCGCAAATAATCATCTTCTTACATTAATGTACAGGATACATACTGGTGTATGATGCAGCACAAGATAAATCTATATGCAGTGTTGGCGTAAACATGTTTATACAGTGCAGTTAAAAACCAGTATGGGCCTATATGAGGGTGACTCGTGGCACTTCTCACTTGAAGCTGTCAATGGTTGTGCAGCGAAAGGTTCGGAGTTCGAGCCCCGCTGGAGCCATTATGATTGTGCCCTTATGCAAGGCATTTAAATTCCACATTGACTCTTCTCTCCTTCATGGCGATGGATTCCATCAGGAATGAGGTCTCGAGAGTGATTAATATAAGTTGAAAGAACTTGTTTCGCAATCGTGCTAAAATAAATTTGTATAAATTAATTATTGTGCAGCTGACTGAGTAAGGTTGATCCAGAGTTGATGACATCTGGCAGGAAGGATCTGGAGCATTGACAATTGGAGTTGCTGCAGCATCAATGAGATGCTGCAAGTACTTTTTCTTCCTTTTCAGCATTGACAATCTTTGTGCTATAAAATTTTCAAAGGGCGGTAAATCTGTAAAAAATCACCCAGCCGGGATGGGTATACGCTATACACAACTAGACATAATGCTAATACTCCCATATCAATAGCAAATCATACATAGGGATATAGGCCTCTATTCTAATAGGGTACCGTAGCCTAGGGTAGACCAGTGTAGAGATATGGGACAGCATCTTTCAATACATTTTCCAATAGATCAGTATAACCTACCTGTAAAAATGGTCCTCTACCAATAACAGTTTTACCATCGCTAATAGAAATTGTCTTAAAATTGCCATTTCCAATGCGAACTATCGAAATCATTTTCCCAAATGATCACTTTTGTTTAGAAAATATATAGGTCATCAACGCAAGAGAGAGATCTGTGCACTGTATTTGAAAACAACGCCTGCATTCGTTTTCTCTGATTGCATAAGGTAACTTTTATAGCAATCAATAACTTAATTAAGAAAAGATTATTGTAAATGACAAGTATGGTGAAAAAATAGACAAAGTTTATATCAAAATCTGTGCAGATATTTCTAGCCGTCGCTTGTTGGAGGCGAAGAGTCATAATATTTACAGAACACAAAGTAATTTAAACATCAAAAAGAATGACATGTTATTGGCTTAGACAAGGAACCAAGATAGTTTTAGTTTATACAAATTTATTTTAGCTCGATTGCGAAACAAGTTCTGATAACTTATATTAATCGCTCTCGAGACCTCATTCCTGTAGGAATCCATCGCCACGAGCGAGAAAGAAGAGACAACATGGAATTTAAATGCTTTGCCTAAGG
Organism: Archivesica marissinica; assembly: GCA_014843695.1. Classification (NCBI taxonomy): domain Eukaryota; kingdom Metazoa; phylum Mollusca; class Bivalvia; order Venerida; family Vesicomyidae; genus Archivesica; species Archivesica marissinica. Next base: position 64,795,488 of record CM026404.1, read on the forward strand.
GCACAATCGCAACGGCTCCAGCGGGGCTCAAACTCTGGGTCTTTCGCACATGAAGCGAACGCGCTATGACTGCGCTATCACGACATCCACTAGATACATGTAGTAATATCAATCAAATCGATCCTACTAAGACGAACAGTTCTCTACGTTCATTTTTCACTCACAGATGCACTTTCTATATGAACATACTGTTGGTTGATCTTAGAGGATATACGTTGATGCATGGATTGCCAGACAGTCACAAACTGTTGAATAGCACACCTAAAGAAGGAGGGTACCACATATACTTACCCCGTTACCATAGTAAGCATCTTCAACAAACAATTTTAATCGGTTTTCTCCACACCCAAACTAATCAGTATGCAGAAGCTCTGAAACAAAACCGAATGCAATGGAATAAGCACCCAGGATGCCAACGATTTACTCTCAGTCGAAGGTGTTGAAATGATGGATAAGTAAAACAAAAACAGTATACAACTATTAATACACGTCTATTCTATTAGAATTTGACATCACTTACCACGTGCATAAATTGCGGCTGATTTCACATATAACATTATTGATAATAAATGTTTATATACATATATTAGCATATATATGACATACCAATACTTTCTACAAAATAAAATATAAGCACGGGTTACTATTATATATATATACATACTACAGGCATATCAAGAGATGACTACCGTCTAGCGACGAAGGGAGAGATGGAGATTCTCTTCACGTGTTATACGTGTGAGGAAGACATCAACGTCGCCGCGGAAATTGAGGCCCATTCAACAATGATAGAGTTGCCGACAGTTGTCACTTTCAACCTCGACTTCAGCATGGGAAGTTCGTCTCATACAACGACCGTTGACAACCACAAATTAAATAATATATAATATTATCATCGCCTAGTAGTACTGATTATATGGGGGTCGAAATGTCCTGGTGTCGAGATATCTTTGGGGTCGAGTTGTCAGAAGATTTTGATTTTGGGGTCGAGATGTCCTGGGGTCGAGATGTCTTGGGGTCGAAGTGTCTGGACAGCCTTGATAAACTACTTGAGGGGATATCGCCAAATAACGTCTCAGGACAGGATACAATCTCACTAAGATCCATAAAGATATACACCACGACTACTCGGGTTCAATATCATTGTCCCACACCAGTGCATATGAATAATACACTTAGTCAGGGGCAGTGGGTAAGATCTTGTAAATAGGGGCTCTGTTAGTATCAATGCACTATCCTCAGCTGACGTCGCGCATGTGAGTAATCGGAAGCGATGATAAGTTGATAACTAATGTAACATAGCGTCTGATGTGGTTCTGTATTCCTTTTGCCGGACTTGTCGGACTTTAAACCGTGGTCTCGTGTCGGTGCTGTACACAGTGCATGTAAAAGAACCAGAGAAGACTCTGGACTAGGTCTGTATCATTGCACTATCCTCCAAAAATCTAAAATGACTAATCTATTCAGGAGGCGGTAACCGGTAGCGACGATAAATAAACGTAATAAAAAAAACACTACTGGTTGCCCATTTGGGCGACTAGCAGTTTACCTAACAACACCTTTCCTGGGCAGTGATGATAGGTTACAGTGGTATACAAGTCAGCGACCTTAACAACTCGACCACGGAGGCGGATAATGTGGCGAATCGAATAATACCCTTTGTGGTATTTAAAGTTAATTAGGTTAGACTCGTAGACTTTGTGAACGGTGACCTTTGACGATCGAAAATGGCTACAGCAGCTAAAGTACGTAAGAAAGAACTAACTTAATAGGCATTGCGTATTTAGGGATATTCTCACTTCTATCGTAGAACTATCCAGATTGATTTATTTCCATAGAATCAAATAGTATATATATGAAGAACCAAATTTGAAACTAATTTATTTAACAAATGACAGCATGTAGGCAGGTCACGTCAAGGTCTTGAATAAAAATGAATTATGAATGTAGTTTTTTTATTCTTCTACTGGCCATCAATCATTTTCTGATTATAGATCTTGAATGTCCATACACTGCAAACAATTCAAGTGATTGAATAAACAACATGTTACCTTTCAAATTCATTCACAAAAATATTTTAATAAAATGATTAAAAACGATTGTTTAATTTTTGAGAGAAGTTGATAGAATGGAGTCACAGGCACAAGACACAATTTTGTTGCCCTATGGTCATATAGTAAGTATTGTTTACTAAAGGCAACCAACTGAAATGAAACATGCATGCAGAAACATCGATGAGAAACTAGGTAAAAACGACCAGATCACTGATATGCCCTTGTGGTCCCGACTGGAAGGGGTGCTAGTCAAAACGTACACGCATTTTAAGTCAAAACGTACACGCATTTTAAGTCAAAACGTACCCAACTATAAGTCAAAACGTACCCACTCAAGAAGTAAAGCGTACCCAAATAGATAGTCAAATATACTAATGGAAAAAAGAAACTGTGCATCAACTGCAGGCATGGCATTTTCTAATGACAAAACACAAGAACATGAGTTTTGGTATACTGTTACCTGATGACATGATAATCTCGAAATCTGTATGATTTGACACTCGGCACCGTGGCACGCCTTTGAAGAGATGTGGTGTAAAATGTCAGTTCAGGGCTTGACAACGACGACGCATAGACGACACTAAACGAGTGAAGAATGCTTGTGGAATGTTGTTCCATATCCCAACCAACATTTGTCCCAAAGCAGCTAATGTCAATGGCTGATTTGGGGCCTGACGTAGACGTCGCCCCATTTCATCCCATGCGTGCTCGGTAGGAGACAGGTCTGGAGAAAGAAACAGATGGCCAGGGAAGGACCGTTATCTTGTGCTGTCTGTCACAACACGAGCCACGTGTGGACGGGCATATCTTGCTGAAATGTGACGTTACGTCCTTGTCCTTGAATGAACGATTGCATATGAGGCCGAATGATTTCTTCCCTGTATCGCAGGCCTGTTAGATTGCCATTCACAATGACAAGTTGGGTCCGCCCATGAGATGTGATACCTCCCCATACCATAACGCTGCCGCCGCCAAACGCTAGACATTGAACTACGCACGCGTCAGCATACCGTTCACCTGGACGTCTGTATACCATTGCCCTGCCATCTGAGCCGTCCAGGTGAAATCTTGACTCGTCGGTGAACAGAACACCGTCCCAATCTTGTCTCCTGTACCGTAGATGCTGTCAGCACCAGGCAAGACGTGCCTGTCGGTGACGTTGGAGCAGGCCGGATAATGCGCTCCCTCAGTCGGTCCCGTACAGTCCTGGAACTGATTGGACGACGGCCAGGAATGGTCCGAGAGGTCAAACTGGAACTCTGGAATCTATTTCTGAGATGAGTCAGTGGACGGCCGATCCGAGGCAAGTCCCTCATGTTTCCATTCTGTTGAAAACGTCTCCATAGAGATGTTATCGTGTTTCGATGGACACCAAAATGTCTGGCAACTTCAATTTGGGCCATTCCAGTTTCAAGCATACACACAGCGCAAAGACGTTGAATTTCTGTAAGCCGTGGCATGACGTACGCACAATTCAGGTTGAAATTAACATGTTTTTTACAATATTTAGAGCCTAGTGAATAATGAACTGTTCTTAAATTTTCAAAATCAGGTGTGTAAACTTTGTGTATCAAACATCTTGTAGAAAGTTAGTCAGTACGTTTTGCACGAAGTGCATGTGCCACTCGGGAAACATGACATAAAATTTGATGCAAAATGATTTCCCAAGTGTTTATTGACCGTTTTGTTTTTACCTTCTAAAATATCTTTTTGTGTGTAACATTTTCTGTTGTGACCAGTTTCTTTGTTCCATTAGTATATATCATTGTGGTTGATATATTTTGCATTGACTAGACTACTAGTTCATGAGAACGAAGTGGTATGTCATTGTACAGACCGTGAGACACAATGGAATGCAGGATTCTGGAATTCGGGCAGTGTATTCTAGGCAGGATGTCCTAAAACTGTCAAACTTCCTGTCCACTCGAGGACAAACACATCGCCGCTAACTGGCGACGGTGTCATTGGAATTCCATTTTAGATATTTGGTCAGTTGGCCATTTGGAATTTTAAACAGAACTAAACAAGTATATACAGAACATTCTTTTAATTTATTATATGTGTGTTCAAAGGTCTTCAATCAACACCAATTAACCCGGATTAATGTCTTCAATCAAATCCAATTATCATTGATCAATCGGCCATCATATCTGCAAACACTCCAGCATTATCATGAATTAAAGCAAGCGTGTTTCCAATTACCAACACAAACAAATTAACAAATATCAAATTCTTTTATGCAATCCATAACTCACAGGAACAAATACCTTCATGCATGTTGAGAAAAAAATTTACCAATTTATATGCATATTTTAATCTCAAGTATACCATTTTTTTCTCATCCTAATACCTTTTAAGTATGATTTTACCTATCTACAACTTTTCACTTGACACATAATATTTCCAATCTATTTCCAGTTATTCAATCTCTATTATCCCACGGGTACGTTTTGACTTATGGTAGGGTACGGTACGTTTTGACTTCTGGGTGGGTACGTTTTGACTTCTACTTGGGTACGTTTTGACTTATACCCAGGGTACGTTTTGACTTATACCCAGGGTACGTTTTGACTTTAGTACGTTTTGACTGGAACTCACTGGAAGACCTTATTCTATCAACAAATACTTTTTATTTCATGGAGATCGGTCAAATAACACCAGAATGGCACATTGTTTCATCGTGACGTTACATGTGACATTTTACTATCGATGCATGTTTCGAAATAACAGATCGAAAACAATTGTGTAATGTCTTATATATAAGACTACCACCAACATGTTACTTACCCACTTTCCAAAAAAGTAATCCTTGTGAATGCCACTTGTGCCTTGTCCCAAAATGATAGTATTAGTATAGTTACTGTTAAGACAATTTCCAAAATGCCAACCTATGTAGAAATGTCGATCTGTGGTAAGAATTTGATTGTTTCAGATTTAATGACATGCATTGCTAATTATCACAGGGTTATGAAAGAAGACCACTGTAGAAAAGTCTTCAACTAATACTCTCTAAAAAAAAAATGTGAACCTGGAATGTCAGAAATGTATAGTTATCCATCTATATTAGTCCGTTGTTAATATTTTGTTTGTGTTTGTTTTTCAGACTTTATATTGTGTATGTCAAGCTTGAAGCAGGCTACAGGGTCAAGAGCCTAGAAATGTATAGTTATCCATCTATATTAGTCCGTTGTTAATATTTTGTTTGTGTTTGTTTTTCAGACTTTATATTGTGTATGTCAAGCTTGAAGCGGGCTACAGGGTCAAGAGCCTAGAAATGTATAGTTATCCATCTATATTAGTCCGTTGTTAATATTTTGTTTGTGTTTGTTTTTTCAGACTTGTATACGGCATATGTCAAGCTTGAAGCAGGCTACAGGGTCAGACTCAAGAACTGTAGCTTCATATCAAAAGTTCTACGCCAGAAAACAAAAGTCTTTTGTAAGATTTAGTTTAAAGTTATTTTCAAAAAACTTGTATTCTGTTAGGTCACCCTACACTACATATAATATTCTCCAATATGTTTGTTTTACGTTTATTTATCGTTGCTACCGGTTACCCATATGAGCAACGCCTCCTGAAGATATTAGTCATTTTAGATTTTTGGAGGATAGTGTAATGATACAGAGACCCATTCCAGAGTAAAGCACCGACATGAGACCTCGGTTTAAAGTCCCATCTGAAACACTGTTAATTGTATTCGGGTCAGGCGGGGGATCAAACATGCGATCCCTCGATTACCAATCCATGTTAACCACTGGACTACAGATCCGTCTGTAACACTAATCTTCTAATTAACTTGTATTCTGAAAGGTCTGTCAACACTAATCTATAATTCCATTGCACCATGGATGATTCAAATGAAATAACTGGGTGTTGAAACTATGTCAACTTAATGCAAAACTTTGCATGAGCCCAATAGTAGAAATATTTCAAATCATTACACAAACCGTTACCAATTTATTCAAATGTGTCGCTGAGGTCAAAAACTTGGACAATATTTCACGTTAATGGGAATCTTAGTTATATTCCTGTTAAAAATGAAATTGGACGACCTATACCTATCTGTAGGTAATTGAAATATGGACAGATGTACGCACAACGTACACTTATAAGCATCATGAGACAATCTGGATTAAAGAGTCTTGGATAAGGGTATTTTCACTTGTAGTTATGATGGGACTCGAACTCACAACCTGTCAGTTACAAAGTGGACACCGTTTCCTTTTTGCATATTTATTGTACCATGTTTGTTCCAATGGGGAACATAAATGAGCATATTATTGTCGACTAATTTAAGAATTTTGTGAAAACTGGTCAGACTCTGTAACATATTTTTGTCATAACCTCTACCAATTTGTCGACGTGGCGAGGAACCTCTACCAATTTGTCGACATGGCGAGGCACCTCTACCAATTTGTCGACATGGCGAGGCACCTCTACCAATTTGTCGACATGGCGAGGCACCTCTACCAATTTGTCGACATGGCGAGGCACCTCTACCAATTTGTCGACATGGCGAGGCAACAACAGTCTGGTGCCCTCTTTTGTGTTGTAAGTTGTATTTAGAGATATTTGCAGATAGATTTTGATTTCTTTCACAGGTGACGGCTCATAATGTTCGACTGATTTTTTGTATACATTTAATCTAGCAAAATATAATTGATCTTGTCTTTTATATTCCAGCTCAACTATCACAAAGAAGAGCGAAGTACGTTTTTCAGATTTTCCGCTATATGGACCCTAATACTACCAGTTGTAGGGTGGGCTTATGTTCTTGACTGGAACGGAACAAAAGGCAGAAAACCATAAATGACAACAACAGATTTGTTCACCTACAATGACTGATACTTGTTCATTAAGTCACTAAAACAACAGTAATTGTTTGGGTTTTTAAATTAGTGTGATGACAACTTAACACTTGACCAAAATGTTCAAATAAACTTAAAAAGAATCACTTGAGTTTTATTTTTATCATCAGATCCTCTATGTTCACAAGGTTAATGTATTGTGAAAACCCTTCCTATGTGTTTCATCATTGTGGCTGTCACAGTATTGTTCAAAATGACATCACTTATGCTTCACCAGACCCTTCATGCTGTTACCAATACCACATACATAGATATTATAGTAGCCAAACCAGCATTTATATTTAAAAAAGTCCAGAATCTCATGTCCCCCTAATCGCTGGGGTACATGTAGATATGCTGACTGCTTATCCACTGCCGATCTTGTGTAGTCTCCATGGGTGTAGATATGCTGACTGCTTATCCACTGCAGAATCTTGTGTAGTCTCCATGGGTGTAGATATGCTGACTGTTTATCCACTGCTGATCTTGTGTAGTCTCCATGGGTGTAGATATGCTGACTGCTTGTCCACTGCCGATCTTGTGTAGTCTCCATGGGGGTAGATATGCTCACTGCTTATCCACTGCTGATCTTGTGTAGTCTCCATGGGTGTAGATATGCTCACTGCTTATCCACTGCAGAATCTCATGTAGTCTCCATGGGTGTAGATATGCTCACTGCTTATCCACTGCCGATCTTTTGTAGTCTCCATGGGTGTAGATATGCTCACTGCTTATCCACTGCCGATCTTGTGTAGTCTCCATGGGTGTAGATATGCTCACTGCTTATCCACTGCAGAATCTCATGTAGTCTCCATGGGTGTAGATATGCTCACTGCTTATCCACTGCAGAATCTCATGTAGTCTCCATGGGGGTAGATATGCTCACTGCTTATCCACTGCCGATCTTGTGTAGTCTCCATGGGGGTAGATATGCTCACTGCTTATCCATTGCCGATCTTGTGTAGTCTCCATGGGTGTAGATATACTGACTGCTTATCCACTGCAGAATCTCATGTAGTCCTGCTTATCCATTGTAGAATCTTGTGTAGTCTCCATGGGTGTAGATATGCTGACTGCTTATCCACTGCAGAATCTCATGTAGTCCTGCTTATCCATTGTAGAGTCTTGTGTTGTCTCCATGGGGGTAGATATGCTGACTGCTTATCCACTGCTGATCTCATGTAGTCCTGCTTATCCATTGCAGAATCTCATGTAGTCTGTATGGGTGTAGATATGCTGACTGCTTATCCACTGCCGATCTTGTGTGTCTCCATGGGTGTAGATATGCTCACTGCTTATCCACTGCTGATCTTGTGTAGTCTCCATGGGGGTAGATATGCTGACTGCTTATCCACTGCCGATCTTGTGTAGTCTCCATGGGGGTAGATATGCTGACTGCTTATCCACTGCTGATCTTGTGTAGTCTCCATGGGTGTAGATATGCTGACTGCTTATCCACTGCCGATCTTGTGTAGTCTCCATGGGGGTAGATATGCTCACTGCTTATCCACTGCTGATCTTGTGTAGTCTCCATGGGTGTAGATATGCTGACTGCTTGTCCACTGCCGATCTTGTGTAGTCTCCATGGGGGTAGATATGCTCACTGCTTATCCACTGCTGATCTTGTGTAGTCTCCATGGGTGTAGATATGCTGACTGCTTGTCCACTGCCGATCTTGTGTAGTCTCCATGGGTGTAGATATGCTGACTGCTTGTCCACTGCCGATCTTGTGTAGTCTCCATGGGTGTAGATATGCTCACTGCTTATCCACTGCTGATCTTGTGTAGTCTCCATGGGGGTAGATATACTGACTGCTTATCCACTGCATAATCTTGTGTAGTCTCGGTATTTTAAATCTCTATGGGGGCTCGTGTCGGTGTTTTACACTGTGCACGTAAAAGAACGAGAGGAGACTGTAATGGGTATCTGTCTATCATTTAACTATCCTCCAAAAATCTAAAATGACTAATCTCTTCAGGAGGTGTCGCTCATATGGGCAGGTAGCGACGATAAATAAACGTAAAAAAAATATGGCTGTCGGAACTTCGATCTAGCATTCTTCCAATTGGCATGATCCTAGGTATATGTCTTCGATATCAAGTGGAACCCCGCTTATATCGGCAGGACAAATCAGATCTGATGGGTTTTTTAACAGGGTTCGTCAGAACGTACTACCGTAACTAAAGTTGCAGAATTTGTCTACCCTTTGGTGGCAATCTGGTGTATTTTCTGCCATTCCAATGTAAACTGGAATCAACGAGATGATAGCTTATCTATACCTCGTCTGACCCAGTGTGTGGCAAGCTTTTGAGGGCAGTATCTGTCAACGATTGCATGCAGGCGACTGACCCTTCACGGACCAATGGCACATGTAGGAAAAGCTTCGATCAATAGCATCCTTGCAACGTTTGTTCTAATGGTTATTGGGGTCATCAACAACATCATCTTGTGAACCAATCGTAGGAGTGTTTCTAACTTCATGGTCATCAAATTTGCTCGAGACAGAAAATGAGACATGCATACAATGTCATTGACTTTCACGTCCAAAAGTAGTCCAAATATCGGACTTGAAAAATGTGACATTTTACTATCAAGGTATTTTTCAAAATCTAAACGCTAAACCTCAATTACGAAATATCAGATAAAAAGTATGTAGATGTCTTATATATAGGACTAGTCCAAAAGAAACTTAAATTATGTCCCGTTTGTACTTTTACTATTGTACAATTTAGCACATAACATTACCTGTATTCAGTTTAATACAGCCATCACATATTTTCATGTGTAATACAACCTGTAAGGATTCTTATTGGTTGAGAAATCCTTATTCTTGCAAAGGAAATAATGATAAAAACAGGAAACCAATTAAGAGGACTAATTACCGTTATGAGTATTCAAGGGCAGTAACTGACACATACTAATCTACTGTTGTGAGTATTCAAGGGCAGTAACTGACACATACTAATCTACTGTTGTGAGTATTCAAGGGCAGTAACTGACACATACTAATCTACTGTTGTGAGTATTCAAGGGCAGTAACTGACACATACTAATCTACTGTTGTGAGTATTCAAGGGCAGTAACTGACACATACTAATCTACTGTTGTGAGTATTCAAGGGCAGTAACTGACACATACTAATCTACTGTTGTGAGTATTCAAGGGCAGTAACTGACACATACTAATCTACTGTTGTGAGTATTCAAGGGCAGTAACTGACACATACTAATCTACTGTTGTGAGTATTCAAGGGCAGTAACTGACACATACTAATCTACTGTTGTGAGTATTCAAGGGCAGTAACTGACACATACTAATCTACTGTTGTGAGTATTCAAGGGCAGTAACTGACAACTAATAATCTACTGTTGTGAGTATTCAAGGGCAGTAACTGACAACTAATATATCTCATTCATTTAACTGGGTGTACTTCGTCGACATCAAGAGGACAGGTGCATATTATCTAGGTAACATAAGGATTTAATCTATGCTTTTATGTCCAATAAGTAGGTGTGTTCTTCACTAAGCTATACCCTATTATAGTAGATCCGGCCATTGTGTCCACTCGTACGACCTAAAATATAGTTATGGCTAGGACTATCGAGAATAGATGTTGATGGTATTTTTAATGTCAGTGATTCACATCGATAATATTAATACGAAATAGCATGGTGACATTCATTATACAAAGTCACGATCTCAACTGCACAAAGTCACGATTTCAACTGCACGAATTCACGATTTCAGCTTTATGATTTCACGATTTCAAATACACAAATTCACGATTTTTTTAAGTTGAACTTGTGAATTCGTAGTTGAAATGGTGGATTGATGAATGAGCGAATGCCACCACCGACGTTCGTATAGTAATGACTTCATTTCATACAGGCGTAAAACTAGCACCAGCGGAAACAGCACCAACCATTGTCCATGATGCAATCCACAGACACTTGGTGAACGGTCCATTTGCATATTTGTCATTTTAGCGTTTTGTGATGGTTAAATTCATCATTGTTATTTAGCGTTTTGAAGTGCTTAAATTGTATATAATGTTCAACAAACATCTATTTTCAAGTTGTGAACACAGTATACATGTACTTTGTGAAGGGTCCATTAGCATCTGTATCATTTTGCTCCTCGGTTTTAAATCTCGTCATCAGAAAGACTGTGGTATATTAGTATGCTGTAGAGGGTTTAGTGTGCAGTGTGTTGAGCACTGACCCGCAATATACATATGTGTTCGAATTATATATATGTATGTTCCATTAATGTTAAACCCCTTGCGGGGACATAGACATGTTTTCATGGGCAGGCTTAGCCGACCTAAGCGGTTAAACAGTAATAAGCAATGCGTGTGAGGTGCCTTTCTCAATGACACTACATACGTAGCCTGACCGAGTATCGAACCCGGGACCGTTCGATTCCACGGACGCCACCGTTATAGTAATGGACTGGCCGTCAGAAGGCGCTGTAAGTGACACTTGACCCCGCCATACTTAAAACGTTTTAACGCGAGACTACAAGAGCAAATTAGAGGGCGTTCACCAGAAAGTGGAGTGTGAAGTAAAAAGTGTACTGCTAGCCAATGAGACCCATGAATATACTACAGACCACCATGTCATACAGCTGAGAATGTGAGCCTTCGATTGACCTTGAAAATGGTCATTTAGCGTCACGCATAGAGGACCGACGCCTACACTCCCCAGCTACAGCACCTTGAGGATACTAGTTTCATGGTCTCAAAGATGTATGTGACCCTGCCTTGGATCCGTAGATGGTCTTCAATATGGTCAACTTCTCTACGTCCCTGGTAGTGTAGGTCAACTTCCGGCTGTCCCGCGAACAAACCATTTAGCCGTGGGTGTAGCATCGTGCTTCATCGACGCTGCAATCACGAATGCCGACTCGTATTGCCCATCATGCCTCGTAGATCGTGGCGTCATGTTGATTGTGGTAATTATCGTCTGAAGGATAATTAAGACGATCCAGAACGACACCAGTCTGACCCCGTAGAGTATTGACCCCGATGTGTACCCGATATGCTTAAAAACGTTTTAACGTGGTATATTCGTTATTTATCTACATATAAATTATCAGAACATTTACATCGGCGAAATATATTACAATCGTTACATAGACATTTAAAGCGACATTACATCGCAACAAGCAAATAAAATGCATTTTTTCACGTATAAGCTATAAATGCATTGCTACTACAAATTCTTCTGAATACATTCGAACACTAACATTGAACCAATAAACAGTGCTTTTGTGTACAAACGTCGAGTATGATTTTATATAGCGGTCATCCACGCTCCTGAATTGGCGTTTGTTTGTCATTGTAGTCAATGCTAAATGCGTGATATATGCGCAGTGGATGCGCGTTCGCTTCAGGTGCAAAAGATCCGGAGATCGAGCCCCGCTGGAGCCGTTACTATTGTGCCCTTAGGCAAGGCATTTAAATTCCACATTGCCTCTTCTCTATCCTTCATGGCGATGGATTCCATCAAGAATGAGGTCTCGAGAGTGATTAATATAAGTTGAAAGAACTTGTTTCGCAATCGAGCTAAAATAAATTTGTATAAACTAATGCTAAACGCGCGATACTTTCGTTTAGAGATAATTTAACTAAGATTAGTCTACAAATAATATGCATAGGCACAAATGTGAGATATAATGGTAAATATGTACAATAAATCGTGTTATTCAGGATACACGCATTGTATTACGCATGCATGTCGACTCTATTTACATTATTTTGTTATGTCAACAAACCAAGTATACGACGTTTGTTTATTAGTTAAAATACTCAATTTTTGAGGCAAATATTTGGAACAAAATTATACCATGTAATAGGAAATTGCATTCTGCAGACATTTGCGTTTTCAACGATGTAGTGTCGCTTTAAGTAACAGAAACAATCAATTATTTTATATACATAACAACAGACAGGGCGTAATTGTGATATATATAATTATATGTCGCAGGTTTGATCCGGTTCTGATCCTAATAGTATATATAACAGTCTTTGAGATGAGAATATAAACCGAGATCTCGTGTATCGGTGCTATACATCGGCCATGTAAACGAACCAGTAATGCATCTGAAATTGGAGAGTCTTCTGTATATTGCACTATCCTCCAAAGGATAAAATGACTAAATATAAATCAATCTGAATGCGTCGCCCCGATGAACGAGGGGACAACGGTAAATAACGTATACAAAAGAAATAAAAATGTCTCTTCCAGGTAGGGGCCTACAATGCATTTCTATCGATAATCATGTGTGTGTTTTACGTTTATTTATCGTCGCTACCGGTTACCGATATGAGCGACGTCTCCTGAAGAGATTAGTCATTTTAGATTTTGGAGGATTGTGCAATGATACAGAGACCCACCCAGAGTCTCCTCTGGTTCTCTTACGTACACGGTGTAAAGTACCGACACGAGACCTCGGTTTAACGTCCCATCTGAAAGACTGTTAATTTTATTATGGTCAGACGGGGGATCGATCCTGCTATCTCTGGATTACCAGTCCAGCGTGTTAACCACTGGACTACATATCCGTCTGTTCTATAATCATGATAGTATTAACATTCTACATACACAAATGACACACGGCCATTCTTTTAAGACTTACAAAGAGTCAGTAAGGATAAGAACCAAACATAATGATATACACTGTAACAATAAGAGGCCGCTTCATAAAACTAAATGAACTTTGCATTGGTTATAATGTAGCCGGAACATAAACACTATTATCTTGAGCAATTAACACTATATAGGCCTACACAAATGCCATACAATAATGTCAAATAAAATAATTGAGAATTGAAGTTTACACTAATGGGCTTAAAAACCCAAATATCAGCTTTAATTAGATCAAAGATTAAGTGATTAGTAATGATTAATTGCGTGTACACAATTCATGTATTTGATGGTAAGTATGTCCCCATTTTCTTCACAATATGCTTGCTCAGGCGACGTGCACGCCTCGGTGGATCTGAGTGGTCCCTCTATGGCGCACAAACAGTATATTATGTACACACGCACCAACAAAGCGGATCTTATCACATTGAGCAGATTATAAAAGGCGTAAATATAAGTCGGTAGTCAAGCAAGAATAGTCGTGTCAGTACGTATGACATAGAAAGGTCACGCATAAACACACACACATACTATCTGAAATTACACACTTTTATGTCACACGTTCAAGGTATATGGGACATTATAGATTGACAAAATGGATTTATTATCATACCGATCTCATTCTGCTTCGCAATTAACGTTTAGATGATAATAACTTTATACATCGGAATTATTGTCAACATGTACACACATAGGTGGACACATAGGTGGACACATACATGATACGTGCTTTCATCGTCTTAATCTAGTTTACTAACAAAAACAGTTGGAGTTATATATTGAACAAACATTGAGACACTTTGAGGGGATAATCGACATTAAGTTGTGCTTGGGCCAACTCGAAGACACATTCAACGATATACAAGTATGTTCAAAGCGATCGGACGATGGGGATCGCAGGTTCGATCCAGTTTCAACTTTCCTTTCATGACAAACGTGTTCGGTACAAAGTCCAAGAAATATGGTGATCTTGACAACGAAGAAGAAATCTTCATTGACGCACTAGAGGAAATTGAGAACGAGTCGGATACTGAAGATAATATTATTGTTATGAGATCCGAACATCATAAGAGTGAACATAGTATTCCAAAAACTAGTGTCCAGGAAGACGAAAATGAACATAGGGTCGATGACGAGCAGATACCAGTAAGTGATTATATAGCAGATCAGTCACAGCTGGTAGCACAACTAGAATCAACTCCGGTAACGACGGTAGAGGTAGAAGAAATCTGTGTCCTAGAGAAACCGGAGTCAAATGATGCACTTTCTGCTAGCCAGACGGAGGCTGATGATGAACACTGCACTAGTGATAATACTCACGATACAGGAAGTGAAAGTGAAGACGAACCAGACGGTGTCGACGATGATCATCATATTAACCACAAGGACACGACACAAATGGTGAACAGTTCTAAACAGAACAATGGTCTCGTGAAAAGTTCAAGTGCCGCTATGTTTCAGAAAGTTCATAGACGCATGAATAGTTATACACTGAGACAATATAGCAAATTTGACAATGCACATGATGATGAAAACGATAATGTGATACATTGTGATGATGAGTGTTCGTACGATAATGTGGATAGTCACGTGACTGATAACGTAGAGCAAGTGCACGAGACAAAAAGTGAAAAGAAAACTAAGAGAAAGAAAAAGGTAGCTTTCTTTCAATTTTTCCGTGGCTTTTTTGGACTAAATTCTCGTTCAAAGTCGACACGGATTAAATGAATCTCTTTACAAATGTTGCAAATGGCTATATATACCAAATTTTATATATTTAGTTCCGCTAAAATTTCGTTCAAAGCGTCAGTAAGTATTATAGCTGTATCACTGACTGCGAAGAACCACACTTTGATCCAAACTGCAGTCGATGTTGGAACTGGTTTGTAACTATTGGAAAGAGTTATCTGTAATTCCGCAGAGACCAATAGAATGGCGAATTAGTTCCGGGTCGCGGGAATACAGTCGGCGAGTGTCGCAACAGGGACATACAGAACAAATCCGTAATCTAGAACAAATATCATATATGTCTTCATGGTATGGCATACTGTCGTCTAAAAACAAAGTACTGCTGCGACACTCGAAAACTATCCACTAGAATCTGATACGTGTTACCATATATGATCACAGGGATTCGGCACGTTTGGGGGTACTAGTATATATATTTAAGTACATAAATATATATACTAGTACCCCCAAACGTGCCGAATCTATATATATTTAAGTACTTAAATATATATACTAGTACCCCCAAACGTGCCGAATCCCTGTGTATATGATAACACGTTAGACCAGCAACACACTATTCTGTATATAAATAATTGGTCAGCTATAGCTCCATATCTTAAGGACCTTCTGCGAACGTCCACATGTGGCCGCCATCTTGGCTTGTCAACATGTGCATATACGCCTTAAAGCAGTGAGAAACACTACTATAAGAGGCAGTTTCCTAAAAACCAAATGAACTTTGCATTGGTTATAATGCAACAGGAACATAACAGTAATATCTTGAACAATTAACAAATAAAGTAGGTTTATTTTACATGCAAATTGTGAAATTTCTGCCAATTTGTAGTCCAATTTAGTAGTCATAATAAATGCAAACTTCATGTCATGACTGACGATGTTTGTGTGCAGTCAAACCATGCACGCCTTCACATACTATTCATTTTGCCACACATCCATTCCAAAAATCACCCACTGCTTTTAGAATATAAAGTTTATAAACACATATGGACAACCATGTACACTTTTAAATTTTTTTATAGACATAATGCCTTTTTCAATAAGTCATAAGTCTAAGAATCAGATATTGATCCAAAATAAATATAGTGGAAGCAAACATGTTTCAACATAATTCTGTCCGATTAGCGCAGTGGTTAGCGCTCTCGCTTTTCAACAATGCAACCGGGTTCGATCCACGGACCAGGAAGTATGTGAGATGGTACGGTGGTCGCCATACCGGACAGGTGGGTTTTCTCCGGGTACTCCGGTTTCTTCCCACAGGAATGACCACATTTATGCTCGAGAGTGATTTATATTAAGTTGTCAAACTTGCTGCGCAATCGTTGTAAAATAGATAAAGTTTAAACTTAAGCATAATTCTTTTATATTGTATTGTATTGTAGGTTTGCAAAGTTCAATTGGCTTTCAGTTGTCTGCTATATAGACTTTCGCGGAATGTCCTACTGCCATTCCAAGATGTCGGCCATAAATAGACGTTCGCAGAATGTCCTACTGCCATTCCAAAATTTCGGCCATAAATAGACTTTCGCGGAATGTCCTAATGGCAATCCAAGATGTCGGCCACAAATAGACTTTTCGCGGAATGCCCTAATGACAATCCAAGATGTCGGCCACAAATAGACTTTTCGCGGAATGCCCTAATGACAATCCAAGATGTCGGCCACAAATAGACTTTCGCGGAATGTCCTAATGGCAATCCAAGATGTCGGCCACAAATGTCCTACTATGGCCCTTTCCATACACTATATACGATGACACAATGTGGAATATTTAATAGATATGAATGATATATTTTAAGTATTTTAAGCCTGATATATGTATTGATTTAACGATACCATCAATAATATCAAACCACATTGCTGTGTGTTTTATGTTTATTTATCGTCGCTACCGGTTGCCCATATGAGCGACTCCTCCTGAAGAGATTAGTCATTTTAGATTTTTGGCCCATATGAGCGACGCCTCCTGAAGAGATTAGTCATTTTAGATTTTTGGAGGATAGTGCAATGATACAGACAGAGACCCATTCCAGAATCTCCTCTAGTTCTTATACGTGCACGATGTAAAGCACCGACACGAGACCTCGGTTTAAAGTCCCATCTGAAAGACCGTTAATTTTATTAGGGTCAGATGGGGGATCAAACCTGTGATCCCTGGATTACCAGTCCAGCGTTTTACCACTGAACTACAGATCCGTCTGTACCACATTGCTATGTACAAGCACTCATTATCATAGCTGTACAGTCACGTACAGTTAAGCGTTTACTTGTGATGTTTAGGGTAAATATTTAAAATAAACATTGTTATCATTAGAAGTATAGACAACTTTATATAGGAGTCTGACGTCACGTTAATGCATTATGATATATTGGGTTTAAAACAAGTATGTCGCAAACGTTTGCTCGCTGGAACATATGAAAGGTAGAAAAGAAAATTGCCATCATACACATAATAACCGGAGAGTAGCCATATGCCCCAATATGTATGTGCGACTTAGCCCCCCCCCCCCCATCCCGAACACAGTGAGTCGGCACGTTTGGGGGTACTAGTATATATATTTAAGTATATATATACTTAAATATATATACTAGTACCTATACTTAAATATATATACTAGTACCTATACTTAAATATATATACTAGTACCTATACTTAAATATATATACTAGTACCTATACTTAAATATATATACTAGTACCTATACTTAAATATATATACTAGTACCTATACTTAAATAAATATACTAGTACCCCCAAACGTGCCGAATCCCCATCCCTGTGATCCCGAAAGCAACCAAACAGCTCACCTCACCACTTCCTACTAAATTACCATTGTTCGTCTATTTTTCCCCCATACTCGCAACCGCCGATGCATATGGGCGAGTGAATGTATTGACATTGTTGGATGGATACTCATATTTACACTAGCATTTACGTCGTTGTCATATGAAATGGTCACACTATTCTATCTAAGACTTCTATCCAATATGTAGCATTTAGCTATCGGTAACCTGAGAGCGTACCAGACGACACTTCATATCGTATGCTAGGTGTTGATGCTCTGCTAAAACCAGGCATCCAAGCCACTATCACTATTGACACATTTTTATCTTTTCAAATATTTTTGAAAAATCATATTTGGTATATACGGGTACTAGGTGCACGGTATTCTGTATAGGTACTATACACTGACACGGTTCATGTTGAATACTGACACGGTTCATGTTAAATTTATTCTTTTGACAAAACTGAATGAAAAGTATGAATATTTCTGTTAAGAACATTTTATAAGATGAACAATGTCGGTTTACAGAACAAACTTATAATTTAGCTGGATTAGATCTGCCTCGGACAAAAATACCGAAATATCAATACACAAATACCTAACTATAAATATAGACACATACCTAAATATAAATAGACATATACCCAAATACCTAACTATAAATAGACAAATACCTAAATATAAATAGACATAGACATATACCCAAATACCTAACTATAAGACATATACCCAAATACCTAACTATAAATAGACAAATACATATACCCAAATACCTAACTATAAATAGACAAATACATATACCCAAATACCTAACTATAAATAGACAAATACATATACCCAAATACCTAACTATAAATAGACAAATACATATACCCAAATACCTAACTATAAATAGACAAATACATACGTATAAATAGGCATAATAGCGTAATCTATTATAGAGGCTAAATAACAAACTTAGTGTATTTATGCTATCCTCTTATTTTTGTTCTCAACTATATTGCAAACGTCGCAATTGTATCTATGAACAGTATTTTTTAATAGTATTAAGTGTTTATTTATAGTAGGATAGTACTAGATACCGTGGAGCCGTTACGAGTGTGCCCTTAGGCAAGGCATTTAAATTCCACGTTGCCTCTTCTCTCTCCCTCGTGGCGATGGATTCCATCAGGAATGAGGTCTCGAGAGTGATTTATATAAGTTGAAAGAACTTGTTTCGCAATCGAGCTAAAATAAATTTGTATAAACTAGATACCGTGACAGAATACGTCACAGTTCCAGAAGCATCTCTGCTTCTTCAACATGCCCGGTGTATAGCACCGATACATGATACTTAGTATTATTAGGGTGTGAATGGGATCAATCTCACCAGCCACGGTTCCGCAGTCCACTGTGTAAACCACTGGGCCACTGATATACAACATATATACATAAACCGTGAGTGTGTGTGCTTTTTTTAAATTTAATTTTATTTAACTTCGCTACCGGTTGCCAATTTGAGCGACGGACAGTTTACCTAACAACACATTTCATGTGCAGACTCGAGCGGTTAACCAGTACTTGGTGCACCAACTTCCGTAATAATCTGTCAACTTTTTCATATAAAGAGACATGGTATTCCGATCAGACACGGTCTGAGCGGGGCTCGAACCAGTGGCCATCAGTGATGATTGGTAAATCGTGAGTGTGTGTGTTTTACGTTTATGTATCGTCGCTACCAGATGCCCATATGAGCGACGCTTCTTGAAGAGATTAGTCATTTTAGATTGTTGGAGGATAGTGCAATGATATAGACAGAGACCCATTCCAGAGTCTCCTATGGTTCTTTTACGTGCACGGTGTAAAGCACCGACACGAAACCTCGGTTTAACATCCCATCTGAAAGACTGTTAATTTTATTAGAGTCAGACGGGGGATCGAACCTGCGATCCCTGGATTAGCAGTCCAGCGTGTTACCACTGGACTACTGATCCGTCTGTAAAATCGTGAGTGTGTTTCGAGTCTTATATATAGGCCTGCCCGTACCCATAGAATGGTACGTACGTGGCTAAGGAAACTTTACTGTCTAGGGTTAGGGTTTATGTGGCTATAAAGCATTTATATGGCTATAAATTACGTTTATATGGCAATAGAGAACAAAGAAATAACCACTTCATTTATACAATTTTGGGTATGCCCGCCCTAAGGCACTGTAAATGAAGGGATCAATGGTTGGGGCATGACCCCCATAAACAGTCAATAAACAACATCTGTATAAATTAAATAAAGATATACACGTCACGAATCATAAGACCTGCTTTGACATACTTTCAATGGATTAAAGTATTCATGTAAAATGTTATCACTGCGTGCCGTAAATTAGTCGTGAAATGCGGGCGCCATCGATATCACGAAATACGATTAAATTTCTATAACAAATCAATGAGATAGAAATGTGTACTGAGGTAATATTAAAATACTCAAGTACAATATAGTATTGCTTGCAAATATACACAATTTGGACTCGCCTTCCTTACTCTTTCATAGTTTTATACACATTTTTAGCTCGATTGCGAAACAACTTATATTAATCACTCTCGAGACCTCATTCCGGATGGAATCCATCGCCACGAGGGAGAGGGGCAACGTGGAAATTAAATGCCGTGCCTAAGGGCACACTCGTAACTGCTCAAGTTGGGTTCGAACTATTTCATAATAAGATGTGAGCCGAATAATCGTGCCAAACATATTACTAGCGATGAGATTTAGATACATTAGATATATTTGTATACATGTGTATGTATATTAATAAGCTTTGTTCACCTGTGTTTCAAATTGACATTTATATTTTTGTGTACATGTATATCTATGTTATGAAGATTTTGCTATACATTCATATTAGGAGTATAGATCTGATAAATGTTCCAGGTTAAATTTATTTATATCTCTTTCTATACATACGAGCCAGCAATGTCTCTTTAAAAATCATATATGATAGATTATAAATAAACGTTCATTTGTTTTGTAAATGTTGATTTCTCGTTGCTTATGACAACCAAGACTGCAGTACAAACAAACGTGTATATAGTAAATACACGCGTATATCGGAAACACGCATCCATTATAAGGCTATATACATTGTATATGTATAAATATCAGAGCTGTCAACCTTTTGAAATTGAATTGAGTGAGACTTTGTATTGAGCCCCGAAGGGGCGAGTTTCCTAGGGGGGTCCGGGGGCATGCCCCCCCGGAAATTTGTTTTCCCCTAGACCCTCTGAAATGCATTCTCCTGCTTTCTGGGAGGTATATTTTTCTCTCATATTTTGACCAAAAAATGAGGTTTTTTACACAAAACTAGTTCTGACACCTAGGTTGGCACTAGCAGTAGCCAATGGCTACTAATAATTGAAACATATTAGTTGAAATGGAATATACGGACGGACAAGGGTAATACGGGACAGACGGACAAGGGTAATCCTAGATGCCCCTCCACTATCGTGGTTGGGCACAGAAATGAAATAAAGTCCACGCTGTGCGACACGCGAAATCACACATCCGAAAATTCTTTAAAAAAGGACAAAGTCCACACCCAAAAAAAAATTGGCCAGGGGAGTCCTATAACAGCACAAAATTGTTTTTTCTCCATAACAATTTTACCCAACCAATGTTGTGACCACGCACGGTTACTGTTATCCGTCGGTTACTGGATAATTCGGCATTGCATTTAACCTGTTTCTGTCAAATTCTGTGTAGACAAATCAAAACTATATCACTTAGCCGGTAGTTAAATGTGTAAGATGATGATGCAAATAGCAATAATCACCAGGAAACAGTTAATACTTACACGTCACAAACTCGAAAGTTCGTAAACGTCCGACTTTCTTTTCCTCCGACACCGGATGACATTCAATTAGGTGGACTTGATTGCATACGCCGATCGTGATACCCGGACTATCCGCAGTTGCGACTTTCTAACCCCGTTACCCCGTATGTACCGATACTTGTAGAGTTACGATTTCATTGGTAGGGTTCGCTTTCTGGAAACCGTCAGACTTCGCAAATAGTTGTATATAAGGGTTTTTTATTATTATTTTTTTTTGGAAAATGCGTGAGAATCATTGATCAATGAGTGAGACCGTGAGATGGGACTCGATTGCGTGAGACTCACGCAGAATGCGTGAGAGTTGACAGGTCTGAAATATATTTAGGTGAAGTCGAGAATCATACAGTTTTCCCGACGTACGTTGACAGTTCTACGCCGAGCCTTGTATATAACGGGTTTACCACTAATGGGGCCGATTCCTGCTGAGTTTAACAGTGTACTCCCCGACATAAGGTCTAACCGATGGGGGTATATATATATATATATATGTGCATGCCTCCCACCATCAATAGTCATATTTAACTACATGTATTCGGATATAGATGCTGCCTGTTCAAATCTACAAATATTACCGCATGGTCCTGTATAGTCCAACACGTGCACGTTATTAGTACGTCTTGGTGAATGGTCTATTAGCATCTTTCAATATTGTAATTTTAAATTCATATTTGTTATTTAGCTGATTGGAATGCTTACATTTTGTAAAAATGTTAGATGTACATCCATTTAAGTTTTATATGCAAACTTAAAAAATCTTACTATAACTGTAAATGGCAAAGATGCTAATAGACAATACACATGCCTGCGTGTTCACCTCCGCGAGAGACGTGTCGCGTAGATTTTTTTAAATTTCAAGTTTATTTAACGTCGTTACCGGTTTCTCATTTGAGCAACGGGCAGTTTACCTAACAACACCGGTTAACAATTACTTGTTGCACCAACCTCCGTAAGAAACGTTTTCATATAAATGAAACACGGTCCGAGCTGGGCTGGAACCCGTGCCCACAAGTGATGATAGGATACAGTGGCATACAATCCAGCGACCATAACCACTCGACCACGTAGACGGTCTCGGATAGATATATCTTCAAGGTTACAATTTATTTGTCAAAGTATGTATTTATAACTAATGGACAATTCTGCGTACAGACTACAGCAGTGACATTGCACGAGACCAATACAAACTTCCGTTTCTTTCCTATAGATCCCCAAGAGAACTAGAAAGGCAATCCGAGGCTCCTGGAAGTGGTTTAAACTCTCTATGGCGGGATACTCGCACATGTTCAACTTACCGTCCGTGCTAATCGCCAACATCGTGTCTGCGTCTGGGAGGGAAATGTGAGCGAACGCCGGATTGTCTACTCAGGTGTCGCTCAAAACCTAACGTATCCATTTCAAAATACTACGCCTGTGGTCGAAATGCAGTGCGCCAGTCTAGGTTACCTACGATCCAATGACGCACTCTTCCCTGCTGCAGGTACAAACCACTTCCTAGATCGCATACAATATAAATTTACAGAACGAGATGTTTATTGAGTTATACAGGCCAATGGTTTAGATAAGTATGAATGGCCCGGTGGATTTTTCAAGTAAAATGGATATACTTATATAGACCAGGGGCGTTGCTAGCGATGGGGGCATGCTTCCCCCGAGAAATTGTGAATCCTACTTCAATGGTGCACTCTATTGCATTTAAATTTACGTCTTGGGTGTTCAAATTTCGATATTTTCAAAGATATGAATTTAACTCTTTAGTTTTTATGTTGTACAGAATGTATGCGACCTCCGACAACCCAACACTTCGTCAGACCCCTCTAGCCTTGATTGCATTTTTGGAGGTATTTAAATTGTTTCTGACTTCGACCATCTGCAGACCCGGACCTTCAGTGCCGTCTAGTAGCTACGTGCCTGTATTTATAATTAGTGGGGCATGCGTTATTCGTGTTTGTGGGGTGAATGTAAATCAAAATATATAATTGGCCATACGTGTTTACTGGCTCTAGCAAAGTGGGGGCAACTAGACCACGTCATTTTCAGCCGGAATTTTGGACGATGCTGATGTAGACATACAAGATATTTCACGTCTAAATCGCACAACAATCGCGACTTATGTGATCAAATTTGTATAAGACTGTCGACACAATAGAAACACGCAGTGAATACGTGTAATATCTTTACAGCAAATTTGATACACATGTTCATTTCTGCCAATTTTAGCCAAAATTATGGTGTGACAATGGATGGATTCAGTGCATAGTCAACAGTACTTATGTACTTATGAGGTAGTTTCTTTTTGTGTTTCAGGTATATTTATCGTTCCTACCGGTTGCCCACATAAGCGACGCCTCCTGAAGAGATTATTCATTTTAGATGTTGGAGGATAGTGCAATAATACAGACAGAGACCCATTCCAGAGTCTCCTCTGGTTCTTTTACGTGCATGGTGTACAGCACCAACACAAGACCTTGGTTTAAAGTCCCATCTGAAAGACTGTTAATTTTATTATGGTCAGACGGGTGATCGAACCTGTGATCCTTGGATTACCAGTCCAGTGTGTTACCACTGGACTACATATCCGTCTGGTAGTTTCTTTTCTTATACATTTATCTAGTCGCCCCTGGTTAAGCGGGGCTACGCCATCACAAGTTATTTATTTGGACGATAGTACAAGTTAAGTTATAGAAGATAGTACAAGTTATAGAAGATAGTACAAGTTATAGAAGATAATACAAGTTATAGAAGATAGTACAAGTTATAGAAGATAGTACAAGTTATAGAAGATAGTACAAGTTAAGTTATAGAAGATAGTACAAGTTGTAGAAGATAGTACAAGTTCTAGAAGATAATACAAGTTATAGAAGATAGTACATGTTGTAGAAGATAGTACATGTTGTAGAAGATAGTACACGTTATAGAAGATAGTACAAGTTCTAGAAGATAGTACAAGTTCTAGAAGATAGTACATGTTGTAGAAGATAGTACAAGTTATAGAAGATAGTACAAGCTATAGAAGATAGTACAAGTTGTAGAAGATAGTACAAGTTATAGAAGATAATACAAGTTGTAGAAGATAGTACAAGTTCTAGAAGATAATACAAGTTATAGAAGATAGTACAAGTTAAGTTGTAGAAGATAGTACAAGTTGTAGAAGATAGTACAAGTTGTAGAAGATAGTACAAGTTGTAGAAGATAGTACAAGTTGTAGAAGATAGTACAAGTTGTAGAAGATAGTACAAGATATAGAAGATAATACAAGTTGTAGAAGATAGTACAAGTTCTAGAAGATAATACAAGTTGTAGAAGATAATACAAGTTGTAGAAGATAATACAAGTTGTAGAAGATAATACAAGTTCTAGGAGATAGTACAAGTTCTAGAAGATAGTACAAGTTATAGAAGATAATACAAGTTATAGAAGATAGTACGAGTTATAGAAGATAATACGAGTTATAGAAGATAGTACAAGTTATAGAAGATAGTACAAGTTATAGAAGATAATACAAGTTATAGAAGATAGTACAAGTTATAGAAGATAATACAAGTTATAGAAGATAGTACAAGTTATAGAAGATAGTACAAGTTATAGAAGATAGTACAAGTTATAGAAGATAGTACAAGTTAAGTTATAGAAGATGGTACAAGTTGTAGAAGATAGTACAAGTTGTAGAAGATAATACAAGTTATAGAAGATAGTACATGTTGTAGAAGATAGTACATGTTGTAGAAGATAGTACAAGTTATAGAAGATAGTACAAGTTCTAGAAGATAGTACAAGTTCTAGAAGATAGTACATGTTGTAGAAGATAGTACAAGTTATAGAAGATAGTACAAGTTATAGAAGATAGTACAAGTTGTAGAAGATAGTACAAGTTATAGAAGATAATACAAGTTGTAGAAGATAGTATAAGTTGTAGAAGATAGTACAAGATATAGAAGATAATACAAGTTGTAGAAGATAGTACAAGTTCTAGAAGATAATACAAGTTCTAGAAGATAATACAAGTTGTAGAAGATAATACAAGTTGTAGAAGATAATACAAGTTGTAGAAGATAATACAAGTTCTAGGAGATAGTACAAGTTCTAGAAGATAGTACAAGTTACAAGTTCTAGAAGATAGTACAAGTTCTAGAAGATAGTACAAGTTGTAGGAGATAGTACAAGTTGTAGGAGATAGTACAAGTTCTAGAAGATAGTACAAGTTCTAGAAGATAATACAAGTTCTAGAAGATAGTACAAGTTATACTTATAGAAGACGCTCCAATTCCAGAAGAATCTCAGGCCCGTAGCCACACTGAGGCACACCGAGGCAGCTGCCTCGGTTACAATTTCCAAAGCCAAAAAAGTGAATAAATATAATGCAAAAAATATCCCAAAAGTTGCTGTATAAACTGTTGACTGCTAGAGAGCTGAAAAGTCAGCAGATACTAAGTAATTATATGTCTAAACTCAGAAAACGCAAGAAATCATTTCTATGCCCCAACAATTTTAAGGAGGAACATGACCCCCGAACCCCCCTAGATTGCCTCAGTTGAAATTTGTCTCTGTCTACGGTACTGGATTGATACATGAGACAGCGGTCTATAGTCCCATCTGAATTATATTTGTTATGTTATGAATATCTCATGTTGAATATGAAAATAAACTGAAACTAAACTGAAATACTGTTAATATACATGGGGGATCAATCAACCCTGTATGCAAAAGGAATGTAACCCATTCAACACCAAGTAACTCACATGGACTGGTCCATGATATTCATAAACCAATAAATGAATCAGAAAATCACATTTGGACAAGTTCATTTATCAAAATGGGTAATTATGTCTAAAAATAGTCATATCACTGGCAAAAAGTGCAGATCCTGATGAGCCGGCTCGTGACGAGCCGGCTCATCTGGATCTACACTTTTTGTAAGCCTATATAGAGGTCTGTGGTGTTGAAAGGGTTAAACCAGTTTGTTTTGTAAAATTGTAGATGTTGTACGTTAAAATAATTGTTTGGCAGTGGTAGTTTGGCTAGGTTAAACATTTTAATTTCCAATATTCATGATACAGTTTGACCAATGCACACATTATACATTTTAAAATATAGAGAAAAGATTAGTGTGTGTGTGTTTTACGTTTATTTATCGTCGCTACCGGTTGCCCATATGAGCGACGCCTCCTGAAGATATTAGTCATTTTAGATTTTGGAGGATAGCGCAATGATACAGACAGAGAACCATTCCAGAGTCTCCTCTGGTTCTTTTACATGCACGATGTAAAGCACCGACACAAGACCTCGGTTTAACGTCCCATCTGAAAGACTGTTAATTTTATTAGGGTCAGACGGGGGATCGAACCCGAGATCCCTGGATTACCAGTCCAGCGTGTTACCACTGGACTACAGATCCGTCTGTATAGTGCTATATGATCAGCTATGATGCTTTTTATACACAACGTTTTAGTGCAACCAGGCTGTGCAGTGTGTTCGGTAGGTGATTAGACATTTGTTAAGCAAAGAAAGAAGAAATATTTGTTTGTTTCAGTGTATAATCGAATTATACTTCACCGAATGAACATTGAAAGCATTATTATCACGAGCGGCTCTAGCACATAGCAGGAGTGATAATAATAGTTTTCTATGTTCATGAGTGAAATAATATTTGATCATTCACTTAACCCTTTCCTTCATAGAGATTTAGGTTAATATACTGTTATACATGTATCTGTATACAAACAACAGCTATTTAGCTATCATGCAGTAGATAAGTAGTCGCCATATCTATCCCACCTCCATAGATATTACTGGGACTACATAGAGATTTAGGTTAATATACTATTATATCTGCATACAAACGACAGCTATTTAGCTATCATGCAGTAGATAAGTAGTTGCCATATCATATCTATCCCACCTCCATAGATATTACTGGGACTACTAGAGATTTAGGTTAATATACTATTATATCTGCATACAAACGACAGCCATTTACTATCATGCAGTAGATAAGTAATTTAGCTTTAAAGAAAACATTACCAATATTGATATGAAGGAAGTCTTGTATGGGTTGTAATTTTACTTCATATTAACCATAGCACACTGCAAGTTAAAAATTATCTTGATAAAATTCCAACGGAGTAAATGTTCCAGCATGATCACAAATAATGTATGCCATTTACATTTCTGCTCCAAAGGTACATGTAACATAGCACACTGTGTAATGTACCTGTGGTCTGTTACTAGCCTGGGTTCCAGCCTGTCAATTTTTCACTTTTTCGCCGTTTTTATCATTTTCGCCAAACTGAGTTTTTATTAGCCAATGTTGCCATATTTCAGCCAATGGCTACTCTGGCGACTGGCAGCGCGTGCCCTGTATTTATATGACTATGACTAACCAGGTAAAATATATCGACGCCTGTTCCCAGACTAGTCTGCTCCATCAGTTCCTCTATTACGGATTATACTCAATGTTGCAGTTCACCTTGCCCCACAATTGGCTTGAATTACCCTGCCAGTAGTCAGGTAAATAAATCTCACACAAAATTAGACAGATTGAAGCTCAACAGTAAATATATACCGGTATTGAAATATAAAATTCGACCGTACCCCACCAAATAATAACAGAATCTAAACAGCTAGCAGGTAAGTTTTAAAATTTATATTTATGGAAATGCATGCAATATCAGTACTGTACAGTAAATCAATTATATTAATATAAAATAATTAGCACATTGAACGAGATATACTCTTTTTCTGTGTGGTGTGGTGTGTGGTGTGATGTGTGGTGTGTGTGTGGTGTGTGTTGTGTGTGTGTGTTGTTGTGTGTGGTGTGGTGTGGTGTGTGTGTGGTGTGTGTGGTGTGTGTGTGTGTGTGTGGTGTGGTGTGTGTGTGTGGTGGTGTGTGGTGTGTGGTGTGTGTGTGGTGTTTGTGTGGTTTGTATGTGTGCGTGTGGTGTTGTGGTGTGGTGTGGTGTGTTGTTGTGTGTTGTTGTGTGTGTGTGTGTGGTGTGTGTGGGTGGTGTGTGTTGGTGTGGTGTGGTGTTGTGTGTGGTGTGTGTGTGGTGGTGTGGTGGTGTGTGTGGGTGTGTGTGTGTGGTGTGGTGGTGTGTGTGGTGTTGTGTGTGTGGTGTGTGGGTGTGGTGTTGTGTGTGTGCGTGCGGTTGTGTGGTGTGGTGTGTTGTGTGGTGGTGGTGTGTGTGGCGTGTGTGTGTTGGTTGGGTGTTGTTGTGTGGTTGTGGTGTTGTGTGTGTTGTGTGTGGTGTGTGTGGTGGTGGTTGTGTGTGGTGTGTGTGGTGTGTGGTGTGTGTGTGTGGTGTGGTGTGTGTGGTGTGTGGGTGTTGGTGTGGTGTGTTGTGTGTGGTGTGTGTTGTGTGTGTGGTGTGTGTGGTGTGTATGGTGTGTGTGTGGTGTGGTGGGTGTGGTATGGTGTGGTGTGTGTGGTGTGGTATGGTGTGGTGTGGTGTGTGATGTGGTGTGTGTGTGGTGTTGTGTGGTGTGGTGGTATGGTGTGTGTGTGGTGTTGTGTGCGTGTCTGGTGTGGTGCTGTAGTATGGTGTGTGTGTGTACAAAATGTCCCTGCCAGTTATAATGAGAAAGTGATTGTTCAGCAGTATAGTAGAAATAGTAGAAATTGAAGGATCTTGCGACAAGAACGTGACATTTTATCCATAAGGCACCAAAAACCCATACCCGTACTAGGACCCACCCACTATTATAAAAAACATATATTTTTATAATAAAGGAGGGCGGCTAGGATAGAGGTACAGGTTTTTGACGCTTTGTGGAAAAATCTCAAGTTCCTGTGCACTTTGTCACTATTGGTAGGTGGGTGGGGTATAGCAAACTGGCTTTTTTATATAGTGTTGAGGCTTCAAACATCTATGATTGAGCTACATTGGCAATAAATCAAACATATTTAGTGGCGATTGACAATATCTTGGTAAAGTCTCCCTCCTGCCCGCGAAGACACGACGGTATTGGTACACGTATTCTCGTTGCAGTAGGTGTGCCCGACTCCTCGACGAGTACGACATTGTTTGTATCAAATCGAGGAATATTTGCTTTCTGAGTCTGTGCACATCCTACAATGTAGGCTTTCTTCTTTTCACCCATGATAGCCAAGAGAACTTTATCACCAATGTGTCCAATGCCCGGTTTATTGTACACCTGGATTATCCGTGGTCGTTTGCCCGACAACACAGTCCTCCTACCCAGTATGCTGTTGTCGACAACCTTCACACGAGACATCTTTATCAACTCATGTAGGCAGCATGTTGTGCTGAAATATCACAAAAGTCAGTTTGAAAACGAAGACTTCTAGCACCAGGTATGCAATAACTGAAAAGTTACCATTTTTATTGACAACATTTGTATGAATTTTCTTCTTCATGTATATCATTAAGTTATTCAGTATGTCCATCATGGATTTCATGCCTATCATGTATTTAGTTGTATGTAGTTATTCAGTATGCCCATCATGGATTTCATGCCTATCATGTATTTAGTTGTATGTAGTTATTCAGTATGCCCATCATGGATTTCATGCCTATCATGTATTTAGTTGTATGTAGTTATTCAGTATGCCCATCATGGATTTCATGCCTATCATGTATTTAGTTGTATGTAGTTATTCAGTATGCCCATCATGGATTTCATGCCTATCATGTATTTAGTTGTATGTAGTTATTCAGTATGCCCATCATGGATTTCATGCCTATCATGTATTTAGTTGTATGTAGTTATTCAGTATGCCCATCATGGATTTCATGCCTATCATGTATTTAGTTGTATGTAGTTATTCAGTATGCCCATCATGGATTTCATGCCTATCATGTATTTAGTGTATGTAGTTATTCATATGCCCATCATGGATTTCATGCCTATCATGTATTTAGTTGTATGTAGTTATTCAGTATGCCCATCATGGATTTCATGCCTATCATGTATTTAGTTGTATGTAGTTATTCAGTATGCCCATCATGGATTTCATGCCTATCATGTATTTAGTTGTATGTAGTTATTCAGTATGCCCATCATGGATTTCATGCCTATCATGTATTTAGTTGTATGTAGTTATTCAGTATGCCCATCATGGATTTCATGCCTATCATGTATTTAGTTGTATGTAGTTATTCAGTATGCCCATCATGGATTTCATGCCTATCATGTATTTAGTTGTATGTAGTTATTCAGTATGCCCATCATGGATTTCATGCCTATCATGTATTTAGTTGTATGTAGTTATTCAGTATGCCCATCATGGATTTCATGCCTATCATGTATTTAGTTGTATGTAGTTATTCAGTATGCCCATCATGGATTTCATGCCTATCATGTATTTAGTTGTATGTAGTTATTCAGTATGCCCATCATGGATTTCATGCCTA
>CM026404.1:64827798-64850222 GCA_014843695.1 Archivesica marissinica
TGATAGCCTTATAGACATGATAGCCTTATATACATATATACATGATAGCCTTATATACATGATAGCCTTATATACATATATACA
This sequence comes from Archivesica marissinica, assembly GCA_014843695.1. Taxonomy (NCBI): domain Eukaryota; kingdom Metazoa; phylum Mollusca; class Bivalvia; order Venerida; family Vesicomyidae; genus Archivesica; species Archivesica marissinica. The sequence continues at coordinate 64,827,883 of CM026404.1, forward strand.
TGATAGCCTTATATACATGATAGCCTTATATACATATAGACATGATGGCCTTATAGACATGATAGCCTTATATACATGATAGCCTTATATACATATAGACATGATAGCCTTATAGACATGATAGCCTTATATACATATAGACATGATAGCCTTATATACATGATAGCCTTATATACATATAGACATGATAGCCTTATAGACATGATAGCCTTATATACATATATACATGATAGCCTTATATACATGATAGCCTTATATACATATATACATGATAGCCTTATATACATGATAGCCTTATATACATATAGACATGATGGCCTTATAGACATGATAGCCTTATATACATGATAGCCTTATATACATATAGACATGATAGCCTTATAGACATGATAGCCTTATATACATATAGACATGATAGCCTTATATACATGATAGCCTTATATACATATAGACATGATAGCCTTATAGACATGATAGCCTTATATACATATATACATGATAGCCTTATATACATGATAGCCTTATATACATATATACATGATAGCCTTATATACATGATAGCCTTATATACATATAGACATGATAGCCTTATAGACATGATAGCCTTATAGACATATAGACATGATAGCCTTATAGACATGATAGCCTTATAGACATGATAGACATATAGACATGATAGCCTTATAGACATGATAGCCTTATATACATGATAGCCTTATAGACATGATAGCATTATAGACATATAGACATGATAGCCTTATAGACATGATAGCCTTATAGACATATAGACATGATAGCCTTATAGACATGATAGCCTTATATACATATAGACATGATAGCCTTATAGACATGATAGCCTTATAGACATGATAGCCTTATATACATATAGACATGATAGCCTTATAGACATGATAGCCTTATAGACATGATAGCCTTATAGACATATATACATGATAGCCTTATAGACATATATACATGATAGCCTTATAGACATGATAGCCTTATATACATGATGAGGATTATATATCATGATAGTTTATTAGACCTATAGCCCTTTATACATGATAGCCTTAGGACTTGATAGCTTATATACAGATAATCCTAAGACATGTAGCCTTATAGACATATAGCCTTATAGACTATGATTAGCCTTATATACATTAAACCGTATATACATGATAGCCTATAGAGATTGATACCTTACAGATTCATGATAGCCTTATAGTACAATGTAGTTATTCAGTATGCCCATCATAGATTTCATGCCTATCATGTATTTAGTTGTATGTAGTTATTCAGTATGCCCATCATAGATTTCATGCCTATCATGTATTTAGTTGTATGTAGTTATTCAGTATGCCCATCATGGATTTCATGCCTATCATGTATTTAGTTAGTTTATACAAATTTATTTTAGCTCAATTGCGAAACAAGTTATTTCAACTTATATAAATCACTCTTGAGACCTCATTCCTGATGGAATCCATCGCCATGAGGGAGAGAGAAGAGGCAACGTGGAATTAAATGCCTTGGCTAAGGGCACAATCGTAACGGCTCCAGTGGGGCTCGAACTCCTGGAGCCGTTACGATTGTGCCCTTAGGCAAGGCATTTAATTCCACGTTGCCTCTTCTCTCTCCCTCATGGCGATGGATTCCATCAGGAATGAGGTCTCGAGAGTGATTTATATAAGTTGAAATAACTTGTTTCGCAATCGAGCTAAAATAAATTTGTATTTAGTTGTATGTAGTTATTCAGTATGCCTATTTGTCCGACTAGTGCATTTGTTAGCTCCTCTCGCTCTCACCTATGCAACCCGATGGTAGTCACCAGATCGGACAGGGGGTTCACCGGGTACTCCTGTTTCTTTGCATTGGTTCCTGTAAGTGCAGAGGTACATCAATTGCAAAGCTCAAGCAAGAGCGTAGGGCGAGTTGGATGAAATATTCGCCCCGAGCTGCCTCAATTCATATACATTAAGACTATAATTATAGAGACCACGGGACACTTCTCCATAATATGCCAAAACCTTCTTCCGAATATACCAACAAATGTTTCGTAATATACCAAATGTTTTCCCCTAATATACTTGAGGCGACACTATATTGCCAAAAATATATAGTGTACGTATAAATAACCATTGCTACTACAAATTCTTCCGAAGTAATTCGAACACTAAGTTTTAAATGTGTGATATTGTCGTTTAGAGAAATTAAATTTTTAATTAATTAATTTAACTAAAATTAAATGGGAGATACAGCGCCACGGTTAATCTGTACCAAAAAACATCGTATACGACGCTTGTTTAATTGTTGATTTTCACCGATGTAGTGTCGCTTTAATTCTCTCTGATATCCCAAAAACCTAAAATACCCAAGCATCATTATTACTGTGTGTGTGTAGAGACTTAGTCTTTGGATGTGTATGCAAGGTTCAAAGCAATAACTTTGGCGTTGTTTGAAGAACTGATAATGTTTTATGCATAATTAATTTCTGAAATCAGACTATTCTTGGCCAAAATTCAAGGTCATTGTCATTCTTGAGGGTGGGACTTGTTAGGGGGGGTATGGAACAACCCATAGAAACAGTTTTCAAGTCACCAAATATTTTATTTGCTGTTTTTTTATAGGATATTTGGAAATATGTAATTGTTGATATTTAGTCAAAGTTCATGGTCATTAGTAGGTTGGGGACTTACTGTGGGCATAGAGAATTAGTCATTGGATGTGTAAGCAAAGTTTCAAAGCAATAACTTTGAATGGTTTTGAGAAATGTTAATATTGGAGGTGTTTTTTAAATGCATAAATTTCGGAAATTGGACTATGTTTGACCATAATTCAAAGTCATGGTCACTCTTGGGGGTGGGATTTGTTAGCGGTGTAGGGAACAACCCATAGAAACAGTAGGCAAGTTATCAAAGAATTCTATTTGCCCGGTTTTTAGTGATATGCACATATGGAATTGTTAATTTTTAGCCAAATTTCAAGGTCACTGGTAGTGTTGAGGGACATACTGTGTGTGTAGAGTATTAGTCCTCGAATGTGTATGCAAAGTTTAAAAGCAATAACTTTGAAGGGTTTTGAGAAATGTTAATGCTTGATTTTTTGTAACGCATAAATAATTTCTGAAATTGGGACTATTTTAGTCCAAATTCAAGGTCATGGATACTCTCTAGTCCTGGGGCGGGGAGCTTGTTAGGGTGGTAGGGAACAACCCCTAGAAACAGAACAGTATGCCAGACATCAAAGCATTATATTTGACAGATTCGCCACCAAAAAGATGAGCTTAATCTCGCTGTGGGAGGGACAAAAACAGATAGTTTGTTCCAAAGCCATCCGACATCAATACATATATGCTAAATTGAATTTTTATTTAGTATTTATACATACCGGTCAAATCGAACACATAATTTGAAACCTTTACAAAATTTTAAAGAAATTGGCGATATTCATAAAATGGTAACAAAAGATAGATCTCTAGGCAAACTGATTTGATATTTGAATAATTTGCCAATCAAATTCATCATTCATTGCCATCTGTAATAAGGTTTAAATGTTAAAACAATATTTTTATGCTTAAGTTAACTTAACTTAAGTTTCACTGGAAAGACTGTTGACCAACACTTTACCGTATACTCCTATACTGCAAAGGTGCTGCTATAGTGTGCATTATCTGTGCACACACGTTCCATTATCTGTGCACACACGTTCATTTACCTTATGCTCCTATCCTGCAAAGGCGCTGCTATAGTGTGCATTATCTGTGCACACACACGTTCATTTACCTTATACTCCTATCCTGCAAAGGCGCTGCTATAGTGTGCATTATCTGTGCACACACGTTCATTTACCTTATGCTCCTATACTGCAAAGGCGCTGCTATAGTGTGCATTATCTGTACACACACGTTCATTTACCTTATGCTCCTATACTGCAAAGGCCAAAGGTGCTGCTATAGTGTGCATTATCTGTGCACACACGTTCATTTACCGTATGCTCCTATACTGCAAAGGCGCTGCTATAGTGTGCATTATCTGTGCACACACGTTCATTTACCTTATGCTCCTATACTGCAAAGGTGCTGCTATAGTGTGCATTATCTGTGCACACACGTTCATTTACCGTATGCTCCTATACTGCAAAGGCGCTGCTATAGTGTGCATTATCTGTGCACACACGTTCATTTACCTTATGCTCCTATACTGCAAAGGCGCTGCTATAGTGTGCATTATCTGTGCACACACGTTCATTTACCTTATGCTCCTATCCTGCAAAGGTGCTGCTATAGTGTGCATTATCTGTGCACACACGTTCATTTACCGTATGCTCCTATACTGCAAAGGTGCTGCTATAGTGTGCATTATCTGTGCACACACGTTCATTTACCTTATGCTCCTATACTGCAAAGGCGCTGCTATAGTGTGCATTATCTGTGCACACACGTTCATTTACCTTATGCTCCTATACTGCAAAGGTGCTGCTATAGTGTGCATTATCTGTGCACACACGTTCATTTACCGTATGCTCCTATACTGCAAAGGCGCTGCTATAGTGTGCATTATCTGTGCACACACGTTCATTTACCTTATGCTCCTATACTGCAAAGGCGCTGCTATAGTGTGCATTATCTGTGCACACACGTTCATTTACCTTATGCTCCTATACTGCAAAGGCGCTGCTATAGTGTGCATTATCTGTGCACACACGTTCATTTACCTTATGCTCCTATACTGCAAAGGCGCTGCTATAGTGTGCATTATCTGTGCACACACGTTCATTTACCTTATGCTCCTATACTGCAAAGGCGCTGCTATAGTGTGCATTATCTGTGCACACACATTCATTTACCTTATGCTCCTATACTGCAAAGGCGCTGCTATAGTGTGCATTATCTGTGCACACACGTTCATTTACCTTATGCTCCTATACTGCAAAGGCGCTGCTATAGTGTGCATTATCTGTGCACACACGTTCATTTACCTTATGCTCCTATACTGCAAAGGTGCTGCTATAGTGTGCATTATCTGTGCACACACGTTCATTTACCGTATGCTCCTATCCTGCAAAGGCGCTGCTATAGTGTGCATTATCTGTGCACACACACGTTCATTTACCTTATGCTCCTATCCTGCAAAGGCGCTGCTATAGTGTGCATTATCTGTGCACACACGTTCATTTACCTTATGCTCCTATACTGCAAAGGCGCTGCTATAGTGTGCATTATCTGTGCACACACGTTCATTTACCTTATACTCCTATACTGCAAAGGTGCTGCTATAGTGTGCATTATCTGTGCACACACATTCATTTACCTTATGCTCCTATACTGCAAAGGCGCTGCTATAGTGTGCATTATCTGTGCACACACGTTCATTTACCTTATGCTCCTATACTGCAAAAGCGCTGCTATAGTGTGCATTATCTGTGCACACACGTTCATTTACCTTATGCTCCTATACTGCAAAGGTGCTGCTATAGTGTGCATTATCTGTGCACACACGTTCATTTACCGTATGCTCCTATCCTGCAAAGGCGCTGCTATAGTGTGCATTATCTGTGCACACACACGTTCATTTACCTTATGCTCCTATCCTGCAAAGGCGCTGCTATAGTGTGCATTATCTGTGCACACACGTTCATTTACCTTATGCTCCTATACTGCAAAGGCGCTGCTATAGTGTGCATTATCTGTGCACACACATTCATTTACCTTATACTCCTATACTGCAAAGGTGCTGCTATAGTGTGCATTATCTGTGCACACACGTTCATTTACCTTATGCTCCTATCCTTAAAAGGCGCTGCTATAGTGTGCATTATCTGTGCACACACGTTCATTTACCTTATGCTCCTATCCTGCAAAGGCGCTGCTATAGTGTGCATTATCTGTGCACACACGTTCATTTACCTTATGCTCCTATACTGCAAAGGCGCTGCTATAGTGTGCATTATCTGTGCACACACGTTCATTTACCTTATGCTCCTATACTGCAAAGGCGCTGCTATAGTGTGCATTATCTGTGCACACACGTTCATTTACCTTATGCTCCTATACTGCAAAGGCGCTGCTATAGTGTGCATTATCTGTGCACACACGTTCATTTCCACAATGCTTCACATACAACACCTGAAATATTATTATAAATATTATTATTATTGTGGAAGCCGTGATAGCGTGTTTGCTTCAGGTGTGAGGGGCCCAGAGTTTGTGCCGAGCTGTAGCCATTACAATTGTGACCTTAGATAAGGCATTTAAATTCCACATCGACTCTTCTCTCTCCCCCATGGCGATGGATCCATCAGGAATAAGGTTTCGAGAGCAATAAATCAAACGTTGTAAAAACTTGTTTCGCAATTGAGCTAAAATATATTTGTATAAACTATTATTATGCAATCCTTTTAAAACAGATGTCTCAATATTTTTTTATCTACATGTATTTAGTTGATACAAATTTAATTTAGCTTGATTGGAATAACAATAGTTCATTCGCTCTCGAGACCTCATTCCTGATGGATTCCATCGCATAGTGGAGAGAAAGTAGAAGCAATGTTGAATATAAGTGCCTTGCCAAAGGGCACAATCGTAATGGCTACTGCTGCTCACAAACTCAGGGCCTTTCACACCTGAAGCGAACATGCCACCACTGCTATATTAATTGTTCATGTCCATTTTGTAAGATTTTTATATTTGAATTGACACCGATTCAATTTCGGAAACAAATAAATCTACTAGTATCTACTAGTATCTACTAGTATCTAGTTACTCTGATGTTCCATACCAAATTTCATCAAAATTTACCAAGCGGGTCAGGAGATTGAGTATAGCAGAAAATAGATGGTCCAGCTTGGATATCCACCATAAACCGTAGTTGGTTCAAAAGCCCACTCGGAGCTTGTGTTGTACTGTTGATATCTTGAAGACTCAAACTAAAATTGATCTTATCTTGGATTTCAGATGGGAACGACAATAGCTCTGTACTCAATGAATATTTGTTATTGCTACCAGAGCAGATCCAGTGTCACCGAGATGCTCGTAGACCTACAGTGGTTATCACTCCAGGACAGAAGAAAAACATCACGCCTAACTCTACTTTTCAAAATAGTCAACGACCAAGTCGCAGTCAACGAGACCGACCGCCTATTACCCCCTCTGCACCACTCGCATCACACAGCAGACCATGCCTTCCAAATTCCACGCTGTTCTACTAGCTACAGCCAACAGTCATTCTTTCCATGAACCATCAAGGAGTGGAACAGTCTTCCTCCAGACACTATATCAGTTGGCACAGTTGACACCTTCAAGGCTCAACTAGCCACCATCTTTATCTAATCTCCTAGCAGTCTTTTATTTTTAACTCTCCACTGTACATACAGTCTTTTATTTTTAACTCTCCACTGTACATACAGTCTTTTATTTTTCACTCTCCACTGTACATACAGTCTTTTATTTTTCACTCTCCACTGTACATACAGTCTTTTATTTTTAACTCTCCACTGTACATACAGTCTTTTATTTTTAACTCTCCACTGTACATACTATCACTTTTATATCAATTCTTTCTCTATGAGCACCCATCTGGCAATAATGTTCAGTTTGTTGAACTTGGCCAGTAACTGGTAGAAATAGACCCTTTATGTATGTATATCTCTAGTGTCCTCAAATCGTGATACCTTCGTTTTCGTTACCCCGTAAGTATTTACAATACTGCACGCGATCGGTGTTTCCTGACGTCACCAATCAGGAATAGATAGTGTCAAAGGTCAATTTCCATATTTGGCAACAAAAATGCTCCCTATAATCCTTGGAGGCGTAAGAAATCGGTTATTTTCCTTGGATTGGTATAAAACATGCTATCTTTCATAATGCAATATTGCATCACCATTTATCCATTGGATTTACTGCAAAATATTGACCATTTCCAGTTTTGTTTTGCGTCGTCTGATTTGTTTACCTACCTGTCATTTAATGTGAAGGTCAAAATAGACTGGGTTACAATTTTAATTAGTGTAAGGGGGGATAGTTTTGGAGACTTCTCTTATATTGTTTTGAGGTCCATACAGTGGTTTACTGTCGTCGTCAACTAAACGATGTGTCCTGTAGTGTAGTGTACTTAAAGGAATAGTTTTTAATTTTGTTGTAGGTTTATGGCAGTCCACCACCTACAAAGCGAAATTACAGGCAATATTCTCCAACAGCCCTTACAAATGGGCATATATGTGACCATTGGACCCACCTCATTTACTGTTCAAAAGTCAGGTTTACAAGATTAGGTGATGAATTCAGGTGTCCACATTGTGAAAATGCTTGTTAAACTGTGAAAAGAAATATTCATCAAAATAATAGAAATTATTATTATGCTGCATAAAACGTGTTCGTTTTATATTTACACCCATTCGATGTTAAGCAAAATTGATTTTCTGAAAGGTCACGAAAACTCCGGTACCAGTCACCACAGATGTCGGTTTCGGGTCATGGTAAAAATGACAGCGCCCGTTGTTATTTACGTAGTTATATTCATTTCTAATTATTTGGAATAAAAGAGGAACGTTACTTTATTTACATCATACATTTAGAAACTATGTAGTTTTAAGATTCGTTTTGTTGAATGCCGATCATTTCTTATCATAACGGAAACTCGAGGGTATGTTCCTTTAATGTCAAACCCCTCGCGGGGACTTTGACATGTTTTCCTGGGTGTACCCCCCCTCAAGGACGAATATTTCTTGGGATAAAAAAACAGTTATTGCCAATATTATAGATGAACAAAATGGTATTTTTTAAATACTATCGCCACATTTTCCGTACGTATACATCACTGAATTTGTTACAAAATGTGTTTTACTTGTTAGAATTTGATCTTGATCCTTCGAGAGTTTGCAATTACCAGCTAGGATAAACACTGGACCAAGACCGGTAATATCTATTTACAGTTACAGTAGCTATCTACGGAAAAGAAGAAGAAGAAGAAGAAGTTAAATTCTCATTTAGGTGAGAAGAGTAGATATTATTGCATGAGTTGTACAGTGGCCAGCCGTCCAGCAGAAATGCTTTAATTGTGGCTGGACATGGGGAAATTATATCTATCTATCTATCTATCTATCTATCTATCTATCTATCTATATATCTATCTATCTATCTATCTATCTATCTATCTATCTATCTATCTATCTATCTATCTATCTATCTATCTATCTATCTATCTATATCTATCTATCTATCTATCTATCTATCTATCTATCTATCTATCTATTATCTATCTATCTATCTATCTATCTATCTATCTATCTATCTATCTATCTATTATCTATCTATCTATCTATCTATCTATCTATCTATCTATCTATCTATCTATCTATCTATCTATCTATCTATCTATCTATCTATCTATCTATTATCTATCTATCTATCTATCTATCTATCTATCTATTTTTATCTATCTATCTATCTATCTATCTATCTATCTATCTATCTATCTATCTATCTATCTATTATTATCTATCTATCTATCTATCATCTATCTATCTATCTATCTATCTTTTATCTATCTATCTATTATTATCTATCTATCTATCTATTATCTATCTATCTATCTATCTATCTATATCTATCTATCTATCTATCTATCTATCTATCTATCATCTATCATCTATCTATCTATCATCTATCTATCTATCTATCTATCTATCTATCTATCTATCTATCTATCTATCTATCTATCTATCTATCTATCTATCTATCTATCTATCTATCTATCTATCTATCTATCTATTTGACTATCTATCTATCTATCTATCTATTACTATCTATCTATCTATCTATCTATCTATCTATCTATCTATCTATCTATCTATCTATCTATCTATCTATCTATCTATCTATCTATCTATCTATCTATCTATCTATCTATCTATCTATCTATCTATCTATCTATCTATCTATCTATCTATCTATCTATCATCTATCTATCTATCTATCTATCTATCTATCTATCTATCTCTATCTATCTATCTATCTATCTATCTATCTATCTATCTATCTATCTATCTATCTATCTATCTATCTATCTATCTATCTATCTATCTATCTATCTATCTATCTATCTATCTATCTATCTATCTATCTATCTATCTATCTATCTATCTATCTATCTATCTATCTATCTATCTATCTATCTATCTATCTATCTATCTATCTATCTATCTATCTATCTATCTATCTATCTATCTATCTATCTATCTATCTATCTATCTATCTATCTATCTATCTATCTATCTATCTATCTATCTATCTATCTATCTATCTATCTATCTATCTATCTATCTATCTATCTATCTATCTATCTTTGATGTCGAACCCCTCGCGGGGACGTATACATGTTGCGCGTCAAAAACCGCAAAGAAGTTAAAAGTGTGAGTATTTAAGAGTATAATTTAAGAAAGTAATGAAAATAAGTTTAAAAGTTTAAAATCTGCTGCGCAGAACAACTGGGGACAGGCATGATCAATATGGTAACTTGCCGTATTGAATTGCTCTATGGTAGGGAGATGGACAATGTCAGGAGGGAGATGGTTCCAATGGTAGATTGTTCTTGGAAAGAAGGAAAACTTGTATTAGTCTGTAGTTGCTGTAATTAACCTATATCTTAAGGAATGGCAATGACGAGCAGGACGGGAGAGGGGAACTAGGTAATTTTCAATGGGAATAGCAACAAGATCATTATGAATTTTATACATAAGGGATAACCTATTGTCAATACGCCGTTTATCTAGTCTGCGTAGATTTAGGGAATGTAGCATGTCTGTAACACTAGAGGTACGATAGAAGTCAACCTTTATCCAACGGGTTGCTCTTCGCTGGACACCTTCAATTTGATCTATCAATGTTTGGGTGTTGGGCAACCAGATCTCGGAGCCATATTCAAGCTGTGGTCTTACTAGTGTCTGGTAATCCATGGACTTAAGGGGTTCGGATCTGACATGGAGGTTTCTACGTAGAAATCCTAATGTTTGGTTTGCTTTCTTAGTTGACCCTTTTATGTGAGTGTCCCACGACAGGTTATCTGAGATATCCACGCCAAGGTATTTGGCTGAGGTGACCGACTCAAGTAGGACTCCATGGAGTTTATATTGACTGGGAATAGGATGTTTCCTTCTGGTGACGTGGATAACTTGACATTTGGAGGGGTTAAATTCCATATCCCACTCCAAATTCCACTCTTCTAATCTCTTAAAGGTCGTTTTGGAGTGGGACCGATTCATTTGCAGATGTCAGTGATAGATATACTGCAGTATCATCTGCAAAGATACGGACTTTGGAACTGATATTTTGTGGGAGGTCGTTTATGTAGGCTAGGAAAGGAGGGGTCCAAGTACGGATCCCCGTGGGACGCCAAAGGACACCGGAATGGCCTCTGAACTAATACCATTAAGGACAATTGACTGGAGTCTATTATCTAGAAAACTCTTAATCCACCATAATGTTTGACCTCTGACTCCATAGTCATGCATTTCTAGTAGTACTCTCTCGTGATTAATACATGTAATATAAACACAATATTTACATATAACATGGACCCATCGAGTTTCAGATTACAGCATGTGAACAGGATCTTTGCATCATCTATCTATATTCCTGATTTGAAGCATTTGCAATTGGAATACATTATCAGCTCCGGAAATATATGTGTGACATATACATGGAACATACCTTATGTCGTAACTGGCCCTGCAACGTAGATACATACATATACACCTGTATCACTACATGTATATAATTAATTGGATTCCGGGTCCCGGAACCCGGCATATATCGACTTATTTTGCCCTTCCGTTGAGGTTGATCATTTTTCCAAAGTTCTGCATTGTGACTGTCATTGCTAAAGTTATAAAGTTACTTATGCTATTGTCTTATGATATGTTATACTATTTATAATGTGTCGTGACCTGAAGTCGTGTAAATCTACTAGCACGTTAGTATATGTTGCCATTGGCGAGTATTACTGTGCCTTTTTGTATTTTATCTGATTATTATTAATGAATTGTCATACTCATGATACTGTGAGTGTGACTCGACTGACTCACTGAGTATAGTGAGTTGGTGATAACGATTACCCATCCCCCGTCTATTTTCCACACATTTCAGTCTATAGTAAGGGTATGTTTTTCACTTTTTCGGTAAAGTAGTCCTAGACAATTGGTAAATCATAGTGTGAGTGACTTTCTTTTGTAACTGACAGCTGACGTAGGTATTGTTTGATTACTTATTTATCAACATGTCTACATCCCCGCGAGTAGTCCAAATATTTATACTTGAAAAATGTGACATTTTACTATCCAGGCATTTTTCAAATAACTGAACAATTTTTTTATGTAGAGGTCTTATTTATAGGACTACCCCGTTAGTTCGACATTAGAGGAAGATAGATAGATCCTAAAGATTGGCTCGTCAGATCCTAAGCATGGCTCGTGCTGCCATTCGCCATTGAATTGAGCCATAACAAACCCAAAAAATAATAATTGACTGAAGAAAAATGGGATTGGCAAAAATCCCAAAAAGTTCTCCCTTGGAATCCCTGTAGCTAAAAATAGAACATAAACCCACACATGTCACTTCTTCACTTAGTCCAAATATTTAGACATGCAAAATGTGACATTTTACTATCCAGGCATTTTTCTCGATATAACAAACACATTTTTTATGTAGAGGTCTTATTTATAGGACTATTGTTCACTAATATTTTCAGAAATATTAGAGTGGTGGAACCTATGCTCGGCGTATTCCTATGCGTATTTGTCTATTTACATTCGTATTTAAATTATTTATATACTAGTTCTAAGCTAATTTCGCTGACAGAGCTGAAGGATTGTTCAATAGCATTCTGTTGCATGTATCGGTAGCCTGATGCAACTGTCACATGACTGGTCCAGCAGAAGAATATAAACAAACAAATCATTGGGAGAATATTTCCACCGAAATTCATGTAGCTATCCGAATTTGAAAAACCTACCACTAACCCGAAAAATAGTTTCATATACCATTTCTGATTAAGACCAATATTAAGTGTTTTTATTCAATGATGTACTATATCAAAATAAGATATTCAACAAGTTATGGTGGATAAATAAAACATAACCAGTACGCCGTGCATATGTGCCCTGAAGTCTTCAGTTCCCCATATAAACGGGTGCCGACCCGATACCGTTGCGATAGCTGAATTGAGCAACAAGGTCACGTGATGAAGCTAAAATTGTCAACAAGAGTTTTTTGAAAGTTGTTTTCACGACGTAAGAAAATAATAATATACGACAAGTGCAATTAACATTTTATACTGGCCAGTATATGTGGGATTTACGCCGAGGATTGGTTCCACCAATCTATCATTTTGATGGCGTATGGTTCATTGATAATTTTAGTATTTCATGAATTAAATGGATCATGTTGTAGAGTTTGGTCACATGCGATAAACAATTAATGGGGTTTGAGCATTAGCTAATGGTGAAATAATAATAATTGTGGATGTCATGATAGTGCAGTGGTAGTGCATCATTTCAGGTGTGAGAGGCCCAGAGTTTGCACACAGCTTAACAGGGTTCATTCTAGGTTAGAATTTTTGGGAGAAGTGAGAAAGCGCATGATCGCTTCCTTAAATGGTGTTCTTTAATATACTTCTGCAAAATAGGGTTAAAATGCACAGTACAACCATTAAATACAACATTTGAATAGAAGGAGTGCTTTATAATGGGCCAGTGTATCTTACTAGACAAAATTTTGTTTGAAAATCGTAAAAACCAACAAAAAAATAATATATTTTTTTAGGGAGAAGTGGCCCCCCCAGAAGGCGAAGTCAGGGTCCCTAGGGCGACTATTTCGCCCACATCACCCTCTAGAATGATCCCTGAGCTATACCCTCAGGATTGAGTGTGGCCTAAAAATAAAGCAAATTCTTCAAACATCTTCTCACAAACCACCTGTCAGGATTTTGGCAATATTTGGTAGGACTGTTGAAGTGTTCGATGTACAAAGTTGTTAATATGGAAGTTATATGATATATATAATATGGTGACCCTGACGTAAATAATTGGAGTCAGGTGAGTGATATAAGGCTATAGGCCGAATAACCTGTATCTATCTATATATCTGGTTATAATGCATTATTTTATGCATGCCCATATTGCTCCTACAATGGATATGTTTAAAAACACTTACATGGAGATGTCTCCCGGTCCTCATCATGAGCATCTGACACGTTGTGTGTTCTTTTTCATACTTTTACCCTACATGTATTTGAAATTTTTCTGAGTAGAACACTGGTCAGCATTTAAATAAGTAAAATAACTTGGAATGAAATGAATACAGTCAAACCTGTCGTAACCTGCTGAATACGGAATGTGCAAACAACAGAGATCCTGTGTAGCGCCTCGTCTGATCTATGTTGTTTACTATTCAGACAAGTATTTTAGCTCCAGTATCCGAATAGCAAAGAGCCTGATCAGACGGCACATTCTGTGATCTGGCTCTATAATGTTTGAAAAAGCGACTTTTGTTGTGATTGGAGGGTTAATGGTTAAGCAGCCAGCCAAGGGAATCACAGAAAATGGCTGCTTAGCACAGGTAGCCACTTAATAGATGTCAAATGTAACATATTGGGAATGTAAAATCTGACTGCTTAATGCTGGTTGGCTGCTTAAGAGATGTGACCACTAACACAGGTTTGTATTTTTTGACTTCGCATAGTTTGGGTTTCTATTTTATAATATATTTTCAGATGGATGACTTCGCATTGATTGTAAAGTTTTGGTTTTTATTATATATTTTCAGATGCAAAATCGTTATTACATACGAAGATGCACAGTAAATTACTATTTATTTTGGTAAGTCTTTGCTAGAAAATGACAGTTTTTACGGTGTCCGTACATGCATCCGTTCATCACCACATCACTGATGGTCACGGGTTCGAGCCCCGCTCAGGCCGTGTCTCATTTATATGAAAAAATTGGCAGTTTCTTACGGAGGTTGGTGCACCCAAGTACTGGTTAACCACTGGAGCCTGCCCAGGAAAGGTGTTGTTAGGTAAACTGCCCACTGGCGATATAGCCCAAAATGGTGCTGATGCAGGCGTAAAACCCGAAATATAATATAACATCATCACCACATGTCATAAATTATGATTCTCTCTAGACTATGTTGGCAACAATACTAAAATAGTCATGATCAAACTTGATCACATATACAGTCAAGTCTGTCTTAAGTGGCCAACCAAGGGGAAGTCGTGATAGCACAGTGGATGCGCGTTCGCTTCAGGTGCGAAAGGTCCGGAGTTCGAGTCCCGCTGGAGTTGTTACGATTGTGCCCTTAGGCAAGGCATTTAAATTCCACGTTGCCTCTTCTCTCTCCCTCGTGGCGATGGACTCCATCAGGAATGAGGTCTCGAGAGTGATTAATATAAGTTGAAATAAATTGTTTCGCAATCGAGCTCAAATAAATTTGTATAAACTAACCAAGTGAGTGAGGAAAATTGGCTGCTTAGCAGAGGTGGCTGTTTAATATAGGCCAAATGTTGAAGTTGAACCAGATGCAAGCAACACTTGGAATTTGCTTATTGGCTGCCTAATACAGGTCAAATTAAAGCGACACAGATCGGTGAAAAAAGCCAATATCCACGCTCGTAGTAAGGGAGCTGATAATGGGGCCGCGCAAGCATCGTAAAGGTTGTGGGTTTGTGGGTCATCCACCAAGAAAATCAGAACGTCTCGGATGAGATTTCTTGGTACACATGTCACTATTTCACCTTTCGCAAGTTGCACAAGTAACTGATTCAAAGGATTGTTTGCAGCGACATTTCCTGATTTGGAGAACACTGTTTGAAGGCTAAATACATCTGAAACACAAAACTAGGTGTTTGGGTGGGGGGAAGCACCAACTTAATGTGTGTAGGAGCAAATAGGATAATATCCAAGTACACGTTTGTAGCACTGAAGTTGGACAGCCATAGACATTGGAGTTGACTAGTAACCGGCTTGAGTGACAACAACTTTTAATATTGCGAGTTAACAAACAAATATACCCTTAAATTCATGGCTACATCCGCCATTGCCTGTGTCCCTAAGACTTCCCGAACGTGGGAACGTTCTCCATATTGTCAATTTCTTCCCGGTGTACGTTCACGGTCATGAGATGGTTGAGGCGGTCCTGAGACATTGTAGATAGCAAGGATGTTTTCAGTCTGCGGAGCACGAAAGTTCACTGGTAGCATTAGTTGCGGGCATCACAAGAATCGGCTTCAACAGTCACTTTATTTGAAAACATGACCAACTAGTGTCCAGGGATCATTCTAGAGGGCGATGTGGGCGAAATTGTCGCCCTAGGGACCCTGACTTCACCCTCGGGGGGGGGGGCCCCACTTCTCCCTAAAAAACAGAAAGTATTTTTTGGTTTTTACGATTTTCAAACAAAATTTTGTCTAGTAAGATACACTGGCCCATTATAAAGCACTCCTTCTATTCAAATGTTGTATTTAATGGTTGTACTGTGCATTTTAACCCTATTTTGCAGAAGTATATTAAAGAACACCATTTAAGGAAGCGATCACGCGCTTTCTCACTTCTCCCAAAAATTCTGACCTAGAATGAACCCTGGTGTCCGTAGTGAATCTATCACAGCATATATCACAGGAAGTTAAATCTGCTGTCTGAAACGACAGCACATGTAAATAATTTAAATCTATACTGCATGCATGCTGTCGTATTTACAATAAACTATATATTGGTCAAGGTGTACCAATGTTTTTACTCATTCATTTAATAGCAAACAGCAAACGTTCAACACCCCTTGACCCATGATATAAACATGTGTGAAGTCTGATGAAAATATTCTATACAGTATTCGAGTTATGGGGCAGACAAATATACACCGGACGGACACGTCAAAACCTATATGTGAAAAATTGTGTACTCATTTTTATCTATTGAATTGTTTTAGATATTTAAATTAATTTCGTAACTCTACCTCATCATAGTGGATCGAGGGGTGTATCTTAGAAACTCTACCTCATAGTGGATTGAGGGGTGTATCTTAGAAACTCTACCTCATAGTGGATTGAGGGGTGTATCTTAGAAACTCTGCCTCATAGTGGATCGAGGGGTGTATCTTAGAAACTCTACCTCATAGTGGATTGAGGGGTGTATCTTAGAAACTCTACCTCATAGTGGATCGAGGGGTGTTTCTTAGAAACTCTACCTCATAGTGGATTGAGGGGTGTATCTTAGAGACTCTACCTCATCATAGTGGATTGAGGGGTGTATCTTAGAAACTCTACCTCATAGTGGATTGAGGGGTGTATCTTAGAAACTCTACCTCATAGTGGATTGAGGGGTGTATCTTAGAAACTCTACCTCATAGTGGATCGAGGGGTGTTTCTTAGAAACTCTACCTCATAGTGGATTGAGGGGTGTATCTTAGAAACTCTACCTCATAGTGGATTGAGGGTGTATCTTAGAAACTCTACCTCATAGTGGATCGAGGGGTGTTTCTTAGAAACTCTACCTCATAGTGGATTGAGGGGTGTTTCTTAGAAACTCTACCTCATAGTGGATTGAGGGGTGTATCTTAGAAACTCTACCTCATAGTGGATCGAGGGGTGTTTCTTAGAAACTCTACCTCATAGTGGATTGAGGGATGGGTCTTAGAAACTCTACCTCATAGTGGATTGAGGGGTGTATCTTAGAAACTCTACCTCATAGTGGATCGAGGGGTGTTTCTTAGAAACTCTACCTCATAGTGGATTGAGGGGTGTTTCTTAGAAACTCTACCTCATAGTGGATTGAGGGGTGTATCTTAGAAACTCTACCTCATAGTGGATCGAGGGGTGTTTCTTAGAAACTCTACCTCATAGTGGATCGAGGGGTGTATCTTAGAAACTCTACCTCATAGTGGATTGAGGGATGGGTCTTAGAAACTCTACCTCATAGTGGATTGAGGGGTGTTTCTTAGGAATTCTACCTCATCATAGTGGATTGAGGGGTGTATCTTAGGAATTCTACCTCATCATAGTGGATTGAGGGGTGTATCTTAGAAACTCTACCTCATAGTGGATTGAGGGGTGTATCTTAGAAACTCTACCTCATAGTGGATCGAGGGGTGTTTCTTAGAAACTCTACCTCATAGTGGATCGAGGGGTGTATCTTAGAAACTCTACCTCATAGTGGATTGAGGGATGGGTCTTAGAAACTCTACCTCATAGTGGATCGAGGGGTGTATCTTAGAAACTCTACCTCATAGTGGATCGAGGGGTGTATCTTAGAAACTCTACCTCATAGTGGATCGAGGGGTGTTTCTTAGAAACTCTACCTCATAGTGGATCGAGGGGTGTTTCTTAGAAACTCTACCTCATAGTGGATTGAGGGATGGGTCTTAGAAACTCTACCTCATAGTGGATTGAGGGATGGGTCTTAGAAACTCTACCTCATAGTGGATTGAGGGATGGGTCTTAGAAACTCTACCTCATAGTGGATCGAGGGGTGTATCTTAGAAACTCTACCTCATAGTGGATCGAGGGATGGGTCTTAAACCGCTGTGACTGGAAACTCTGCTCCAGATTCTTGGTACCAAATGTTTGTTTCTGAAATTTGAAATCGATGGGTTGATTTGGTGTATCCATCGCTATTGAATACATGTCATTTTAAATCTAACTGTAATAATATTTAGACATGGCAGAGTCGCGCCAACTCGTTATCATACGATGGCAATCAAAACGTGACGGCACAGTGTCTGGTCAAAATGACAGGAGGTTGTTTCTATATATGGCATATGTTAATTTTTATTGAATGGATGTCACTGTGTCATGGCAAAGTTCCCATGTATGTCTTATTACAGGCAAAGTAGTCCTCGGCTTACACATGAATTTGAAAAATAAAAAACAAACATTGGGGCTGCCATGTCAAAATACTGGGGCCAAAGTGCCAAATATTGTTCCTCTATAGAGTTTGTCCCATTACAGAGTATTCCCTGTTACATGATGTTCCTCTACATAGTTTACCCTGTTACATGATATTCCTCTACAGAGTTTACCCTGTTACATGATATTCCTCTACATAGTTTACCCTGTTACATGATGTTCATCTACAGAGTTTACCCTGTTGCATGATGTTCCTCTACAGAGTTTACCCTGTTACATGATGTTCCTCTACAGAGTTTGCCCTGTTACATGATGTTCCTCTACAGAGTTTACCCTGTTACATGATATTCCTCTACAGAGTTTACCCTGTTACATGATGTTCCTCTACAGAGTTTACCCTGTTACATGATGTTCATCTACATAGTATTCCCTGTTACATGATGTTCCTCTACAGAGTTTACCCTGTTGCATGATGTTCCTCTACAGAGTTTGCCCTGTTACATGATGTTCCTCTACAGAGTTTACCCTGTTGCATGATGTTCCTCTACATAGTTTACCCTGTTACATGATGTTCCTCTACAGAGTTTACCCTGTTGCATGATGTTCCTCTACATAGTTTACCCTGTTGCATGATGTTCCTCTACAGAGTTTACCCTGTTGCATGATGTTCCTCTACAGAGTTTACCCTGTTGCATGATGTTCCTCTACAGAGTTTACCCTGTTGCATGATGTTCCTCTACAGAGTTTACCCTGTTACATGATGTTCCTCTACAGAGTTTACCCTGTTACATGATATTCCTCTACAGAGTTTACCCTGTTACATGATGTTCATCTACATAGTATTCCCTGTTACATGATGTTCCTCTACAGAGTTTACCCTGTTACATGATGTTCCTCTACAGAGTTTACCCTGTTGCATGATGTTCCTCTACAGAGTTTACCCTGTTACATGATGTTCCTCTACAGAGTTTACCCTGTTACATGATATTCCTCTACAGAGTTTACCCTGTTACATGATGTTCATCTACATAGTATTCCCTGTTACATGACGTTCCTCTACAGAGTTTACCCTGTTACATGATATTCCTCTACAGAGTTTACCCTGTTACATGATGTTCCTCTACAGAGTTTACCCTGTTACATGATGTTCATCTACATAGTATTCCCTGTTACATGACGTTCCTCTACATAGTTTACCCTGTTACATGATATTCCTCTACAGAGTTTACCCTGTTACATGATGTTCATCTACATAGTTTACCCTGTTACATGATGTTCATCTACAGAGTTTACCCTGTTACATGATGTTCCTCTACAGAGTTTACCCTGTTGCATGATGTTCCTCTACAGAGTTTACCCTGTTGCATGATGTTCCTCTACAGAGTTTACCCTGTTGCATGATGTTCCTCTACAGAGTTTACCCTGTTACATGATGTTCCTCTACAGAGTTTACCCTGTTACATGATGTTCCTCTACAGAGTTTACCCTGTTGCATGATGTTCCTCTACAGAGTTTACCCTGTTGCATGATGTTCCTCTACAGAGTTTACCCTGTTGCATGATGTTCCTCTACAGAGTTTACCCTGTTGCATGATGTTCCTCTACAGAGTTTACCCTGTTGCATGATGTTCCTCTACAGAGTTTACCCTGTTACATGATGTTCCTCTACAGAGTTTACCCTGTTACATGATGTTCCTCTACAGAGTTTACCCTGTTGCATGATGTTCCTCTACAGAGTTTACCCTGTTGCATGATGTTCCTCTACAGAGTTTACCCTGTTGCATGATGTTCCTCTACAGAGTTTACCCTGTTGCATGATGTTCCTCTACAGAGTTTACCCTGTTGCATGATGTTCCTCTACAGAGTTTACCCTGTTACATGATGTTCCTCTACAGAGTTTACCCTGTTACATGATATTCCTCTACAGAGTTTACCCTGTTACATGATGTTCCTCTACAGAGTTTACCCTGTTACATGATGTTCATCTACATAGTATTCCCTGTTACATGATGTTCCTCTACAGAGTTTACCCTGTTACATGATGTTCCTCTATAGAGTTTACCCTGTTACATGATGTTCATCAGAATTTGATATTTTTTTGCTGTGTTTTACGTTTATTTATCGTCGCTACCACTTGCTCATATGAGCGACGCCTCCTGAAGAGATTAGTAATTTTAGATATTTGGAGGATAGTGCAATGATACAGACAGAGACCCATTCCAGAGTATCCTCTGGTTCTTTTAAGTGTACAGCACCGACACAAGACCTCGGTTTAACGTCCCATCTAAAAGACTGTTAATTTTATTAGGGTCATACATGGGATCGAACCTGCGATCCCTGGATTACCAGTCCAGCATGTTACCACTGGATTACAAATCCGTCTGTTATTTTTTTGCTATTGAGATTTTTGTTTCTTGAAGTTGCAGGGGTGTGGCTTGATTAAATACGATAAGTAGCAGCACTGAATCGAGTAATTTCTTAACATCCGTAAAATAAAACTTTGACGAAAATTGCCTTCGTCTCGGATTGAGCACTGTCTGCTGACATAGCTGGGTTTGGTAAATGTTGCAAACATTACCATTATATATATTATATTTCCAACTTCAACCAACTAATTTGTTAATTCATGTAGTAATAAGAATGTATACAATGAACTTATGTTTTCTCTGAGTAGTTTCTTTGGTTTAAACATATTTGTTCATTCATATCTATTGTATACAGAATGAAAATGGATTTAATCGTAAGTTTAAAGTTTATTGAGATTAACTCCATGATAATCTCCAGTAGTTTCTTTGATAGTCCAACTATAAAAAATATAATTATGAAAATATTTTCTTCTTTATAATTATATATTTGTTCGCAAACAACTACGATGAAGAATTACACATGTCCGTTCGACAAATAGTACGAGTCAGCCATAGGATTACCATACCGCTGCATATTTAAATTTGATGTAAAACATATGATGTTATATATTTCAGATACCGGTATTATGTTTACGGGTGGTATATTCTGGTTATTGTCAATACTATTTGAATGATTGGTGTAAGCCGTATAATTCCGCTTGGTGGATTGGTCGAAAATTTTGCATGCATTGTCGTGATGGGAAGACGTACCACTGTGCCAAAGATTACTTCGACACTTCAAAATACGTGGAGGGATGTGCGTATGAAAAGTTTTGCCTTATAGGTTAGTTTTGTTATTTTTTCTTGCATTATTGAAGTGTCACTTGATTATTTGTTCACAATGTTGTTATCCTGCAAATAAGTATTTGTTCACAATGTTGTTATCCTGCAAATAAGTATTTGTTCACAATGTTGTTATCCTGCAAATAAGTATTTGTTCACAATGTTGTTATCCTGCAAATAAGTATTTGTTCACAATGTGGTTATCCTGCAAATAAGTATTTGTTCACAATGTTGTTATCCTGCAAATAAGTATTTGTTCACAA
>CM026404.1:64851222-64937442 GCA_014843695.1 Archivesica marissinica
CAGGAATCCAAGCACCCTGGAATCCAAGCACCCAAGCACACAGGAACCCAAGCACACGGGAATCCAAGCACCCAGGAATCCAAGCACACAGGAATACAAGCACCCAGGAATCCAAGCACCCAGGAATCCAAGCACCCAAGCACACAGGAATCCAAGCACCCAGGAATCCAGCACCCAAGCACACAGGAATCCAAGCACCAGGAATCCAAGCACCAAGCACACAGGAATCCAAGCACGCAGGAATCCAAGCACCCAGGAACCAAGCACACAGTAATCCAAGCACACAGGAATCCAAGCACCCAGGAATCCAAGCACCCAAGCACACAGAATCCAAGCACCAGGAATCCAAGCACCCAAGCACACAGGATTCCAAGCACCCAAGCACACAGAATCCAAGCACACAGGAATCCAAGCACCCAGGAATCCAAGTACCCAAGCAAACAGTAATCCAAGCACCCAGGAATCCAAGCACCCAAGGACACAGGAATGCAAGCACACGGGAATCCAAGCACCCAGGAATCCTAGCACCCAGGAATCCAAGCACCCAGGAATCCAAGCACCCAAGCACACAGTAATCCAAGCACACAGGAATCCAAGCACCCAGGAATCCAAACACCCAGGAATCCAAGCACCCAGGAATCCAAGCACTCAAGCACACAGGAATCCCAAGCACACAGGAATCCAGGCACCCAGGAATCCAAGCACCCAGGAATCCAAGCACCCAGGAATCCAAGCACCCAGGAACCCAAGCACACAGGAATCCATGCACCCAGGAATCCAAGCATCCAGGAATCCAAGCACACAGGAATCCAAGCACCCAGGAATCCAAGCACCCAGGAATCCAAGCACCCAGGAATCCAAGCACCCAGGAATCCAAGCACCCAGGAACCCAAGCACACAGGAATCCAAGCACCCAGGAATCCAAGCACCCAGGAATCCAAGCACACAGGAATCCAAGCACCCAGGAACCAAGCACCCTGGAATCCAAGCCAAGCACACAGGAATCCAAGCACCCAGGAATCCAAGCACCCAGGAATCCAAGCACCCAGGAATCCAAGCACCAGGAATCCAAGCACCCAGTAATCCAAGCACCCAGGAATCCAATAACACCCAAGCTTACAGGAATCCAAGCACCAGGAATCCAAGCACACAGGAATCCAAGCACACAGGAATCCTAGCACCCAGGATTCCAAGCACACAGGAATCCAAGCACCCAGGAATCCAAGCACCCAGGAATCCAAGCATACAGGAATCCAAGCACACAGGAATCCAAGCAACCAAGCACACAGGAATCCAAGCACACAGGAATCCAAGCACCCAAGCACACAGGAATCCAAGCACCCAAGAATCCAAGCACCCAGGAATCCAAGCACACAGTAATCCAAGCACCAAGCACACATGAATCCAAGCACCCAGGAATCCAAGCACCCAGAAATCCAAGCACACAGTAATCCACGCACCCAAGCACACAGGAATCCAAGCACCCAGGAATCCATTCACCCAGGAATCCAAGCACCCAGGAATCCAAGCACACAGTAATCCAAGCACCCAGGAATCCAAGCACACAGAAACCCAAGCACCCAGGAATCCAAGCACCCAGGAATCCAAGCACACAGGAATCCAAGCACCCAAGCACACAGGAATCCAAGCACCAGGAATCCAAGCACCCAAGCACACAGTAATCCAAGCACCCAAGCACACATGAATCCAAGCACACAGTAATCCAAGCACCCAAAACCAAGCACAAGAATCCAAGCACAAGTAAACCACACCCAAGCACACAGAAATCAAGCACCCAGGAATCCAAGCACCAGGAATCCAAGCACACAGGAATCCAAGCACCCAACCACACAGGAATCCAAGCACCCAAGCACACAGGAATCCAAGCACCCAAGCACACAGGAATCCAACACCCAAGCAGACAGGAATCCAAGCACCCAACACACAAACCAAAACCCAACACACAGGAATCCAAGCACCCAAGAACACAGGAATCCAAGCACACAGGAATCCAAGCACCCAAGCACACAGAATCCAAGCACCCATAGCAGACAGGAATCCAAGCACCCAGGAATCCAAGCACCCAGAATCCAAGCACACAGGAATCCAAGCACCCAGGAATTCAAGCACCCAAGCACGCAGGAATCCAAGCACACAGGAATCCAAGCACCCAGAATCCAAGCACCCAAGCACACAGGAATCCAAGCACCCAGGAATCCAAGCACCCAGGAATCCAAGCACCCAAGCACACAGTAATCCAAGCACCCAGGAATCCAAGCACACAGTAATCCAAGCACCCAAGCACACAGGAACCCAAGCACACAGGAATCCAAGCACCCAAGCACACAGTAACCCAAGCACACAGGAACCCAAGCACACAGGAATCCAAGCACCCAAGCACCCAGGAATCCAAGCACCCAGTAATCCAAGCACACAGGAATCCAAGCACACAGTAACCCAAGCACACAGGAACCAAGCACACAGGAATCCAAGCACCCAAGCACCCAGGAATCCAAGCACCAGTAATCCAAGCACACAGGAATCCAAGCACCCAGGAATCCAAGCACACAGGAACCCAAGCACACAGGAACCCAAGCACACATGAATCCAAGCACCCAGGAATCCAAGCACCCAAGCACACAGTAATTCAAGCACCCAGGAATCCAAGCACCCAAGCACACAGTAATCCAAGCACCCATGAATCCAAGCACACAGGAATCCAAGCACCCAAGCACACAGTAATCCAAGCACCCAGGAATCCAAGCACCCAGGAATCCAAGCACACAGTAATCCAAGCACCCAGGAATCCAAGCACACAGAAACCCAAGCACCCAGGAATCCAAGCACCCAGGAATCCAAGCACACAGGAATCCAAGCACCCAGGAATCCAAGCACACAGGAATACAAGCACCCAGGAATCCAAGCACCCAGGAACCCAAGCACACAGGAATCCAAGCACCCAGGAATCCAAGCACCCAGGAATCCAAGCACTCAAGCACACAGGAATCCGAGCACACAGGAATCCAAGCACCAAGCACACAGGAATCCAAGAACCCAAGCACACAGGAATCCAAGCACCCAAGCACATAGGAATCCAAGCACCCAAGCACACAGGAATCCAAGCACCCAAGCACACAGGAATCCAAGCACCCATAGCAGACAGGAATCCAAGCACCCAGGAATCGAAGCACCCAGGAATCCAAGCACACAGGAATCCAAGCACCCAGGAATTCAAGCACCCAAGCACGCAGGAATCCAAGCACCCAGGAATCCAAGCACCCAAGCACACAGTAATCCAAATACACAGGAATCCAAGCACCCAGGAATCCAAGCACCCAAGCACACAGTAATCCAAGCACCCAAGCACACAGGAACCCAAGCACACAGTAATCCAAGCACCCAAGCACACAGGAACCCAAGCACACAGGAATCCAAGCACCCAAGCACCCAGGAATCCAAGCACCCAGTAATCCAAGCACACAGGAATCCAAGCACACAGGAATCCAAGCACCCAAGCACACAGGAATCCAAGCACCCAAGAATCCAAGCACCCAGGAATCCAAGCACACAGTAATCCAAGCACCCAAGCACACATGAATCCAAGCACCCTGGAATCCAAGCACCCAAGCACACAGGAACCCAAGCACACGGGAATCCAAGCACCCAGGAATCCAAGCACACGGGAATACAAGCACCCAGGAATCCAAGCACCCAGGAATCCAAGCACCCAGGAATCCAAGCACCCAGGAATCCAAGCACCCAAGCACACAGGAATCCAAGCACCCAGGAATCCAAGCACTCAAGCACACAGGAATCCAAGCACGCAGGAATCCAAGCACCCAGGAACCCAAGCACACAGTAATCCAAGCACACAGGAATCCAAGCACCCAGGAATCCAAGCACCCAAGCACACAGTAATCCAAGCACCCAGGAATCCAAGCACCCAAGCACACAGGATTCCAAGCACCCAAGCACACAGTAATCCAAGCACACAGGAATCCAAGCACCCAGGAATCCAAGTACCCAAGCAAACAGTAATCCAAGCACCCAGGAATCCAAGCACCCAAGGACACAGGAATGCAAGCACACGGGAATCCAAGCACCCAGGAATCCTAGCACCCAGGAATCCAAGCACCCAGGAATCCAAGCACCCAAGCACACAGTAATCCAAGCACACAGGAATCCAAGCACCCAGGAATCCAAACACCCAGGAATCCAAGCACCCAGGAATCCAAGCACCCAAGCACACAGGAATCCAAGCACCCAGGAATCCTAGCACCCAGGAATCCAAGCACCCAGGAATCCAAGCACCCAAGCACACAGGAATCCAAGCACCCAGGAATCCAAGCACCCAGGAATCCAAGCACACAGGAACCATGCACCAGGAATCCAAGCATCCAGGAATCCAAGCACACAGGAATCCAAGCACCCAGGAATCCAAGCACCCAGGAATCCAAGCACCCAGGAATCCAAGCACCCAGGAATCCAAGCACCCAGGAACCCAAGCACACAGGAATCCAAGCACCCAGGAATCCAAGCACCCAGGAATCCAAGCACACAGGAATCCAAGCACCCAGGAAACCAAGCACCCTGGAATCCAAGCACCCAAGCACACAGGAATCCAAGCACCCAGGAATCCAAGCACCCAGGAATCCAAGCACCCAGGAATCCAAGCACACAGGAATCCAAGCACCCAGTAATCCAAGCACCCAGGAATCCAATAACACCCAAGCTTACAGGAATCCAAGCACCCAGGAATCCAAGCACACAGGAATCCAAGCACACAGGAATCCTAGCACCCAGGATTCCAAGCACACAGGAATCCAAGCACCCAGGAATCCAAGCACCCAGGAATCCAAGCATACAGGAATCCAAGCACACAGGAATCCAAGCAACCAAGCACACAGGAATCCAAGCACACAGGAATCCAAGCACCCAAGCACACAGGAATCCAAGCACCCAAGAATCCAAGCACCCAGGAATCCAAGCACACAGTAATCCAAGCACCCAAGCACACATGAATCCAAGCACCCAGGAATCCAAGCACCCAGAAATCCAAGCACACAGTAATCCACGCACCCAAGCACACAGGAATCCAAGCACCCAGGAATCCATTCACCCAGGAATCCAAGCACCCAGGAATCCAAGCACACAGTAATCCAAGCACCCAGGAATCCAAGCACACAGAAACCCAAGCACCCAGGAATCCAAGCACCCAGGAATCCAAGCACACAGGAATCCAAGCACCCAAGCACACAGGAATCCAAGCACCCAGGAATCCAAGCACCCAAGCACACAGTAATCCAAGCACCCAAGCACACATGAATCCAAGCACCCAGGAATCCAAGCACCCAGAAATCCAAGCACACAGTAATCCACGCACCCAAGCACACAGGAATCCAAGCACCCAGGAATCCAAGCACCCAGGAATCCAAGCACCCAGGAATCCAAGCACCCAACCACACAGGAATCCAAGCACCCAAGCACACAGGAATCCAAGCACCCAAGCAGACAGGAATCCAAGCACCCAAGCACACAGGAATCCAAGAACCCAAGCACACAGGAATCCAAGCACCCAAGAACACAGGAATCCAAGCACACAGGAATCCAAGCACCCAAGCACACAGGAATCCAAGCACCCATAGCAGACAGGAATCCAAGCACCCAGGAATCCAAGCACCAGGAATCCAAGCACACAGGAATCCAAGCACCCAGGAATCAAGCACCCAAGCACGCAGGAATCCAAGCACACAGGAATCCAAGCACCCAGGAATCCAAGCACCCAAGCACGCAGGAATCCAAGCACCCAGGAATCCAAGCACCCAGGAATCCAAGCACCCAAGCACACAGTAACCAAGCACCAGGAATCCAAGCACACAGTAATCCAAGCACCCAAGCACACAGGAACCAAGCACACAGGAATCCAAGCACCCAAGCACACAGTAACCCAAGCACACAGGAACCCAAGCACACAGGAATCCAAGCACCAAGCACCCAGGAATCCAAGCACCCAGTAATCCAAGCACACAGGAATCCAAGCACACAGTAACCCAAGCACACAGGAATCCAAGCACACAGGAATCCAAGCACCCAAGCACCCAGGAATCCAAGCACCCAGGAATCCAAGCACACAGGAATCCAAGCACCCAGGAATCCAAGCACACAGGAACCCAAGCACCCAAGCACACAGAATCCAAGCACCAGGAATCCAAGCACCCAAGCACACAGTAATCCAAACACACAGGAATCCAAGCACCCAGGAATCCAAGCACCCAGGAATCCAAGCACACAGGAATCCAAGCACCCAAGCACACAGTAATCCAAGCACCCAGGAATCCAAGCACCCAGGAATCCAAGCACACAGAAACCAAGCACACAGCAATCCAAGCACACAGAAATCCAAGCACCCAGGAATCCAAGCACACAGGAATCCAAGCACACAGGAATCCAAGCACCAAACCAACACCAGGAATCCAAGCACCCAGGAATCCAAGCACCCAAACCAAGCAAACAGGAATCCAAGCACACAGGAATCCAAGCACAGGAATCCAAGCACACAAGCACACAGGAATCCAAGCACCCAGGAATCCAAGCACCCAACACACAGGAATCCAAAACCAACACCAAACCAACACCAAGCACACAGGAATCCAAGCACCCAAGCCACAGGAACAAACACCCAAGCACACAGGAATCCAAGCACCCAACAACAGGAATCCAAGCACCCAGGAATCCAAGCACACAGGAATCCAAGCACACAGGAATCCAAGCACCCAGGAATCCAAGCACCCAACACCCAGGAATCCAAGCACCCAGGAATCCAAGCACCCAACACACAAACCAAAAACAACAGGAATCCAAGCACCCAGGAATCCAACACCCAAGCACACAGGAATCCAAGCACCCAACACACAGGAACCCAAGCAAACAGTAATCCAAGCACCCAACACACAGGAACCCAAGCACACAGGAATCCAAGCACCCAACACCCAGGAATCCAAGCACCCAGTAATCCAAGCACACAGGAATCCAAGCACACAGGAATCCAAACACCCAAGCACACAGGAATCCAAGCACCCAAGAATCCAAGCACCCAGGAATCCAAGCACACAGTAACCAAGCACCAACACAACAACCAACAACACACCAAACAAAACAAACAAACCACAACAAACCAACACCCAACCAACACACAACACACACAACAACACACAACCAACACCCAGGAATCCAAGCACACAGGAATACAAGCACCCAGAATCCAAGCACCCAGGAATCCAAGCACAGGAATCCAAGCACACAGGAATCCAAGCACCCAACACACAGGAATCCAAGCACCCAGGAATCCAAGCACCCAACACACAAATCCAAGCACCAGGAACCAAGCACCCAAACCCAAGCACACAGTAATCCAAGCACACAGGAATCCAAGCACCCAGGAATCCAAGCACACAATCACACAGTAATCCAAGCACCCAGGAATCCAAGCACCCAACACACAGGAATCCAAGCACCCAACACACAGTAATCCAAGCACACAGGAATCCAAGCACACAAATCCAAGAACCCAAGCAAACAGTAATCCAAGCACACAGGAATCCAAGCACCCAAACACAAACCAAGCACACAGGAATCCAAGCACCCAGGAATCCAAGCACCCAGAATCCAAGCACCCAGGAATCCAACACCCAAGCACACAGTAATCCAAGCACACAAACCAAGCACACAGGAATCCAAACACCCAGGAATCCAAGCACCCAGGAATCCAAGCACCCAAGCACACAGGAATCCAAGCACACAGGAATCCAAGCACACAGGAATCCAACACCAGTAATCCAAGCACCCAACACACAGGAATCCAAGCACACAGGAATCCAAGCACCAACAACAGGAATCCAAGCACCCAACACACAGGAATACAACACCCAGTAATCCAAGCACCCAGGAATCCAAGCACCCAGGAATCCAAGCACCCAGGAATCCAAGCACCCAGGAATCCAAGCACCCAGGAA
Organism: Archivesica marissinica; assembly: GCA_014843695.1. NCBI lineage: Eukaryota > Metazoa > Mollusca > Bivalvia > Venerida > Vesicomyidae > Archivesica > Archivesica marissinica. The sequence continues at coordinate 64,859,235 of CM026404.1, forward strand.
TCCAAGCACCAACACACAAACCAACACCAGGAATCCAAGCACACAAATCCAACACAAAGGAATCCAAAACCCAACACACAGTAATCCAAGCACCCAGGAATCCAAGCACACAAAACCCAAGCACCCAGGAATCCAAGCACCCAGGAATCCAAGCACCCTGGAATCCAAGCACCCAAGCACACAGGAACCCAAGCACACGGGAATCCAAGCACCCAGGAATCCAAGCACACAGGAATACAAGCACCCAGGAATCCAAGCACCCAGGAATCCAAGCACCCAAGCACACAGGAATCCAAGCACCCAGGAACAAGCACCCAAGCACACAGGAATCCAAGCACCCAGGAATCCAAGCACTCAAGCACACAGGAATCCAAGCACGCAGGAATCCAAGCACCCAGGAACCCAAGCACACAGTAATCCAAGCACACAGGAATCCAAGCACCCAGGAATCCAAGCACCCAAGCACACAGTAATCCAAGCACCCAGGAATCCAAGCACCCAAGCACACAGGATTCCAAGCACCCAAGCACACAGTAATCCAAGCACACAGGAATCCAAGCACCCAGGAATCCAAGTACCCAAGCAAACAGTAATCCAAGCACCCAGGAATCCAAGCACCCAAGGACACAGGAATGCAAGCACACGGGAATCCAAGCACCCAGGAATCCTAGCACCCAGGAATCCAAGCACCCAGGAATCCAAGCACCCAAGCACACAGTAATCCAAGCACACAGGAATCCAAGCACCCAGGAATCCAAACACCCAGGAATCCAAGCACCCAGGAATCCAAGCACTCAAGCACACAGGAATCCAAGCACACAGGAATCCAGGCACCCAGGAATCCAAGCACCCAGGAATCCAAGCACCCAGGAATCCAAGCACCCAGGAACCCAAGCACACAGGAATCCATGCACCCAGGAATCCAAGCATCCAGGAATCCAAGCACACAGGAATCCAAGCACCCAGGAATCCAAGCACCCAGGAATCCAAGCACCCAGGAATCCAAGCACCCAGGAATCCAAGCACCCAGGAACCCAAGCACACAGGAATCCAAGCACCCAGGAATCCAAGCACCCAGGAATCCAAGCACACAGGAATCCAAGCACCCAGGAACCAAGCACCCTGGAATCCAAGCCAAGCACACAGGAATCCAAGCACCCAGGAATCCAAGCACCCAGGAATCCAAGCACCCAGGAATCCAAGCACCAGGAATCCAAGCACCCAGTAATCCAAGCACCCAGGAATCCAATAACACCCAAGCTTACAGGAATCCAAGCACCCAGGAATCCAAGCACACAGGAATCCAAGCACACAGGAATCCTAGCACCCAGGATTCCAAGCACACAGGAATCCAAGCACCCAGGAATCCAAGCACCCAGGAATCCAAGCATACAGGAATCCAAGCACACAGGAATCCAAGCAACCAAGCACACAGGAATCCAAGCACACAGGAATCCAAGCACCCAAGCACACAGGAATCCAAGCACCCAAGAATCCAAGCACCCAGGAATCCAAGCACACAGTAATCCAAGCACCAAGCACACATGAATCCAAGCACCCAGGAATCCAAGCACCCAGAAATCCAAGCACACAGTAATCCACGCACCCAAGCACACAGGAATCCAAGCACCCAGGAATCCATTCACCCAGGAATCCAAGCACCCAGGAATCCAAGCACACAGTAATCCAAGCACCCAGGAATCCAAGCACACAGAAACCCAAGCACCCAGGAATCCAAGCACCCAGGAATCCAAGCACACAGGAATCCAAGCACCCAAGCACACAGGAATCCAAGCACCCAGGAATCCAAGCACCCAAGCACACAGTAATCCAAGCACCCAAGCACACATGAATCCAAGCACCCAGGAATCCAAGCACCCAGAAATCCAAGCACACCCAAGCACAAGTAATCCAGCACCCAAGCACACAGGAATCAAGCACCCAGGAATCCAAGCACCAGGAATCCAAGCACCCAGGAATCCAAGCACCCAACCACACAGGAATCCAAGCACCCAAGCACACAGGAATCCAAGCACCCAAGCACACAGGAATCCAAGCACCCAAGCAGACAGGAATCCAAGCACCCAAGCACACAGGAATCCAAGAACCCAAGCACACAGGAATCCAAGCACCCAAGAACACAGGAATCCAAGCACACAGGAATCCAAGCACCCAAGCACACAGGAATCCAAGCACCCATAGCAGACAGGAATCCAAGCACCCAGGAATCCAAGCACCCAGGAATCCAAGCACACAGGAATCCAAGCACCCAGGAATTCAAGCACCCAAGCACGCAGGAATCCAAGCACACAGGAATCCAAGCACCCAGGAATCCAAGCACCCAAGCACGCAGGAATCCAAGCACCCAGGAATCCAAGCACCCAGGAATCCAAGCACCCAAGCACACAGTAATCCAAGCACCCAGGAATCCAAGCACACAGTAATCCAAGCACCCAAGCACACAGGAACCCAAGCACACAGGAATCCAAGCACCCAAGCACACAGTAACCCAAGCACACAGGAACCCAAGCACACAGGAATCCAAGCACCCAAGCACCCAGGAATCCAAGCACCCAGTAATCCAAGCACACAGGAATCCAAGCACACAGTAACCCAAGCACACAGGAACCAAGCACACAGGAATCCAAGCACCCAAGCACCCAGGAATCCAAGCACCAGTAATCCAAGCACACAGGAATCCAAGCACCCAGGAATCCAAGCACACAGGAACCCAAGCACCCAGGAACCCAAGCACACATGAATCCAAGCACCCAGGAATCCAAGCACCCAAGCACACAGTAATTCAAGCACCCAGGAATCCAAGCACCCAAGCACACAGTAATCCAAGCACCCATGAATCCAAGCACACAGGAATCCAAGCACCCAAGCACACAGTAATCCAAGCACCCAGGAATCCAAGCACCCAGGAATCCAAGCACACAGTAATCCAAGCACCCAGGAATCCAAGCACACAGAAACCCAAGCACCCAGGAATCCAAGCACCCAGGAATCCAAGCACACAGGAATCCAAGCACCCAGGAATCCAAGCACACAGGAATACAAGCACCCAGGAATCCAAGCACCCAGGAACCCAAGCACACAGGAATCCAAGCACCCAGGAATCCAAGCACCCAGGAATCCAAGCACTCAAGCACACAGGAATCCGAGCACACAGGAATCCAAGCACCAAGCACACAGGAATCCAAGAACCCAAGCACACAGGAATCCAAGCACCCAAGCACATAGGAATCCAAGCACCCAAGCACACAGGAATCCAAGCACCCAAGCACACAGGAATCCAAGCACCCATAGCAGACAGGAATCCAAGCACCCAGGAATCGAAGCACCCAGGAATCCAAGCACACAGGAATCCAAGCACCCAGGAATTCAAGCACCCAAGCACGCAGGAATCCAAGCACCCAGGAATCCAAGCACCCAAGCACACAGTAATCCAAATACACAGGAATCCAAGCACCCAGGAATCCAAGCACCCAAGCACACAGTAATCCAAGCACCCAAGCACACAGGAACCCAAGCACACAGTAATCCAAGCACCCAAGCACACAGGAACCCAAGCACACAGGAATCCAAGCACCCAAGCACCCAGGAATCCAAGCACCCAGTAATCCAAGCACACAGGAATCCAAGCACACAGGAATCCAAGCACCCAAGCACACAGGAATCCAAGCACCCAAGAATCCAAGCACCCAGGAATCCAAGCACACAGTAATCCAAGCACCCAAGCACACATGAATCCAAGCACCCTGGAATCCAAGCACCCAAGCACACAGGAACCCAAGCACACGGGAATCCAAGCACCCAGGAATCCAAGCACACAGGAATACAAGCACCCAGGAATCCAAGCACCCAGGAATCCAAGCACCCAGGAATCCAAGCACCCAGGAATCAAGCACCCAAGCACACAGGAATCCAAGCACCCAGGAATCCAAGCACTCAAGCACACAGGAATCCAAGCACGCAGGAATCCAAGCACCCAGGAACCCAAGCACACAGTAATCCAAGCACACAGGAATCCAAGCACCCAGGAATCCAAGCACCCAAGCACACAGTAATCCAAGCACCCAGGAATCCAAGCACCCAAGCACACAGGATTCCAAGCACCCAAGCACACAGTAATCCAAGCACACAGGAATCCAAGCACCCAGGAATCCAAGTACCCAAGCAAACAGTAATCCAAGCACCCAGGAATCCAAGCACCCAAGGACACAGGAATGCAAGCACACGGGAATCCAAGCACCCAGGAATCCTAGCACCCAGGAATCCAAGCACCCAGGAATCCAAGCACCCAAGCACACAGTAATCCAAGCACACAGGAATCCAAGCACCCAGGAATCCAAACACCCAGGAATCCAAGCACCCAGGAATCCAAGCACCCAAGCACACAGGAATCCAAGCACCCAGGAATCCTAGCACCCAGGAATCCAAGCACCCAGGAATCCAAGCACCCAAGCACACAGTAATCCAAGCACCCAGGAATCCAAGCACCCAGGAATCCAAGCACACAGGAATCCATGCACCAGGAATCCAAGCATCCAGGAATCCAAGCACACAGGAATCCAAGCACCCAGGAATCCAAGCACCCAGGAATCCAAGCACCCAGGAATCCAAGCACCCAGGAATCCAAGCACCCAGGAACCCAAGCACACAGGAATCCAAGCACCCAGGAATCCAAGCACCCAGGAATCCAAGCACACAGGAATCCAAGCACCCAGGAAACCAAGCACCCTGGAATCCAAGCACCCAAGCACACAGGAATCCAAGCACCCAGGAATCCAAGCACCCAGGAATCCAAGCACCCAGGAATCCAAGCACACAGGAATCCAAGCACCCAGTAATCCAAGCACCCAGGAATCCAATAACACCCAAGCTTACAGGAATCCAAGCACCCAGGAATCCAAGCACACAGGAATCCAAGCACACAGGAATCCTAGCACCCAGGATTCCAAGCACACAGGAATCCAAGCACCCAGGAATCCAAGCACCCAGGAATCCAAGCATACAGGAATCCAAGCACACAGGAATCCAAGCAACCAAGCACACAGGAATCCAAGCACACAGGAATCCAAGCACCCAAGCACACAGGAATCCAAGCACCCAAGAATCCAAGCACCCAGGAATCCAAGCACACAGTAATCCAAGCACCCAAGCACACATGAATCCAAGCACCCAGGAATCCAAGCACCCAGAAATCCAAGCACACAGTAATCCACGCACCCAAGCACACAGGAATCCAAGCACCCAGGAATCCATTCACCCAGGAATCCAAGCACCCAGGAATCCAAGCACACAGTAATCCAAGCACCCAGGAATCCAAGCACACAGAAACCCAAGCACCCAGGAATCCAAGCACCCAGGAATCCAAGCACACAGGAATCCAAGCACCCAAGCACACAGGAATCCAAGCACCCAGGAATCCAAGCACCCAAGCACACAGTAATCCAAGCACCCAAGCACACATGAATCCAAGCACCCAGGAATCCAAGCACCCAGAAATCCAAGCACACAGTAATCCACGCACCCAAGCACACAGGAATCCAAGCACCCAGGAATCCAAGCACCCAGGAATCCAAGCACCCAGGAATCCAAGCACCCAACCACACAGGAATCCAAGCACCAAGCACACAGGAATCCAAGCACCCAAGCACACAGGAATCCAAGCACCCAAGCAGACAGGAATCCAAGCACCCAAGCACACAGGAATCCAAGAACCCAAGCACACAGGAATCCAAGCACCCAAGAACACAGGAATCCAAGCACACAGGAATCCAAGCACCCAAGCACACAGGAATCCAAGCCCCAAGCAGACAGGAATCCAAGCACCCAGGAATCCAAGCACCCAGGAATCCAAGCACACAGGAATCCAAGCACCCAGGAATTCAAGCACCCAAGCACGCAGGAATCCAAGCACACAGGAATCCAAGCACCCAGGAATCCAAGCACCCAACCACAGTAATCCAAGCACCCAGGAATCCAAGCACACAGTAATCCAAGCACCCAAGCACACAGGAACCCAAGCACACAGGAATCCAAGCACCCAAGCACACAGTAACCCAAGCACACAGGAACCCAAGCACACAGGAATCCAAGCACCCAAGCACCCAGGAATCCAAGCACCCAGTAATCCAAGCACACAGGAATCCAAGCACCCAGGAATCCAAGCACACAGGAACCCAAGCACACAGGAACCCAAGCACACATGAATCCAAGCACCCAGGAATCCAAGCACCCAAGCACACAGTAATTCAAGCACCCAGGAATCCAAGCACCCAAGCACACAGTAATCCAAGCACCCATGAATCCAAGCACACAGGAATCCAAGCACCCAAGCACACAGTAATCCAAGCACCCAGGAATCCAAGCACCCAGGAATCCAAGCACACAGTAATCCAAGCACCCAGGAATCCAAGCACACAGAAACCCAAGCACCCAGGAATCCAAGCACCCAGGAATCCAAGCACACAGGAATCCAAGCACCCAGGAATCCAAGCACACAGGAATACAAGCACCCAGGAATCCAAGCACCCAGGAACCCAAGCACACAGGAATCCAAGCACCCAGGAATCCAAGCACCCAGGAATCCAAGCACTCAAGCACACAGGAATCCGAGCACACAGGAATCCAAGCACCCAAGCACACAGGAATCCAAGAACCCAAGCACACAGGAATCCAAGCACCCAAGCACATAGGAATCCAAGCACCCAAGCACACAGGAATCCAAGCACCCAAGCACACAGGAATCCAAGCACCCATAGCAGACAGGAATCCAAGCACCCAGGAATCGAAGCACCCAGGAATCCAAGCACACAGGAATCCAAGCACCCAGGAATTCAAGCACCCAAGCACGCAGGAATCCAAGCACCCAGGAATCCAAGCACCCAAGCACACAGTAATCCAAATACACAGGAATCCAAGCACCCAGGAATCCAAGCACCCAAGCACACAGTAATCCAAGCACCCAAGCACACAGGAACCCAAGCACACAGTAATCCAAGCACCCAAGCACACAGGAACCCAAGCACACAGGAATCCAAGCACCCAAGCACCCAGGAATCCAAGCACCCAGTAATCCAAGCACACAGGAATCCAAGCACACAGGAACCCAAGCACACAGGAACCCAATCACACAGGAATCCAAGCACCCAGGAATCCAAGCACCCAAGCACACAGTAATTCAAGCACCCAGGAATCCAAGCACCCAAGCACACAGTAATCCAAGCACCCAGGAATCCAAGCACACAGTAATCCAAGCACCCAGGAATCCAAGCACACAGAAACCCAAGCACCCAAGCACCCAGGAATCCAAGCACCCAGGAACCCAAGCACACAGGAATCCAAGAACCCAGGAATCCAAGCACACAGGAATACAAGCACCCAGGAATCCAAGCACCCAAGCACACAGGAACCCAAGCACACAGGAATCCAAGCACCCAGGAATCCAAGCACCCAGGAATCCAAGCACTCAAGCACACAGGAATCCAAGCACACAGGAATCCAAGCACGCAGGAATCCAAGCACCCAAGCACACAGTAATCCAAGCACACAGGAATCCAAGCACCCAAGTACACAGGAATCCAAGCACACAGGAATCCAAGCACCCAAGCATCCAATAACACCCACGCTTACAGGAACTCAATAACACCCAAGCTTACAGGAACTCAATAACACCCAAGCTTACAGGAACTCAATAACACCCAAGCTTACAGGAACTCAATAACACCCAAGCTTACAGGAACTCAATAACACCCAAGCTTACAGGAATCCAATAACACCCAAGCTTACAGGAACTCAATAACACCCAAGCTTACAGGAATCCAATAACACCCAAGCTTACAGGAACTCAATAACACCCACTCACACAAGTCCAAGATGAGCTATGACACTTCAAAATATGCTTCCATTTTCTTTGAATCGTCATTGGCTATCTGGTGGTACAAACATATTTTAAATGGATTTTTTTGGGGCTCAAAAAAACGGCGTTTAGAACAGAACAGAACATAAGTCATAATATATACATACAATTACCGTATATACAAATAAACAATTGATCAAGTATTGTTACTGTATTCTAATTTAATATAGAGGATGAACATTCTAGTTGGTGTTTTGGTGTAATTATGAAGAAAAAGCCTTCAGGTGTTCCTATCCTTTAAAGCATTCTTATGAAAATGAGCCAAGCTTAATAACACCTTTCTATATCTGTTCATTAAAATACAAAATGTACACATGCTTGGTCTCATGTAGTAGTACTTATTAATGAGTTCTTTCCTCAAATCTGAGTAACACGGCCAAATTAAAATAAAATGATACTCATCTTCAATGTCTCTAGCATTGCAAAGAATCCCTACAAGCTATTGAGAGATCCCTACTAAAGCTCACATGGCCCTTGTACACAACAATATGGATGAATGGATATTACAAATGTTGACAATGACTAGAACAACTGAACCATATACTGTACAGTCGCATATACATACATACACAATTCATTTCACAGATTTACCATCCCCTATTATCTCGGGGTGTCCCTCCAGGAGTCCCCCGTATTGACTACGGTATCAACCAACTACTTACTCGCTTCTTTATCTTTATTCAAGGCTAGAGCCCCACAAACGCTGTAAGACATTTCTTAACCCTAAACCTGCATCAGTATAGAGCCAGATGAGACAACATATTGTCTGATCAGGCTCTATGCTGTTTGCTATTCGGATAGTTGAACTTGGCTGAATAGCAAACAACATAGATCCTGATCAGACACAGCGTTACTAGATCTATGTTGTTTGCACATTCCTTCCAATTTATTCAGCATTTTAAGGGTTATTGTCCTATCATGTTTATTCAAAAGTAGGGGCCACATCTTGTACATGAATGTACCTCATCTTACGAATAAATATACACTTCATAAAAAAATACATTATGTTAAAATACCAGTATTATTGATCAAACTAGGTCACTTTTAACCCTTTCCTTCACAGAGATTTAGGTTAATATATTATTATATCTCCATACAAACGACAGCCATTTAGCTATCATGCAGTGGATAAGTAGTTGCCATATCTATCCCACCTCCATAGATATTACTGGGACTACATGAGATTCTGGCATTTATTATGAACATTGGTTTGGCTACTACATTGTTAATGTATGTGGTATTGGTAATGGCATCGAGCGGTGCTTCTATGAGGGAAAGGGTTAATGTATGTGGTATTGGTAATGGCATCGAGCGGTGCTACATTGTTAATGTATGTGGTATTGGTAATGGCATCGAGCGGTGCTTCTATGAGGGAAAGGGTTAATGTATGTGGTATTGGTAATGGCATCGAGCGGTGCTACATTGTTAATGTATGTGGTATTGGTAATGGCATCGAGCGGTGCTTCTATGAGGGAAAGGGTTAATGTATGTGGTATTGGTAATGGCATCGAGCGGTGATTCTATGAGGGAAAGGGTTAATGTATGTGGTATTGGTAATGGCATCAAGAGGTGCTTCTATGAGGGAAAGGGTTAATGTATGTTGTATTGGTAATGGCATCAAGAGGTGCTTCTATGAGGGAAAGGGTTAATGTATGTTGTATTGGTAATGGCATCATGCGGAGATTCTATGAGGGAAAGGGTTAATGTATGTGGTATTGGTAATGGCATCATGCGGAGATTCTATGAGGGAAAGGGTTAATGTATGTGGTATTGGTAATGGCATCAAGAGGTGCTTCTATGAGGGAAAGGGTTAATGTATGTCGTAGTTGTAATGGCATCGAGCGGTGATTCTATGAGAGAAAGGGTTAATGTATGTCGTAGTTGTAATGGCATCGAGCGGTGATTCTATGAGAGAAAGGGTTAATGTATGTCGTAGTTGTAATGGCATCATGCGGAGATTCTATGAGGGAAAGGGTTAACACATTTATACAATTATTTTTGCATTTACACTTCTTGCTTGTAAAACCATTCAATTTTGAAACTCACACAATATTTTCCTCATTAGCTTGATTCTTACAGGCCTGGAGGTTATATAATTATATAACCTTTTCTCCAATCTCAGTCTCTAGCTTTCTGATTGGTTCAGCTGTGTATGCAAATCTCATATTGAAACCAATCAAATGCCTGGATATCAAGTTTGAGATTTGAGCATGGAAGCCTGCATTTTAGTTTATACAAATTTATTTTAGCTCGATTGCGAAACGAAGTTCTTACAACTTCATCATTCTCGAGACCTCAGTCCTGATGGAATCCATCATCACGAGGGAGAGAGAAGAGGCAATGTGGAAATTAAATGCCTTGCCTAAGGGCACAATCGTAACAGGTCCAGCAGGGCGCAAACTCCGCTCCTTTCGCACCTGAAGCAAACAAGCTATCACGACTTCCATTGGATTTTGGTTCATAAACCACTTCCTTCTCAATTGCAAGCTCAGTTGATTGGTTGATTCTGAGATGTGCTCTTGCTATAGGGTAAACCATTCAGAAAACCTGAAACTAAACACGAGACGCAGTTTGAGATTGAAGAACAGTTATATAACCTCGCAGCCGGTATCACATGTATAACCTCGCAGCCAGTATCACACGTATAACCTCGCAGCCGGTATCACACGTATAACCTTACAGCCAGGTATCACACGTATAACCTTACAGCCAGGTATCACACGTATAACCTTACAGCCAGGTATCACACGTATAACCTTACAGCCAGGTATCACACGTATAACCTTACAGCCAGGTATCACACGTATAACCTTACAGCCAGGTATCACACGTATAACCTTACAGCCAGGTATCACACGTATAACCTTACAGCCAGTATCACACGTATAACCTTACAGCCAGGTATCACACGTATAACCTTACAGCCAGGTATCACACGTATAACCTTACAGCCAGGTATCACACGTATAACCTTACAGCCAGGTATCACACGTATAACCTTACAGCCAGGTATCACACGTATAACCTTACAGCCAGGTCACACGTATAACCTTACAGCCAGGTATCACACGTATAACCTTACAGCCAGGTATCACACGTATAACCTTACAGCCAGGTATCACACGTATAACCTACAGCCGGTATCACACGTATAACCTTACAGCCAGGTATCACACGTATAACCTTACAGCCAGGTATCACACGTATAACCTTACAGCCAGGTATCACACGTATAACCTTACAGCCAGGTATCACACGTATAACCTTACAGCCAGGTATCACACGTATAACCTTACAGCCAGGTATCACACGTATAACCTTACAGCCAGGTATCACACGTATAACCTTACAGCCAGGTATCACACGTATAACCTTACAGCCAGTATCACACGTATAACCTACAGCCAGGTATCACACGTATAACCTTACAGCAGGTATCACACGTATACCTTACAGCCAGGTATCACACGTATAACCTTACAGCCAGGTATCACACGTATAACCTTACAGCCAGGTATCACACGTATAACCTTACAGCCAGGTATCACACGTATAACCTTACAGCCAGGTATCACACGTATAACCTTACAGCCAGGTATCACACGTATAACCTTACAGCCAGGTATCACACGTATAACCTTACAGCCAGGTATCACACGTATAACCTTACAGCCAGGTATCACACGTATAACCTTACAGCCAGGTATCACACGCATATCCTCGCAGCCAGGTATCACACGTATATCCTCACAGCCAGGTATCACACGTATATCCTCGCAGCCAGGTATCACACGTATATCCTCACAGCCAGGTATCACACGTATATCCTCGCAGCCAGGTATCACACATATATCCTCGCAGCCAGGTATCACACATATATCCTCACAGCCAGGTATCACACGTATATCCTCACAGCCAGGTATCACACGCGGCATTGCAGGAACAAATTATATTCATTTCCATTTTTTTTTTACAACTTTACATATAAAAATATACATTAGCATTGTGTCAAAGGGTTAAAGTAATGTATGTACATTCTATTGCACAGCATATTCCAAACACTTATTACTTTAGACCATTCATATATTCTTTCTCATAGCACCACAATGCAACAGTCAATAAAGTTATGAAACTATATAAACTCTTAATATGAATACCCCCCCCCAAATTACCCCCATTGATTACTCTCTCACCCATGACCATGTAGGTATACTTAACCCATTGCATGCTAGCGGCAGATAAAATCACTTGCAAACAGTATCTGGCTCTATGCTATTAACTATTCAGAGTAGTGGAGCTAAAACACTTGGCTGAATAGCAAAACAACATAGATCTTGATCGAATGCGGCGTTACGCCACAGCTGATCAGGATATATGTTGTTTGCAAAAGTAATTTTATTTACTCAGCTGGCAAAGGGGTTAAATATTACAGGCAAAGAATTACCTAGAACTGTTCAAATAGCTCTCAATAGAATATACACAGTTAACAGTTTACAGTATATTGCCCCCAGTTATTTATATCACAGATTAATATCTCTAACCCTGGGACAACAATTCTAAGGATAATTTCAAATGTCAAAATAAATGAATATTATGACAGAAAATATAAATACAATTCAATATTATCACCTCTTGCAGTGGTGAGCCACGAGAGGGTATGGATTAACTCATTCTCTTGCAGTGGTGAGCCACGAGAGGGTATGGATTAACTCATTCAAACAAAAATGCAAGTATTTTGATTGGTTGTATTTCTTTAATATGAGCATTTTCATTGGTTGTAAACCAGCTACATTTTCAGATTCAGCCAATCAAAACAGTTGCACGTATTAAATCAAGCAAATCAACAGTTGAATTTCCAAATTCAGCCAATAAAAAATCTCGAGCAATTTTCAATTTATTCAATCAAAATGCAAGTATTCCGACAGTTGAAAATTTAAAAACCAGCCAATGTTAATTCAAACATTCCGAGAGTTTAATTTTCAAATCCAGCAAATCAAAATCCCAATCCATCCAACAGTTCAATTTCCAAATAGGAGCATTAACATCATCCCAAGCATTCTAAAACTTAATTTTCAAATTCAGCCAAGCATTCCAACAGTTGAATTTCAAAACTAAACCCTTCATTCCAATTGTCTGCAAACAAGTTCTATGTTCAAATCCAGCCAATCAAAACAGAGCTGACAGATTCCAACACATACAAATCCAGCCAATCAAAACAGAGCTGACAGATTCCAACACATACATTTTGAAACTCATCCAATAAAATTTTAGAGGTCAAACTTTTAATCATTTACATTTTTTCAGTGTATGATCAAATCATTATTTATTGACTAACCTTTTCAACACCTCTAAATAGGCTTACAAAATGTGTTGATCCAGATGAGCCAGCTCGTGATGAGCCAACGCATCAGGATCTTACCCATTTTGATAAATGAACTGATCCAAATGTAATTTTCTTATTAATTTATTGGTCTAAAAATATGATGGACCATGTCAGTTACTTGGTGTTGAATGGGTTAACTTGGGGAGATACAGCTAAGATAACTTGGAAATGTTATTCTGCCAATCTTTGTTAATTGAACGTTACGTTCGATATGTTTATAAACCATCTAAAGCCACAATAATAGTGGTCAAGTAGATATCAGTATCAATCACAGATATGCAAACATCACAGTCCTACACAAACTACAATACATTATTTTTTAGATTTTGCAAACCAGCAAAATTTTCAAATCCAGCTGAAACTCTGACAATGTTAGCACATATCTGCCAGGAAAATAGAACATGCATGTATAATTAACTTGATAAAACTACATCCGATTCGTCATTAAAAGTCACATGACTTGTGCATCACAGTTACTGGAAATAAAGCTTAAAGATATAGTCCTGTTCAAACGGATTGTCATAATTTCTAAAACAGTTGCTATCCTACAATTGTGATCGCTACAATCAGTATTACAGTATTACAGTATTACAGTATTACAGTATTACAGTATTACAGTATTACAGTATTATAGTATTACAGTATTACAGTATTCAGTATTACAGTATTACAGTATTATAGTATTACAGTATTACAGTATTACAGTATTACAGTATTACAGTATTATAGTATTATAGTATTACAGTATTATAGTATTACAGTATTACAGTATTACAGTATTATAGTATTATAGTATTACAGTATTACAGTATTACAGTATTATAGTATTACAGTATTACAGTATTACAGTATTATAGTATTACAGTATTACAGTATTACAGTATTATAGTATTACAGTATTACAGTATTACACAGTAACGAAATCCATCCTTTAATATTTGTAATGTACTTGAAAATTGTTGTAAAATATATAATCTTATTTTGACTAGGCGAGTTTTATTTAATTTGGCTCTCTTCGTAACTCCAATTCTCCGTAATCATAAGAGCAACGACATTAATGTGCATCACTTACAGCATGCTATATTAATATTGTTGGCATAGAAACTGGACACTCGCCTACATGTACAACTTCGTTTTTATTAACAGGAATACATCTTTAATGTAGAATTTTCAGAACTGAGACATTTACTACATACATTGAACATAGTCTGCCAATTCTATTCCACAAATGTTAAAGCCCCATTATGCGCTTACGTAGAATGTGCTGCACACCAAGATATTGCAAGGAGCGGATAATTAAATATTGAGATTATTAGTCTTATATTTTCATTTTTCAATAATAAAATATGGTAACAAACCATCCTGCTTTTGTGAAATTACCATTTGTAAATTACCTCCCTTTATGGCTATTTTTAGCAAACTCACCAATAACACTAGCATAAATTTGCATATGAATTATAGTATTATTTTTCCAATGAAGACATAAAAAACCGCATAAAGAGACTTTCAACAATCATATTCCATATTTCAACAATTTTCCAACGACTTCATATTCCACATATTTCAACAATTTTCCAACGACTTCATATTCTATATTTCAACAATTTTCCAACAACTTCATATTCCATATTTCAACAATTTTCCAACAACTTCATATTCCATATTTCAACAATTTTCCAATGACTTCATATTCCACATATTTCAACAATTTTCCAACGACTTCAATCACTACTATTATACATATATCAGCAAATTACAGTCCACATATTTCAGCTTATTATACTCTACATACCGGTATTTCAATCAATCACAGTCCACATATTACAGTCAATCACAGGCTACGTATTTCAGCCAATCACAGTCCACATATTTAAGCCAATCATAAATTATTGCACATATTTCAACCAATCACATTCCACAATCATATTCAACACATTCCAGCCAATCAAATTCAACACATTCCAGCCAATCAAATTACACAGATTTCAGCCAATCACAGTTGGCTTTTAGCTTGTCAAGGATGTGTTTCAAAGTTCTGAACTGATGCACCTATAAATAGACGATTGCAATTCACTTCTGAGTAGCTATAATGCACAATAAAATACCAATACATTTAGTACTATAACTGACTTCTAAAAAAATATCCAAACTACTCCTGCATATCTGACTTTAGCGCAAAACTGTCATATCTATCTGACTTTAGTGCCGAATTGTCATTTCTCATAAATCTGACTTTAGCGCAGAACTGTCATATCTGACTAATTTTTAACTATATGCACTAAGAATAGATGTGTGCTAAGGCCCAAATATATGTTACAACCTTGCACACATTCTACGATGACATATATTGATACTTGTATATTACACGTTCATAATGTAGAGTATATTATGTGGATACTTTAAAAGTGCTACTTTAATGTACACATGAAATCAATGATATACCGGAAGTATGCGAGATGGTATGGTGGTATTCTCTGGGTACTTCGGTTTCCTTCAACACAAATTTAAAGGATCACATATTCGCATTCATCCACACCCACAAGAGTGTTTAATAGAAGTTGTTGAAACTTGTTTCGCAATCGTAAAAATAAATATAAAATCTTTTTATTATTAAAGATTCCTCGTATTTCTATAATGCAATTACTCAAGTAGTAAATTGGTACTAATTGATGTGAGGAATTGTCTACAATGCCCTTATCTTTAAAAAGTATAAACTTTAATACTTCCGGTAGTAATAGAATTATAACAACAATCTTAAAGAAAATGAATTAGCCGGATATTTGGTTTTCTTGAAAAAGGCTTTTTAAGCCAAAAATTGGGATGTAGAGAGGACCACATATATCCTTTCATTCATAGAAATTTAGGTTAATATAATATTATATCACCATACAGCCATTTAGCGATCATGCAGTGGATAAGTAGTTGCCATATCACCTCCATAGATTATACTGGGACTACATGGGATTCTGGCCTTTATTATGAATATTGGTTTGACAACTACATTGTCAATGTATGTCGTATTGGTAATGGCGTCAAGAGGTGCTTCTATGGGGGAAAGAGTTAATATATTTTACAACAATTGTGAAACAAGCTTTAACAACTTTTATAAATCATTCTCATTTGAGCGGATGAAAGTGTATATCTGTTATATAATTATATTAATTCGCGTGGGAGGAAATACCTGTCCGATCTGGTGACCCATTACTGTACAATGTCACATATGTCATAGTCTTAAGGATCGAATGCAGGATGCATTGGTGAGAAGCGAGCTTACTTTGCCAGTCAGACACCCCACCCATATTTTTATTATATAACACTTATTTTTAATTACTTTTGTCGCCATTTTCAACCAATTCTTTCTCAAACCAGCAGCACAAATTATTCCATTTCTAAACATTTGTCTTCTTGAATTTCAATTTTTCTATGTTCTTTAATTACTGGTATGGCAAACATCTCATCTTAATATTTGCTATACTTCCAATGCATAAACACTCAACGGACATGTGTGATTAATTGCTTGCGAGTAGCTCGTTTCTTTTACTTTATTTCACAACGATTGCGTAGCAAGTTTTAACAACTTATATTAATCACTCTCGTTGGCGCGGATGAAAGAGTAAATGTGGTCATTCGTGCGGGAGGAAACCGGAGTACCCGGAGAAAGCCCACCTGTCCGATCTGGCGACCATCGTACCATCTCGCATACTTCCCGGTCCGAGGATCGAACCTGGGTTGCATTGGTGACAAACGAGTGCGCTAATTGGACAGCCCATCAGACTCGTTTCTATCTTCACAGGATACATAATATATTTATTCAGACAAAAATTGGGGTGTAAAAGTTATAAATATTCATGAGAAATGTTCACAAACAACATCTGAAGAAAATATTTCTACAATAATCGGCTTTAACAATAACACCTTACAATAACACCTTACAATAACACACTTCTAAACTTAAAAATAATTTTAAATTGATATTGTCCATCAAATTGTCTAAGAAGTTATTTGTGGTGTAGCTGTGCATCATTAAATACTGCACCAAAGAGCGTAACAATGAACACTTTATAATGAGAGACATCGTTAATTTTCTATTACCTCCCTTGGCAGATAAAGTCTGATTTATCCCAAGATGTAAATAGCTCCTTTTAGTTGGAATCCTTTGTTTTTACAGTTGTGTCCTAACCAGATGTTGCGGTATGATAAATGTGATTTTTATCACAATCGAGTTAATTAACTGATAACATTGTTTTACAAATAAGTATCCATTGCATATTCTGTAGGAGATCTGTCAAGATAATTTAATAATTATAAGAAGCGATAGTGAAATAAAATTGCTAGCAAGTTGTGCAAAGGAAACAACAATAAAAACAGAGGAAAACACTCAATAGGACCTACCTACTTTTAAGGAGTATTCAGGGGCAGTAACTGACTGATGTCTCTCATTGAAACCAATTTGTGCACACAGACATCGACACATATACTGTTAATACAGACACACATACACGTTTAGTTTCATCTTGGTTTTGTAAACTAATACAAATTTGTCATGAACAAGGGGTCAAAATTATTCAGATAAAATAAGTTGAAAGACATTTTGGCAATGTGAATGATGGAATGATACAGATGTCCAAAATGAAACAAGTTTATGATAAAAACATGAATATTTCTTAAAGTCCCATATGTTCAGCACACCAGGAGAGATGACCACATGCGAAAAATATGACAGAATTATGCACCTGATGATCAGAATTCATGAGTATTGTCTTAAATTTCCATACTTCAATAATAATTTATTTAAATGTGTTTACAAACATTAAGGTCAGGGGTTCTACCCGGGTGCCTGGGCGTGGCTGAGTGGCAACAATAGCTGGAGAGTTACCAATGAGATTTGTTTTTATTTAAGTTTATTTAGTGTCGCTATCGGTTACCCATTTGAGCGACGGGCAGTTTACCTAACAACACCTTTCCTGGACAGGCTCCAGCGGTTAACCAGTTAACGAGCGGGGCTCAAACCCTAGTTCAGTGATGATAGGTTACAATGGTATACAAGTCGGTGACCTTAACCACTCGACCACGGAGGCCGACCCATATGAGAGAAAGATGTTGGTGCCACTTTAAACCCCCCACACTCAAAAATCAAGGTTAATTTTAGGATCAACTTTGCAAATGGATCATAGTTTTATCAAATGTAAATCACATTAATCTGCTAGTTTTAGTTGGAGTTTTATGGCCCACCAATACAATTTTAGGCAAACAGGAATGAACATCTCATCCACACCGAAATAAAAACACAAGATATGGAACCAGAATGAGAGAGGAGTAAACCAAGATATGGAACCAGAATGAGAGAGGAGTAAACCAAGATATGGAACCAGAATGAGAGAGGAGTAAACCAAGATATGGAACCAGAATGAGAGAGGAGTAAACCAAGATATGGAACCATTACATTTCATGTTTGTTAGAACAAGAATAAGAGGAGTAAACCAAATATTAGCAGGACTCAAATACTTTCTTCAATTTTCATCACCAAAAAAAAAATTGGCCAATTGGGCATGAATAATATATAACCATTCTATTGGGCATGAATAATATATAACCATTCTATTGGGCATGAATAATATATAACCATTCTATTGGGCATGAATAATATATAACCATTCTATTGGGCATGAATAATATATAACCATTTTATTGATTCCAAAATACTAAATAAAAGTTGAAGGACAAATGTTCTTAGCTTTGAAAAAATATTTCTGTTTGTGCGAACTACTCTATGAATGGATGCATTAGAAGTTGACATGAAACGCTCTCTGAGGTCAAGGTCGGAGAGGGTAAGGTCAGAGAAATAGGTCACAGAGGATATCATTGTCTGAATGAACACATTTACACCTTGTATACCAGGGCTCATTAGGGACCCTGTATTTGCCCCCCTGGTTGCCTCACTTCTCCCTAAAAAAAAATTTCCATACAAAATTTTGACCAGTAAAATACACTGTCCCATTAAAAAATCTATACACTCATTCTAATCAAATGTAACGGTCAATACTGTGCATTGTAACCCCATTTTGTTGATATTTATTAAATAATACTATTTACGGATGTAATCTCACGCTTTCTCACTTCTCCCATAATTTCTGACCTAGAATGCTACTATGCAACTATACTTCAGTTCTAGCTTCAGTCGTGTAGCTAGATAGTCGGATATGGGCATATGATGGACTTATTTAATGGGATATCCTATACTTCAGTTCTAGCTTCAGTCGTGTAGCTAGATAGTCGGATATGGGCATATAATGGACTTATTTAATGGGATATCCTATACTTCAGTTCTAGCTTCAGTCGTGTAGCTAGATAGTCGGATATGGGCATATAATGGACTTATTTAATGGGATGATGTTTTACTACATTTTTCCAGAGATATATAAATAACAAGGATGTGCAACTGGGACATTTCATATAAGCCTAGGACAAAATCAAAAATCACACAGCTAGTTTATACAAATATATTTCAACTTGATTGCGAAACATGTTCTTACAACTTATATTAATCACTCTCGAGACCTCATTCATGATGGAATCCATTGCCATTAGGGAGAAGGGGCAATGTGGAATTTAAACACCATACCTAAGGGCACAAGCGTAACTGCTCCAGCGGGGCTCGAACTCCGGGCATTTCGCACCTGAAGCGAACGTGTTACCACTGCGCTATTCCGATTAAGTTGACAATTTGGTCATTTTGTTTGATTGAATAAAGAATTTATACTTAAGTAAGCAAGAGACATTGATTTGGAAGCTTGAGCAAACACATGCCAATGTACCTTCTTCCTTAACCCTTTCAACACCACAGACCTCTAAATAGGCTTACAAAAAGTGTAGATCCAGGATCTGCACTTTTTGCCAGTGATATGACTATTTTTAGACATAATTACCCATTTTGATAAATGAACTTGTCCA
The DNA here is from genome assembly GCA_014843695.1 of Archivesica marissinica. Lineage (NCBI taxonomy): Eukaryota > Metazoa > Mollusca > Bivalvia > Venerida > Vesicomyidae > Archivesica > Archivesica marissinica. The sequence goes on from CM026404.1 coordinate 64,879,499, forward strand.
AATGTGATTTTCTGATTCATTTATTGGTTTATGAATATCATGGACCAGTCCATGTGAGTTACTTGGTGTTGAAAGGGTTAACTTCCACTACTCCAGTCACTCTACAAATACGTCTCATTTACTTCGGAAAATTGTCGAAATGAATGGTACAGTTTATGCAACTGTGTTTAAAAACACAACAGAAGATATTTGAGAACAAGTTTGTTACAGCATTCACAAAACAGTAATGAGATTCCGCACAAAACAGTAATGAGATTCCGCACAAAACAGTAATGAGATTCCGCACAAAACAGTAATGAGATTCCTCACAAAACAGTAATGAGATTCCTCACAAAACAGTAATGAGATTCCTCACAAAACAGTAATGAGATTCCGCACAAAACAGTAATGAGATTCCTCACAAAACAGTAATGAGATTCCTCACAAAACAGTAATGAGATTCCTCACAAAACAGTTATGAGATTCCGCACAAAACAGTAATGAGATTCCTCACAAAACAGTAATGAGATTCCTCACAAAACAGTAATGAGATTCCTCACAAAACAGTAATGAGATTCCTCACAAAACAGTAATGAGATTCCTCACAAAACAGTAATGAGATTCCTCACAAAACAGTTATGAGATTCCGCACAAAACAGTAATGAGATTCCTCACAAAACAGTAATGAGATTCCTCACAAAACAGTAATGAGATTCCGCACAAAACAGTAATGAGATTCCGCACAAAACAGTAATGAGATTCCGCACAAAACAGTAATGAGATTCCGCGGGATTTGGTTATGCTTCAAATCTATGTTATTTATAAGTCTCTGGTTATTTATAAGTCTCTGGTTATTTATAAGTCTCTGGTTATTTCGTATAAACATGTAAGAGTGAAGGACTCGACCCCCATGTAGTGTTCATTTTTATCACATTTTAAGTTAGAAAGGTTCCTGAGTTACAGCTGGACAAAATAAAAACACAAGATAAAATCCGATTCCCAAAGATCAAATAAAACAACTCACCAACATAATTACATAGTGTAACAGTTGATGCATTGGGTTATGATGCACTTCACTGTCATTGAAAAACAACTTCAACTCAAAATAGCTTTTTCAGGAAAATCCAACATACATGTAGGAGCCACAAAATTAATGACGAATTTGAAACTAACATAATACACATAACTCAAGAACTATAGTCGATAGAAAAGATAAATTTGGTACATAAATTACTAAATAAGATTCCAATCAAACATCCGTCTGTCCGTCAATTTCTGACTTCATAATAATATTTAACATAATTTGGACAGTCTGTGAGGAAAACAATGATTAAGGAAAACTATTTCACACAACAATACAATAGTTACTTCCCCTAGTAGCACTCGTACATTATACATACATCTAAAATATCTATATACATCATACCACAATAGCAAACCATAAATACAACACAGTACTGTATATCTTTATACAAATATTTGCATTTCCAACTCGAAAAAACCTGACATATGTCCTCAACGCAGGGACCTATTTCACAACATATAGATCATAAATCAGTTGCATCGATCGATATGATTGGTTCAAAGATAACTGTCAAAATAACACGTACCACTACTTTTAATTTACGACAGGTCTTCAAGTAGACTTCCCAAACCCACTCCATTTTCTAAATATCCCCAATCTTTATATATCTCCAGTCTCTAAATATCTCCAGTCTCTATATATGTCCAATCGCTAAATATCCCCAATCATTTATATCTCCTATCTCTAAATATTATCCTGCCATCTCTAAATACCTCCCAATCTCAAAATTGTACCCAACCTCGATAAATATACCCAACCTCGATACATATACCCAATCTCTATAAATGTACCCAAACTCTATAAATGTACCCAATCAATCTCTATAAATGTACCCAAACTCTATAAATGTATCCAATCTCTATAAATGTACCCAAATGTTGTGGACTGACTCGCTGTGTATTCAGCATGATCATTTACCAGAGACAGAACAAACATGTGGCAGAAATCTACAAACTGGTTGATTTAACATGATCATTGCTCATAAGTCATAATATAAGTTAATACATTTAGTTCAACTTTCTCAGGAAAACATGCATTTACATTTTTTCACTTGTCCAAATTTAGCACAGCTGTCATTTTTGTCTTGTGTATCTATCCACAACAGCTGTACCTATATAACCCAGACACAATACAGTTCCATCAAACACCAAGTTGTGGTAAAAGTACCTACTCTTCCCAATATCAATGCACTTTCTCCAAATAATGTGTACCGTATTGTTCCCAATATCAACACACTTTCCCCAAGTAATGTGTACCGTATTGTTCCCAATATCAAAACACTTTCTCTCCAGTAATGTGTACCGTATTGTTCCCAATATCAAAACACTTTCTCTCCAAGTAATTTATTTTGCATTGCGTTGTAATTGCTCAATTATGGACATTTCTCAGTTTTGAGATACCGTGTCCCAGACAGACACTCCTTTGTGCCCCTCGCGATTCACACCTACACAAACCCCAGAGAAAGCTTCATTGTACACATGTACGAGATTCACTCTCGAAATTGCATGTAAATGTTCCTTCATACGGTGTATAAAGATATATTCTCTCGATTAGACAACAACATGTCCAATATAGCCACTTCCTGTACTTCCTGTGACTGGCTGTTATTGTCAATTATGTAACACATGTAGCTTGGAAGATGAATTCCACTATTTGCAATATTAAACAGGACCTGGTGAAAGCGACAATAGAGAATGCATTCTCTACCCCAAGAATCATGCCAGTACACTTCAACTGAGCGACGTCAATCATGTATTTTAACATCTTAATAGAAAAAAACATTAATATTCAAAAATACTCAGGTGAATACAGTTCCTTGTTATCGGTAATACTCCAATCTTCTCGGAGTGAATACAGTTGCCAAGCAACAAGTGAATACACTACAATACAGTCATGTCCATCAGTTGAATCGACATCCCTATTCCACAAGTGAATATGTTGCTTTTCTGTATTTTGTTTGAAGTGAATACAGATTTCGTAATTAGTTTATTCAAGTGAGTACATCAGTTTTCAGTATTCTATAAGTCAGTAAGTGAATACAGATTCAGTATTCTACAAATGAATACCATGTCGTTAACATTATCCTCAAGAGTGAATACCATGTAGTTAACATTATCCTCAGAGTGAATACCATCTAGTTAACATTATCCTTGGAGTGAATATCATGTAGTTAACATTATCCTCAAGAGTGAATACCATGTCGTTAACATTATCCTCAAGAGTGAATACCATGTAGTTAACATTATCCTCAGAGTGAATACCATCTAGTTAACATTATCCTCAAGAGTGAATACCATGTCGTTAACATTATCCTCAAGAGTGAATACCATGTAGTTAACATTATCCTCAAGAGTGAATACCATGTAGTTAACATTATCCTCCATGTGACTGCCATATAATTTTAGTATTCAGTATTATGCGAGCGAATACATTAGTTTTCAATGTTTTATACATATAAGTGTAGTTATATTCAGTATTCTCGAAGTAAATATGCAAGTTTTCAGTACACTATTAGTGAATACAGTAGTTAATGAAAGACACCAAGTCACTTGTTACAGTGGGAATGGAATGTAAGTTCAGAGATCCATCAAGTGTTTCTATCTTCCATCACAGCAGGAAGGAGGGAGATGTTTGAAACTTATCCATTTAACCATGTTTGAAACTTCTCTATTTTACCATGTTTGTAACTTATCCATTTAACCATGTTTGAAATTTATCCATTTTACCATGTTTGAAACTTCTCCATTGTATCATGTTTGAAACTTATCCTATTTTACCATGTTTGAAACTATTCCATTTTGCAGCATTACAATTATTTTCCCCACAAGTTTCACCATTTCTGTAGAAGTATGAGAGATGTGTAAAATTTATCGAATTACCTAGCACCCTACTTTTAAAAATAAAAATCATTAGTTTGTCAGTGAACATCATCAGAAAGTCTTGTTACCTCTCCATTCATTAATGCTGTAACAGCAAACATTCTGCTTATTTTGTCATCGTACAAAAATGAAGAGAAAATAATATGTTTTCCATAATTCAAATAATTTTCCGATAATGATATGCAAATTTCTATGTTGATTGGGAGATTAACTCCTCCTTCACTGTGATGTTGGCTCCGCCTCCGTTACGTGCTAGTCCCACCCATTGTCTTTGATCATGTGAGCAAGCTCGATGATAAACTTGCCCTCCTTGTACTTCTGACTAGACTCGAAGGCATGTTCCTGAAATACACGTCAATATAATCAGTGCAAGCCATATATGTTTATTCGCTTCTCTTCCGGTCAATAGCTCGAATTATTCTACCAACGGAGGGACTATTGACCAGAAACAGAAGGCAAGTCGCAAATCTGGACTAAATACATTTTAAATGCAAAGTGTGCTATAAATTTCTTTGCTTTATTGAAAATAATAATTAATGTAAATATAAGTAATGAATCGCGGGTTACTATTTTCCATCGGGGTATGAACTACATTGGGCGTGGTTAAAGTTAGCGTTTAGTCGGCATTTTAAAGGTTAAATGTAAATTTAATTAAGGAGAGGACAACCATAAGCTGTATAGCTTTCTGTCCAATTCCTTATTTCAATTGGTATAAATAATCATGTACATGATAGAAAATAAATATGTTTAAACCAAATGCAAATAAATGGTGCCGGAGTATTGTAGGATCTTCCTGTAGTGTTAAAACACCATCGTCACGTCATACCTTTGTACTTGCTGTCCATTATTATTAATATTGGACTGCTGTCAATAGGCCAGAGTATTATGTTAGTTTATACAAATTTATTTTAGCTCGATTGCGAAACAAGTTCTTTCAACTTATAGGCCTACCGGTACAAAATTAACAATTTTAATTAATAGGATCTTGTTATATAACTGTGTGTTTTAATGAATAGGATCTTGTTATATAACTGTGTGTTTTAAGTAAGATATAAGCCTCAAACCGATCCAATATGTAAACTATTGGTACTGTCTTCGGTGCTACGCGCCTCACACAGTCCAATATTTTACATACTGAGATTGTTTGAGGCTTATATCCTATACTTATTATAAGGAAAACCATTGTATTGTTTCGCACACCTCAACTGTTATTTTTATGATATTTTTATGATATATGATATTTTATGACATTGCAATTGTTTCTGATGAGTCAATGTCACAGTCTGAAACACAGTTATTTTTAATATAGTCAATGTCACAGTCTGAAACACAGTTATTTTTAATATAGTCAATGTCACAGTCTGAAACACAGTTATTTTTAATATAGTCAATGTCACAGTCTGAAACACAGTTATTTTTAATATCATCAATGTCACAGTCTGAAACACAGTTATTTTTAATATAGTCAATGTCACAGTCTGAAACACAGTTATTTTTAATATAGTCAATGTCACAGTCTGAAACAGTTATTTTTAATATAGTCAATGTCACAGTCTGATACACAGTTATTTTTAATATAGTCAATGTCACAGTCTGAAACAGTTATTTTTAATATAGTCAATGTCACAGTCTGAAACAGTTATTTTTAATATCGTCAATGTCACAGTCTGATACACAGTTATTTTTAATATCGTCAATGTCACAGTCTGATACACAGTTATTTTTAGTATAGTCAATGTCACAGTCTGATACACAGTTATTTTTAATATCGTCAATGTCACAGTCTGATACACAATTATTTTTAATATAGTCAATGTCACATATTTACCAAATCTGACTTTAAAGATGACACACAGTTGGAACATGTCCAACCTTCCCTCCCGTCCTATATCATCCAAGAAAATACAGTGAACTCGGTAACAATTGCATGTTTACATCTTTACATGCATACATTTTTACAACAGCTATATTATATTAATAACTTCCTCATCTGTTAGAAGATCTATATCGTATGCAGCTTTATTAGGTAACGTTGATATTATAAGATCTATATCGTATGCAGCTTTATTAGGTAACGTTGATATTATACTAAGCTCTACGGAACACAAAAAAATTATTGAATTTTGTTCTTCTTCAAATAAAATCTGAAGAGGAGTTGCATCAATTCATCGAAGGTCTCATTTCCGTTACTTGATCATTACAAGCATCAAGTTGACAGGCATGATTGTTACAGCTGATATTTTTTCTTGAGTTATTCCTGCATGTGTTTGTTTGAACCTAACTTTTCACAGTGGAGACAATTTTACCCGTCCATACTCGCCTATAAGTTTTTTACCGCCAAATTATGGCCTCAAAGTGGCTTCCCGACTTATTAGTGAGTGCTAAAATATTTTTTTTTTTTTTTTAAAAATGTGTTAAATGATATCCATAATTACGTTTTAGAAAAAAGAAAGCAATCTGACACTTCCACTTCCTCTCACTTCCACTTCCACTTGCCAACATGCCAGGCTACTCATGGCCTGGTGTCCATTATATGAAGCTGTCTCTTATATGCAGTGAATGCCAAAAGCCACAGATTTCAGTACCAAAGTAGATTGATCATCTTATAGACATGATAGCCTTATAGACATATAGACATGATAGCCTTATAGACATGATAGCCTTATATACATATAGACATGATAGCCTTATAGACATGATAGCCTTATAGACATGATAGCCTTATAGACATATAGACATGATAGCCTTATAGACATGATAGCCTTATAGACATGATAGCCTTATATACATGATAGCCTTATAGACATGATAGCCTTATATACATATAGACATGATAGCCTATAGACATGATAGCCTTATATACATATAGACATGATAGCCTTATAGACATGATAGCCTTATAGACATATAGACATGATAGCCTTATATACATGATAGCCTTATATACATGATAGACGTATAGACATGATAGCCTTATAGACATGATAGCCTTATATACATATAGACATGATAGCCTTATAGACATATAGACATGATAGCCTTATAGACATATAGACATGATAGCCTTATAGACATGATAGCCTTATATACATATATACATGATAGCCTTATATACATGATAGCCTTATAGACATATAGACATGATAGCCTTATAGACATGATAGCCTTATAGACATGATAGCCTTATAGACATGATAGCCTTATATACATGATAGCCTTATATACATGATAGCCTTATATACATATAGACATGATAGCCTTATAGACATGATAGCCTTATAGACATGATAGCCTTATATACATGATAGCCTTATATACATGATAGCCTTATAGACATATAGACATGATAGCCTTATATACATGATAGCCTTATAGACATGATAGCCTTATATACATGATAGCCTTATATACATGATAGCCTTATATACATATAGACATGATAGCCTTATAGACATGATAGCCTTATAGACATATAGACATGATAGCCTTATAGACATGATAGCCTTATAGACATGATAGCCTTATAGACATATATACATGATAGCCTTATAGACATGATAGCCTTATAGACATGATAGCCTTATATACATGATAGCCTTATAGACATGATAGCCTTATAGACATGATAGCCTTATAGACATGATAGCCTTATATACATGATAGCCTTATATACATGATAGCCTTATAGACATGATAGCCTTATAGACATGATAGCCTTATAGACATGATAGACATATAGACATGATAGCCTTATATACATGATAGCCTTATATACATGATAGCCTTATAGACATGATAGCCTTATAGACATGATAGCCTTATAGACATGATAGCCTTATAGACATATAGACATGATAGCCTTATAGCATATAGACATGATAGCCTTATAACATATAGACATGATAGCCTTATAGACATGATAGCCTTATATACATGATAGCCTTATAGACATGATAGCCTTATAGACATATAGACATGATAGCCTTATAGACATGATAGCCTTATAGACATGATAGCCTTATAGACATATAGACATGATAGCCTTATAGACATGATAGCCTTATAGACATATAGCATATAGACATGATAGCCTTATAGACATGATAGCCTTATAGACATGATAGCCTTATAGACATATAACATGATAGCCTTATAGACATGATAGCCTTATAGACATGATAGCCTTATAGACATATAGACATGATAGCCTTATAGACATGATAGCCTTATAGACATGATAGCCTTATAGACATGATAGCCTTATAGACATATAGACATGATAGCCTTATATACATGATAGCCTTATAGACATGATAGCCTTATAGACATGATAGCCTTATAGACATATAGACATGATAGCCTTATAGACATGATAGCCTTATAGACATGATAGCCTTATAGACATAAGACATGATAGACATATAGACATGATAGCCTTATATACATGATAGCCTTATATACATATAGACATGATAGCCTTATATACATGATAGCCTTATAGACATGATAGCCTTATATACATGATAGCCTTATAGACATGATAGCCTTATATACATGATAGCCTTATAGACATGATAGCCTTATATACATGATAGCCTTATAGACATGATAGCCTTATAGACATGATAGCCTTATAGACATATAGACATGATAGCCTTATAGACATGATAGACTTATATACATGATAGCCTTATATACATGATAGCCTTATATACAAGATAGCCTTATATACATGATAGCCTTATAGACATGATAGCCATATAGACATGATAGCCTTATATACATGATAGCCTTATATACATGATAGCCTTATATACATGATAGCCTTATAGACATGATAGCCTTATAGACATGATAGCCTTATATACATGATAGCCTTATAGACATGATAGCCTTATATACATGATAGCCTTATAGACATGATAGCCTTATAAACATGATAGCCTTATAGACATATATACATGATAGCCTTATATACATGATAGCCTTATAGACATATAGCATTATAGACATGATAGCCTTATAGACATGATAGCCTTATAGACATGATAGCCTTATAGACATGATAGCCTTATAGACATATATACATGATAGCCTTATAGACATGATAGCCTTATAGACATGATAGCCTTATAGACATATAGACATGATAGCCTTATAGACATGATAGCCTTATAGACATGATAGCCTTATAGACATGATAGCCTTATAGACATATAGACATGATAGCCTTATATACATGATAGACATATATACATGATAGCCTTATAGACATGATAGCCTTATAGACATATAGACATGATAGCCTTATAGACATGATAGCCTTACAGACATGATAGCCTTATAGACATAGAGACATGATAGACATGATAGCCTTATATACATGATAGCCTTATAGACATGATAGACATGATAGACATATAGACATGATAGCCTTATATACATGATAGCCTTATAGACATGATAGCCTTATAGACATGATAGCCTTATAGACATGATAGCCTTATAGACATGATAGCCTTATAGACATGATAGCCTTATAGACATGATAGCCTTATATACATGATAGCCTTATAGACATATATACATGATAGCCTTATAGACATGATAGCCTTATAGACATATAGAAATGATAGCCTTATAGACATGATAGCCTTATAGACATGATAGCCTTATATACATGATAGCCTTATAGACATGATAGCCTTATAGACATGATAGCCTTATTGACATATAGACATGATAGCCTTATAGACATGATAGCCATATAGACATGATAGCCTTATAGACATGATAGCCTTATATACATGATAGCCTTATAGACATGATAGCCATATAGACATATAGACATGATAGCCTTATAGACATGATAGCCTTATAGACATGATAGACTTATATACATGATAGCCTTATAGACATGATAGCCTTATATACATGATAGCCTTATAGACATGATAGCCTTATAGACATGATAGCCTTATAGACATGATAGCCTTATAGACATGATAGCCTTATAGACATGATAGCCTTATAGACATGATAGCCTTATATACATGATAGCCTTATAGACATGATAGCCTTATATACATGATAGCCTTATAGACATGATAGCCTTATAGACATATAGACATGATAGCCTTATAGACATGATAGCCTTATAGACATATAGACATGATAGCCTTATATACATATAGACATGATAGCCTTATAGACATGATAGCCTTATAGACATGATAGCCTTATATACATATAGACATGATAGACATATAGACATGATAGCCTTATAGACATATAGACATGATAGCCTTATAGACATGATAGCCTTATAGACATGATAGCCTTATATACATGATAGCCTTATATACATGATAGCCTTATATACATGATAGCCTTATATACATGATAGCCTTATAGACATGATAGCCTTATAGACATGATAGCCTTATATACATGATAGCCTTATAGACAGGATAGCCTTATATACATGATAGCCTTATAGACATGATAGCCTTATAGACATGATAGCCTTATAGACATATATACATGATAGCCTTATATACATGATAGCCTTATAGACATGATAGCATTATAGACATGATAGCTTATAGACATGATAGCCTTATAGACATGATAGCCTTATAGACATGATAGCCTTATAGACATGATAGCCTTATAGACATGATAGCCTTATAGACATGATAGCCTTATAGACATGATAGCCTTATAGACATGATAGCTATAGACATGATAGCCTTATATACATGATAGCCTTATAGACATGATAGCCTTATAGACATGATAGCCTTATAGACATGATAGCCTTATAGACATATAGACATGATAGCCTTATAGACATGATAGCCTTATAGACATGATAGCCTTATAGACATGATAGCCTTATAGACATGATAGCCTTATAGACATGATAGCCTTATAGACATATAGACATGATAGCCTTATATACATGATAGACATATATACATGATAGCCTTATAGACATGATAACCTTATAGACATATAGACATGATAGCCTTATAGACATGATAGCCTTATAGACATGATAGCCTTATAGACATATAGACATGATAGACATATAGACATGATAGCCTTATATACATGATAGCCTTATAGACATGATAGCCTTATAGACATGATAGCCTTATAGACATGATAGCCTTATAGACATATAGACATGATAGCCTTATAGACATGATAGCCTTATAGACATGATAGCCTTATATACATGATAGCCTTATAGACATATATACATGATAGCCTTATAGACATGATAGCCTTATAGACATATAGAAATGATAGCCTTATAGACATGATAGCCTTATAGACATGATAGCCTTATATACATGATAGCCTTATTGACATATAGACATGATAGCCTTATAGACATGATAGCCTTATAGACATGATAGCCTTATAGACATATAGACATGATAGCCTTATAGACATATAGACATGATAGCCTTATAGACATGATAGCCTTATAGACATATAGACATGATAGCCTTATAGACATATAGACATGATAGCCTTATATACATGATAGCCATGATAGCCTTATAGACATGATAGCCCTATAGACATGATAGCCTTATAGACATGATAGCCATATAGACATATAGACATGATAGCCTTATATACATGATAGCCTTATAGACATATAGACATAATAGCCTTATAGACATGATAGCCTTATAGACATGATAGCCTTATAGACATATTGACATGATAGCCTTATATACATATATACATGATAGACATATAGACATGATAGCCTTATAGACATGATAGCCTTATAGACATGATAGCCTTATATACATATAGACATACTAGACATATAGACATGATAGCCTTATAGACATATAGACATGATAGCCTTATAGACATGATAGCCTTATATACATGATAGCCTACATATAGACATGATAGCCTTATAGACATGATAGCCTTATAGACATGATAGCCTTATAGACATATAGACATGATAGCCTTATAGACATGATAGACATATAGACATGATAGCATTTTATACATGATAGCCTTATATACATGATAGCCTTATATACATGATAGACATATAGACATGATAGCATTATATACATGATAGCCTTATATACATATAGACATGATAGCCTTATATACATGATAGCCTTATAGACATGATAGCCTTATATACATGATAGCCTTATAGACATGATAGCCTTATATACATGATAGCCTTATAGACATGATAGCCTTATATACATGATAGCCTTATAGACATGATAGCCTTATAGACATGATAGCCTTATAGACATATAGACATGATAGCCTTATAGACATGATAGACTTATATACATGATAGCCTTATATACATGATAGCCTTATATACAAGATAGCCTTATATACATGATAGCCTTATAGACATGATAGCCATATAGACATGATAGCCTTATATACATGATAGCCTTATATACATGATAGCCTTATATACATGATAGCCTTATAGACATGATAGCCTTATAGACATGATAGCCTTATATACATGATAGCCTTATAGACATGATAGCCTTATATACATGATAGCCTTATAGACATGATAGCCTTATAAACATGATAGCCTTATAGACATATATACATGATAGCCTTATATACATGATAGCCTTATAGACATATAGCATTATAGACATGATAGCCTTATAGACATGATAGCCTTATAGACATGATAGCCTTATAGACATGATAGCCTTATAGACATATATACATGATAGCCTTATAGACATGATAGCCTTATAGACATGATAGCCTTATAGACATGATAGCCTTATAGACATGATAGCCTTATAGACATATAGACATGATAGCCTTATATACATGATAGACATATATACATGATAGCCTTATAGACATGATAGCCTTATAGACATATAGACATGATAGCCTTATAGACATGATAGCCTTACAGACATGATAGCCTTATAGACATATAGACATGATAGACATATAGACATGATAGCCTTATATACATGATAGCCTTATAGACATGATAGCATGATAGACATATAGACATGATAGCCTTATATACATGATAGCCTTATAGACATGATAGCCTTATAGACATGATAGCCTTATAGACATGATAGCCTTATAGACATATAGACATGATAGCCTTATAGACATGATAGCCTTATAGACATGATAGCCTTATAGACATGATAGCCTTATAGACATATAACATGATAGCCTTATAGACATGATAGCCTTATAGACATATAGATGATAGCCTTATAGACATGATAGCCTTATAGACATGATAGCCTTATATACATGATAGCCTTATAGACATGATAGCCTTATAGACATGATAGCCTTATAGACATATAGACATGATAGCCTTATAGACATGATAGCCTATATAGACATGATAGCCTTATATTATAGACATGATAGCCTTATAGACATGATAGCCTTATAGACATGATAGCCTTATAGACATGATAGCCTTATAGACATGATAGCCTTATATACATGATAGCCTTATAGACATGATAGCCTTATATACATGATAGCCTTATAGACATGATAGCCTTATAGACAAATATAGACATGATAGCCTTATAGACATGATAGCCTTATAGACATGATAGCCTTATAGACATGATAGCCTTATAGACATGATAGCCTTATAGACATGATAGCCTTATAGACATATAGACATGATAGCCTTATAGACATGATAGCCTTATATACATATAGACATGATAGCCTTATAACATATAGACATGATAGCCTTATAGACATGATAGCCTTATAGACATGATAGCCTTATATACATATAGACATGATAGCCATATAGACATGATAGCCTTATAGACATATAGACATGATAGCCTTATAGACATGATAGCCTTATAGACATGATAGCCTTATATACATGATAGCCTTATATACATGATAGCCTTATATACATGATAGCCTTATATACATGATAGCCTTATAGACATGATAGCCTTATAGACATGATAGCCTTATATACATGATAGCCTTATAGACATGATAGCCTTATATACATGATAGCCTTATAGACATGATAGCCTTATAGACATGATAGCCTTATAGACATATATACATGATAGCCTTATAGACATGATAGCCTTATAGACATGATAGCTTATAGACATATAGCTTATAGACATGATAGCCTTATAGACATGATAGCCTTATAGACATGATAGCCTTATAGACATGATAGCCTTATAGACATGATAGCCTTATAGACATATATACATGATAGCCTTATAGACATGATAGCCTTATAGACATGATAGCCTTATAGACATATAGACATGATAGCCTTATAGACATGATAGCCTTATAGACATGATAGCCTTATAGACATGATAGCCTTATAGACATGATAGCCTTATAGACATATAGACATGATAGCCTTATAGACATGATAGCCTTATAGACATGATAGCCTTATAGACATGATAGCCTTATAGACATGATAGCCTTATAGACATATAGACATGATAGCCTTATAGACATGATAGCCTTATAGACATGATAGCCTTATATACATGATAGCCTTATAGACATGATAGCCTTATATACATGATAGCCTTATAGACATGATAGCCTTATAGACATATAGACATGATAGCCTTATAGACATGATAGCCTTAGACATATAGACATGATAGCCTTATAGACATATAGACATGATAGCCTTATAGACATGATAGCCTTATAGACATGATAGCCTTATAGACATGATAGCCTTATAGACATGATAGCCTTATAGACATGATAGCCTTATAGACATATAGACATGATAGCCTTATAACATGATAGCCTTATAGACATGATAGCCTTATATACATGATAGCCTTATAGACATGATAGCCTTATAGACATATAGACATGATAGCCTTATAGACATGATAGCCTTATATACATGATAGCCTTATAGACATATAGACATGATAGCCTTATAGACATGATAGCCTTATAGACATGATAGCCTTATATACATGATAGCCTTATAGACATATAGACATGATAGCCTTATAGACATGATAGCCTTATATACATGATAGCCTTATAACATGATAGCCTTATATACATGATAGCCTTATAGACATATAGACATGATAGCCTTATAACAGATAGCCTTATATACATATAGACATGATAGCCTTATATACATGATAGCCTTATAGACATGATAGCCTTATATACATGATAGCCTTATAGACATATAGCCTTATAGACATGATAGCCTTATATACATGATAGCCTTATAGACATATAGACATGATAGCCTTATAGACATGATAGCCTTATATACATGATAGCCTTATAGACATATAGACATGATAGCCTTATATACATGATAGCCTTATATACATATAGACATGATAGCCTTATATACATGATAGCCTTATAGACATGATAGCCTTATAGACATATAGACATGATAGCCTTATAGACATGATAGCCTTATAGACATGATAGCCTTATAGACATATAGACATGATAGCCTTATATACATGATAGCCTTATAGACATGATAGCCTTATATACATGATAGCCTTATAGACATATAGACATGATAGCCTTATAGACATGATAGACATATAGACATGATAGCCTTATATACATGATAGCCTTATAGACATGATAGCCTTATAGACATGATAGCCTTATAGACATGATAGCCTTATAGACATATAGACATATAGACATGATAGCCTTATAGACATGATAGCCTTATAGACATATAGACATGATAGCCTTATAGACATGATAGCCTTATAGACATATAGACATGATAGCCTTATAGACATGATAGCCATATACATATATACATGATAGCCTTATATACATGATAGCCTTATAGACATATAGACATGATAGCCTTATAGACATGATAGCCTTATAGACATGATAGCCTTATAGACATATAGACATGATAGCCTTATAGACATGATAGCCTTATAGACATGATAGCCTTATATACATGATAGCTTATACACATATAGACATGATAGCCTTATATACATGATAGCCTTATAGACATATAGACATGATAGCCTTATAGACATGATAGCCTTATATACATGATAGCCTTATAGACATGATAGCCTTATAGACATGATAGCCTTATAGACATGATAGCCTTATAGACATATAGACATGATAGCCTTATAGACATGATAGCCTTATAGACATGATAGCCTTATAGACATGATAGCCTTATAGACATGATAGCCTTATAGACATATAGACATGATAGCCTTATAGACATATAGACATGATACCTTATAGACATATAGACATGATAGCCTTATATACATGATAGCCTTATAGACATGATAGCCTTATAGACATTAGACATGATAGCCTTATAGACATGATAGCCTTATAGACATATAGACATGATAGCCTTATAGACATGATAGCCTTATAGACATATAGACATGATAGCCTTATAGACATATAGACATGATAGCCTTATAGACATATAGACATGATAGCCTTATAGACATGATAGCCTTATAGACATGATAGCCTTATAGACATGATAGCCTTATAGACATGATAGCCTTATAGACATATAGACATGATAGCCTTATAGACATGATAGCCTTATAGACATGATAGCCTTATAGACATATAGACATGATAGCCTTATAGACATGATAGCCTTATATACATGATAGCCTTATATACATGATAGCTTAAACATGATAGCCTTATATACATGATAGCCTTATATACATGATAGCCTTATAGACATGATAGCCTTATAGACATATAGACATGATAGCCTTATAGACATATAGACATGATAGCCTTATAGACATATAGACATGATAGCCTTATAGACATGATAGCCTTATATACATGATAGACATATATACATGATAGCCTTATAGACATATAGACATGATAGCCTTATAGACATGATAGCCTTATATACATGATAGCCTTATAGACATATAGACATGATAGCCTTATAGACATGATAGCCTTATATACATGATAGCCTTATATACATGATAGCCTTATAGACATATAGACATGATAGCCTTATAGACATGATAGCCTTATAGACATGATAGCCTTATAGACATGATAGCCTTATAGACATGATAGCCTTATAGACATGATAGCCTTATAGACATATAGACATGATAGCCTTATATACATGATAGACATATATACATGATAGCCTTATAGACATGATAGCCTTATAGACATATAGACATGATAGCCTTATAGACATGATAGCCTTATAGACATGATAGTAGACATATAGACATGATAGACATATAGACATGATAGCCTTATAGACATGATAGCCTTATAGACATGATAGCCTTATAGACATATAGACATGATAGACATATAGACATGATAGCCTTATATACATATAGCCTATAGACATGATAGCCTTATAGACATGATAGCCTTATAGACATATAGACATGATAGCCTTATAGACATATAGACATGATAGCCTTATAGACATATAGACATGATAGCCTTATAACATATAGACATGATAGCCTTATAGACATATAGACATGATAGCCTTATAGACATATAGACATGATAGCCTTATAGACATGATAGCCTTATAGACATGATAGACATATAGACATGATACCTTATAGACATGTAGCCTTATAGACATGATAGCCTTATAGACATATAGACATGATAACCTTATATACATGATAGCCTTATAGACATGATAGCCTTATATACATGATAGCCTTATAGACATGATAGCCTTATAGACATATAGACATGATAGCCTTATAGACATGATAGCCTTATATACATGATAGCCTTATAGACATATAGACATGATAGCCTTATATACATGATAGCCTTATAGACATGATAGCCTTATATACATGATAGCCTTATAGACATATAGACATGATAGCCTTATAGACATGATAGCCTTATATACATGATAGCCTTATATACATGATAGCCTTATATACATGATAGCCTTATAGACATATAGACATGATAGCCTAATATACATGATAGCCTTATATACATATAGACATGATAGCCTTATATACATGATAGCCTTATAGACATGATAGCCTTATATACATGATAGCCTTATATACATGATAGCCTTATAGACATGATAGCCTTATATACATAATAGCCTTATAGACATATAGACATGATAGCCTTATAGACATGATAGCCTTATATACATGATAGCCTTATAGACATATAGACATGATAGCCTTATATACATGATAGCCTTATATACATATAGACATGATAGCCTTATATACATGATAGCCTTATAGACATGATAGCCTTATAGACATATAGACATAATAGCCTTATAGACATGATAGCCTTATATACATGATAGCCTTATAGACATATAGACATGATAGCCTTATATACATGATAGCCTTATATACATGATAGCCTTATATACATGATAGCCTTATAGACATATAGACATGATAGCCTTATATACATGATAGCATTATATACATGATAGCCTTATATACATGATAGCCTTATAGACATATAGACATGATAGCCTTATAGACATGATAGCCTTATATACATGATAGCCTTATATACATGATAGCCTTATATACATGATAGCCTTATAGACATATAGACATGATAGCCTTATATACATGATAGCCTTATATACATATAGACATGATAGCCTTATATACATGATAGCCTTATAGACATGATAGCCTTATATACATGATAGCCTTATATACATGATAGCCTTATAGACATATAGACATGATAGCCTTATAGACATGATAGCCTTATATACATGATAGCCTTATAGACATATAGACATGATAGCCTTATATACATGATAGCCTTATATACATATAGACATGATAGCCTTATAGACATGATAGCCTTATATACATGATAGCCTTATAGACATATAGACATGATAGCCTTATATACATGATAGCCTTATATACATATAGACATGATAGCCTTATAGACATGATAGCCTTATATACATGATAGCCTTATAGACATGATAGCCTTATAGACATGATAGCCTTATAGACATATAGACATGATAGCCTTATAGACATGATAGCCTTATAGACATGATAGCCTTATAGACATGATAGCCTTATAGACATGATAGCCTTATAGACATGATAGCCTTATAGACATGATAGCCTTATAGACATGATAGCCTTATATACATGATAGCCTTATAGACATGATAGCCTTATATACATGATAGCCTTATAGACATGATAGCCTTATAGACATATAGACATGATAGCCTTATAGACATGATAGCCTTATAGACATGATAGCCTTATAGACATGATAGCCTTATAGACATGATAGCCTTATAGACATATAGACATGATAGCCTTAGACATATAGACATGATAGCCTTATAGACATATAGACATGATAGCCTTATATACATGATAGCCTTATAGACATGATAGCCTTATAGACATATAGACATGATAGCCTTATATACATGATAGCCTTATAGACATATAGACATGATAGCATTATATACATGATAGCCTTATAGACATATAGACATGATAGCCTTATAGACATATAGACATGATAGCCTTATAGACATATAGACATGATAGCCTTATAGACATGATAGCCTTATAGACATGATAGCCTTATATACATGATAGCCTTATAGACATGATAGCCTTATAGACATATAGACATGATAGCCTTATAGACATGATAGCCTTATATACATGATAGCCTTATAGACATATAGACATGATAGCCTTATAGACATGATAGCCTTATATACATGATAGCCTTATATACATGATAGCCTTATATACATGATAGCCTTATATACATGATAGCCTTATATACATGATAGCCTTATATACATGATAGCCTTATAGACATATAGACATGATAGCCTTATATACATGATAGCCTTATAGACATATAGACATGATAGCCTTATAGACATATAGACATGATAGCCTTATAGACATGATAGCCTTATAGACATGATAGCCTTATAGACATGATAACCTTATATACATGATAGCCTTATAGACATGATAGCCTTATATACATGATAGCCTTATAGACATGATAGCCTTATATACATGATAACCTTATAGACATATAGACATGATAGCCTTATAGACATGATAGCCTTATAGACATGATAGCCTTATAGACATATAGACATGATAGCCTTATAGACATGATAGCCTTATAGACATGATAGCCTTATAGACATGATAGCCTTATAGACATGATAGCCTTATAGACATGATAGCCTTATAGACATATATACATGATAGCCTTATATACTTAACATATGCATGTTGTCATATAATCCCAGGCTACTCAATCTCCCAAACACCCTGCATGTTGTCATATAATCCCAGGCTACTCAATCTCCCAAACACCCTGCATGTTGTCATATAATCCCTGGCTACTCAATCTCCCAAACACCCTGCATGTTGTCATATAATCCCAGGCTACTCAATCTCCCAAACACCCTGCATGTTGTCATATAATCCCAGGCTACTCAATCTCCCAAACACCCTGCATGTTGTCATATAATCCCAGGCTACTCAATCTCCCAAACACCCTGCATGTTGTCATATAATCCCTGGCTACTCAATCTCCCAAACACCCTGCATGTTGTCATATAATCCCAGGCTACTCAATCTCCCAAACACCCTGCATGTTATCATATAATCCCAGGCTACTCAATCTCCCAAACACCCTGCATGTTGTCATATAATCCCTGGCTACTCAATCTCCCTAACATCTGCATGTTGTCATATAATCCCAGGCTACTCAATCTCCCAAACACCCTGCATGTTGTCATATAATCCCAGGCTACTCAATCTCCCAAACACCCTGCATGTTGTCATATAATCCCTGGCTACTCAATCTCCCTAACATATGCATGTTGTCATATAATCCCAGGCTACTCAATCTCCCAAACACCCTGCATGTTGTCATATAATCCCAGGCTACTCATCTCCCAAACACCTTGCATGTTGTCATATAATCCCTGGCTACTCAATCTCCCTAACATCTGCATGTTGTCATATAATCCCTGGCTACTCAATCTCCCAAACACCCTGCATGTTGTCATATAATCCCAGGCTACTCAATCTCCCAAACACCCTGCATGTTGTCATATAATCCCAGGCTACTCAATCTCCCAAACACCCTGCATGTTGTCATATAATCCCAGGCTACTCAATCTCCCAAACACCCTGCATGTTGTCATATAATCCCTGGCTACTCAATCTCCCAAACACCCTGCATGCTGTCATATAATCCCTGGCTACTGAATCTCCCTAACACCCTGCATGCTGTCATATAATTCCTGGCTACTCAATCTCCCTAACACCCTGCATGTTGTCATATAATCCCAGGCTACTCAATCTCCCAAACACCCTGCATGTTGTCATATAATCCCAGGCTACTCAATCTCCCAAACACCCTGCATGTTGTCATATAATCCCAGTCTACTCAATCTCCCTAACATCTGCATGTTGTCATATAATCCCTGGCTACTCAATCTCCCTAACATCTGCATGTTGTCATATAATCCCAGGCTTCTCAATCTCCCAAACACCCTGCATGTTGTCATATAATCCCAGGCTACTCAATCTCCCTAACATCTGCATGTTGTCATATAATCCCAGGCTACTCAATCTCCCAAACACCCTGCATGTTGTCATATAATCCCAGGCTAGTGAATCTTACAAACTCAATGAACTCGATATATACATAGATACGACCAGATCTCCCAAACACCCTGCATGTTGTCATATAATCCCAGGCTAGTGAATCTTACAAACTCAATGAACTTGATATATACATAGATACGACCAGATCTCCCAAACACCCTGCATGTTGTCATATAATCCCAGGCTAGTGAATCTTACAAACTCAATGAACTTGATATATACATAGATACGACCAGAACTCCCAAACAACCTGTATGTTGTCATATAATCCCAGGCTAGTGAATCTTACAAACTCAATGAACTCGATATATACATAGATACGACCAGATCTCCCAAACAAACTTGTCTATTGTGACTGCATCCCAGGCTAGTGAATCTTACAAACTCAATGAACTCGATATATACATAGACAGTGTTGGACACTCGTTTCAATATGTTCCGGCCACCTTGGCCTGTACTTGAGAAAAGGTACCGGTCAAGATGAAATTGTACAGGCCAATTTTTGGCCTGTACTTAAGAATTAGTTCCGGCCAAAAATAAATGGTACAGGCCAGTGAATGTGGTTCTGTCTGGTGGCTTTGCCACCGGATGCATGTGCTGCAGGCAATTGCCATGCTAGGGGGGTCTGGGGGCATGCCCCCCCACGAAATCTGTTTTAAGTAGACACAAATATTTGATATTTTGTTAATTCGATGAGAAAAAGCGCCTAAAATGGCGAAGATACTGTGTGTCCTGGTTCAGGCGAGTATGAACTTCAACAAACTCGCCAAGGGCTATCAAATAAGACATCGTACCATCTCACATACTATGAGATGAGATGGTACGATGGTCGCCAGATCGGACAGGTGGGTTTTCTCCGGGTACTCCGGTTTCCTCCCACATGAATGACCACATATACGCTTACATCCGAGCCAACGAGAGTGATTAATATAAGTTGTTCAAACTTGCTTCGCAATCGTTGTAAAATAAATAAAGTATAAAAAATTAAAAAAAGACATCTCGCCACGATGTCGAGTGCGTAGTAAAAGTGTCTCGCCAGTCTAAAAACGTTATCGCCATGGCGAGTTGGCGAGTGCGAGTGTCCAACGCTGTATAGATACTACCAAATCTCCCAAACAACCTGCATGTTGTCATATAATCCTAGGCTAGTGAATCTTACAAACTCAATGAACTCGATATATACATTGATACAGTGGAACCTCTCTAAACCGGACATCTTCGGGACTGGATAAAAAGTCCGGTTTACAGAGGTTTCCGGTTTTCAGAGGTTTTTTATTGATGTGTTTTCAAAACTGCATATAACCTTTATAAAGTACATATGCCTTTATAGTTTATACTGTATTATTGCAGAAATATTTTTGAAAAACAGATCTTTAAATATTATTTTGTAAAACAAATGGTCAAAAGTTGCAAAAATCATAATTATCTTGTGTGACTGGATTATATTGTGCTTTCACAGGTGATCAAACGGTTGCATCAAACAATAAATTACGAGATTCACAAAATCCTATATTCGTTATCAAACAAGTTTTATAATTGCCTATAGGATAGTAATCTACACGTGATTATAACATAATCCCCCAGTTAGCCGACAAATTAACTGTACATGAGTGCTAATTGCAGTAGTCATCAATCAGCCTAACATCTTATAATCTTGCGCGATTATCACACGTTCATAGATCAAACGCGTAAATGAGATTGCAAAGTGTCAGCAGCATGTCAATTTATGACGGAATACACAAACAAATTCAACACTTTTTAGTTTATTGATGAAGACCTATGTCGCCTAAAAGTTGTTCCGGTTTTGGGAGGTGGAATTACATCAAACTGTACCCAAATTATGCAAATTTTTCGGCCGGTTTCCGGAGTTGAGAGGTTCCGGTTTTCAGAGTGATTTTATGTAAGAAATAAAGAAGAAACAATTCGGGACTTTCAAAAACGTCCGGTTTTGGGAGTATTCCGATTTAGAGAGGGTCCGGTTTTGGGAGGTTCCACTGTACTACCAAATCTCCCAAACAAACTTGTCTATTGTGACTGCATCTCAGGTTAGTGAATCTTACAAACTCATCATAGGCCAGGTACAAACTGGGTGAACTTGATGAATGCACTAGATAGGCAGCATATTGGAACAGATAACAACTACATGGCACAATGAGAAGAGCAGAAACAAATGGCTTCAATGAACATCATTGCTAACATACCAATCCATGGGAGATAATTAATGACAATGTATGTGCTTACTTACAATATCCTACACAACAAGAATTCTTCTAATAAGCAATGGTTAGAAATCATGATCATTCAATGTGTTTCTTGCAACCCGGGTTCGATCCTTGGACCGTGAAGTATGTGAGATGGTACGGTGGCAACCAGATCGGACAGGTGGGTTTTCTCTGGATACTCCGGTTTCCTCCCACATGAATGTAACAAGTTGTTACAGCTTGTTTCGCAATCGTTGTAAAATAAATTAATTTTCTACTTTTTTATTATTTCTATTTTCTAATAATAACTAATCGAGATTTTATTTAAGATTTCATTACATAGGAATTGGCTAAATTACCTCACTTTATGGAAATTTATTTGGTGGTTTAACTAGGATTAATTTGCTGTGTTTTACGTTTATTTATCGTCACTACCGGTTGCCCATATGAGCGACGCCTCCTGAAGAGATTAGTCATTTTAGATTTTTGGAGGATAGTGCAATGATACAGACAGATACAGAGAGATAATCACAATAAGCTTTAAGCTTCTGATTAAATCCATTTTCGTTTGTATAGCTATACAATAGATATGTACTGTACATAATGAACGTTTGTATAGCTATACAATAGATATGTACTGTACATAATGAAAGAATAAATATGCTTAAACCAATGATACAGACAGAGACCCATTCCAGAGTCTCCTCTGGTTCTTTTACGTGCACAGTGTATAGCACCGACACGAGACCTCGGTTTAACGTCCCATCTGAAAGACTGTTAATTTCATTAGGGTCAGACGGGGGATTGAACCTGCGATCACTAGATTACCAGTCCAGCATGTTACCACTGGACTACAGATCCGTCTGTAAAATTAATTTGCATATGCATTATACATATTTATATTTCCATGTAGCCTGAGCAAGGAAAGCAAAGCAAATATGGACTTTAAAGGCAACAAATATGGACTTTTTAGGCAACCATAATGGACTTTAAAGGCAACAAATATGGACTTTTTAGGCAACCATTATGGACTTTAAAGGCAACAAATTGGGACTTTAATGGCACAATAATCCTTTCAGCTTGTCTGAACAAAAAACATAAATTGTAAAATAAATTGAATATTTTATGCAGAACTTCGCTGGCTGGACCTTGGAAAATATATTAATTTGTGGACAGAGATCTTCAGAATTTTACGTAAAACCTGAAAATAAATTACTAAAAAATGGAAATATAACACAATTCTCGCAATCTAGATTTATCTGCTTCTAAGAATTTCTTATTATGCAGCACATTCTAAGAAAATAAACCTTGAACTGAAAAAATATTTCTATTTTTAGAAACAGTGACCTTGACTTTGAAGCAACACTCCGTTGCATGCGACACTCAGCATGTTATGATTAAACTTTGTGCCGAGCAATTTCCAAATCACTCCATGATTCATAGAGTTATCACATAGAATCTGTTTCTATATTGAAGCAATGGACCTGGGTACCGCTCGCAACAAGTCTCTATTCTCTGTTTCTATATTGAAGCAATGGACCTGGGTACCGCTCGCAACAAGTCTCTATTCTCTGTTTCTATATTGAAGCAATGGACCTGGGTACCGCTCGCAACAAGTCTCTATTCTCTGTTTCTATATTGAAGCAATGGACCTGGGTACCGCTCGCAACAAGTCTCTATTCTCTGTTTCTATATTGAAGCAATGGACCTGGGTACCGCTCGCAACAAGTCTCTATTCTGGGACATAATGAGACTCTTTGGTGCCTCCATGCCAGTGGTTTCCCTTCGTAATATTTTCTTTTTAAACTGGAATTTTTTTTAATGTTTGAAAATCCCTGCCTGTATACCAAAGAGATGTTATTTCAATGGAACGCCATAATTAATTTCTATTTTTAGTAATGGTGACCTTGACAGCAATGTAAGAGGATAGCTATCAGTGTTGTATATTATCAAGCATCAATTGCATGAATACTTACATATTTCCAACCAAGGGTGGTCTTACAGCATTCACAGAATATATCCGCCACTGCGTGCAACCCCGTCAACAGCACACGCTCCTCTGCTGGGCCGCACCCAATATTTACACTGAAAATTATATAAAATTGCTTTGATTTCTCCAAATACACATGTATCTATATCTACCTGCATCTCCGGACTTTGGACAATTACTGCCTTAGCTCAATAGTCCTCTAGTGTAATGCTACACCGACTTAACCCAATAGTCTAGTGTGATGCTACACCGACTTAACCCAATAGTCTAGTGTGATGCTACACCGACTTAACCCAATAGTCTAGTGTGATGCTACACCGACGTAACCCAATAGTCTAGTGTGATGCTGGTTGGTCAGGGTAACAGACTGGTTGGTCAGGGTAGCAGACTGGTTGGTGTATGGTAGCAGACTGGTTGGTGTATGGTAGCAGACTGGTTGGTCAGGGTAGCAGACTGGTTGGTGTATGGCAGCAGACTGGTTGGTCAGGGTAACAGACTGGTTGGTCAGGGTATCAGACTGGTTGGTGTATGGCAGCAGACTGGCTGGTGATGGTCACAGACTGGTTGGTCAGGGTCACAGACTGGATGGTCAGGGTCACAGACTGGTTAGACAGGGTCACAGACCCGTTGGTCAGGGTCACAGACTGGTTGGTCAGGGTAGCAGACTGGTTGGTCAGGCTAGCAGACTGGTTGGTCAGGGTAGCAGACTGGTTGGTCAGGGTAGCAGACTGGTTGGTCAGGGTAGCAGACTGGTTGGTCAGGGCAGCAGACTGGTTGGTCAGGGTAGCAGACTGGTTGGTCAGGGTAACAGACTGGTTGGTCAGGGTAGCAGACTGGTTGGTCATTGTCACAGACTGGTTGGTCAGAGTCACAGACTGCTTGGTATATGGTAGCAGACTGGTTGGTCAGGGTAGCAGACTGGTTTGTCAGGGTAGCAGACTGGTTGGTCAGGGTAACAGACTGGTTGGTTAGGCAGGGTCACAGACTGGTCAGGTTATAATAATATGGGATAAATGTTCAATCTATCACCATTGTTACTTTCTGACCACTTTCCTCTGCCAGCCTTCCACAGATCTTCCATCATTGATCCAATACAAAATGATTAGGAAATATCAGTTGCCTCCTGTAATATACACCTTAATA
Source organism: Archivesica marissinica (assembly GCA_014843695.1). Classification (NCBI taxonomy): domain Eukaryota; kingdom Metazoa; phylum Mollusca; class Bivalvia; order Venerida; family Vesicomyidae; genus Archivesica; species Archivesica marissinica. Next base: position 64,906,540 of record CM026404.1, read on the forward strand.
TCAACTGGCCCACTTCCTTGCCAATTATCTTACAGCCAAATCTATGCTATAGGTCACCTCCGAACAAACACGGTTCCCCTGTAGGTAAAAATAAAGTACAATATTTTTGTTTGTTGCCACAACATGTTTGGCTTTGCAAATATTAATATGGCTCTAAGTTGGCTGCAATATTTTCAAATTGGCTTCAGTTTTTTTCAATTGGCGACAGAAATGGCAGAAGTGGCACAGACAAACATTCAGACAGAGGGAACCATGAAACACCACCTGTTTGTATAGACCACACCATCTTGGCATCCATTATCCATGCATGTTAACTACTTCCACAAAAGTTTGTACCCATTCAACACCAAGTAACTCACATGGACTGGTCTATGATATTCATAAACCAATAAATGAATCATAAAATCACATTTGGACAAGTTCATTTATCAAAATGGGTAATTATGTCTAAAAATAGTCATATCACTAGCAAAAAGTGCAGATCCTGATGAGACGGCTCGTCACGAGCTGGCTCATCTGGATCTACACTTTTTGTAAGCCTATTTAGAGGTCTGTGGTGTTGAAAGGGTTAAACTCACACAAACAGCTTAGGAGCATGTGGCCACTCTGAGGTTAGAGGAGTATGTGGCCACTCTGAGGTTAGAGGAGTATGTGGCCACTCTGAGGTTAGAGGAGTATGTGGCCACTCTGAGGTTAGAGGAGTATGTGGCCACTCTGAGGTTAGAGGAGTATGTGGCCACTCTGAGGTTAGAGGACCATGTGGCCACTCTGAGGTTAGAGGAGCATGTGGCCACTCTGAGGTTAGAGGAGTATATAGCCACTCTGAGGTTAGAGGAGTATATAGCCACTCGAGGTTAGAGGAGTATATAGCCACTCTGAGGTTAGAGGAGTATATAGCCACTCTGAGGTTAGAGGAGTATATAGCCACTCTGAGGTTAGAGGAGTATATGGCCACTCTGAGGTTAGAGGAGTATATGGCCACTCTGAGGTTAGAGGAGTATATAGCCACTCTGAGGTTAGAGGAGTATATGGCCACTCTGAGGTTAGAGGAGTATATGGCCACTCTGAGGTTAGAGGAGTATATAGCCACTCTGAGGTTAGAGGAGTATATAGCCACTCTGAGGTTAGAGGAGTATATAGCCACTCTGAGGTTAGAGGAGTATATAGCCACTCTGAGGTTAGAGGAGTATATGGCCACTCTGAGGTTAGAGGAGTATATAGCCACTCTTGAGGTTATTATTGGTGGGGGGGGGAGATCTCGGGTGCCCTATGCGAGTGGTGTACCGGGTAGAACCCCCGACTACATTGTAGCTGTCACTAAGGGAGGTATATCATTTATTGTCTATCGGCAAACTTGTATTAACCCTTTCAACACTACATACCTCTAAATAGGCTGACAAAAAGTGTAGATCCAGATGAGCCGGCTTGTAACAAGCCATCTCATCAGGATCTGCACTTTTTGCAAGTAATATTACTATTTTTAGACATAATTACCCATTTTGATAAATGAACTGGTCCAAATGTAATTTTCTTATTAATTTATTGGTCTAATGATATCATGCACCAGTCCATGTCAGTTACTTGGTGTTGAATGGATTAAGAGACAACCAAAGGAAGGGCTAAAAGTGGTCTCTAACTCTTAACCGATTACCACATGAAAGCATATAATATCAATTTCACGCGGTTCGACAGTATAGCGTGAAATATTTGTCTTACGCGTAACATGTTCATTACAGTGGTATTGGTCATTACTGTGCACGAAATTGTCGTGAGATTTTATGTATTGAAGAAAATTGTAAATGTGTAGGGAGTCATTCTACCGGACAACTGTGTATAGGTTACATCGATCGGTTTCTTTAGCCAAAATTTCGCGCAGCCATGATGTCGAACGATGATAGGTGCGAATTTCTTTCCAGCATGGAAGCTTTAATGACTACGAAGCTAACTGCATTTGAACAGCGCATGGAAGCTTCACAGAGAGAAATATCACAGAGTCAGCTTTCACATATTCAGCAGAACTTGTCGTCCAGTGACAGCTACACGTTTCGTAGAAAGGGGAACGAAGAACAACACAAGGTTAATTCCCAAGTTCTTGACCGGTTGAGAGACGCCGACGGTTACCTGAAGGATGCGGCCAGGACCAACGACATTGCAGCTGTAGTTTCAGCGCAGGGGAAGATTGCTGAAGGTATTGACATTGTTACTCACCGTCAAAAACTAGTGAAATTAGCAGATTCCTCCGAGAGTGGATGGCGGGTAGTTCAGGAGTACGAGGCACATCCTTTAGCCGACGGGTCCGACACTGCTGGACACTGGCGGATTGAGTGCAAAGCGGTGTTGCCGGATGGTAGTCAGATGAACAAGGATGTTCAGATAAGTAGAACTATGTTAAATTCTGTTATTGAAGCATTTAAATGCACTAAGAAATGTGCGTTACCGAGTGCAGAGTTTATTACTCCTGTCGGTATGTTGAAGGGGTGTTACAATCATTGGAAGGATGCTGGTGCAAACGAATACCTTTTAGATGTAGTAAAGCAGGGCTATAAATTACCATTTAGACATGTACCTAGTTCCGTCTTTCTGAAAAATAATATGTCGGCACGAAATGATCCCTTATTTGTGTTAGGTGAGATTAAGAATTTACTAGCGAAGGGCTGTATCTCAGAGTTAATGGATGCCCCGTATATTGTAAATCCTCTCACTGTTGCTTATGGTACGTCGGGGAAACCTAGACTCGTACTGGACTGCAGGCATTTAAATTTAGAGCTATTTAAATACAAGGTTTGCTTTGAAGATCAGTCTGTAGCAAAGCAGCTTTTTTCAAAAGGGGATTACGTTTTCGCTTTTGATATAAGAAGTGCATACCATCATATAATGATTTTTCCAGACCACAGAACCTACCTTGGGTTTTCTTGGCACGCATGTGAAGGTAGTACGCGTTATTTCGTATTCAACGTACTTCCATTCGGAATTGCAACAGCGGGGTTTATTTTTACCAAATTGTTGAGGGTTGCTCTAACAAAATGGAGATCCTTGGGTTATAGAGTGGTACTGTTTCTTGATGACGGTCTGGGTGGTGGTAGTACTTGTGTTGAAGCATTAGCGGCCTCTGACTTTATACACCGAGATTTAACCGAGTTTGGATTTCTGTTAGCAGAAGATAAGTGCCAGTGGTTACCTCGTCAGTATATTGTTTGGCTAGGGTACGTCTGGGATACTCAAAAAGGTATATTTTTGGTTACAGAAGAACGTGTACAGAGAACGGTGTTGCTGTTGCAAGAACTGATAAGCAAAATTGTTACAGGTGTAGTTATTTTTCCTGTGCGCACACTTGCATGTTTAGTCGGCCAGTTGATTTCTATGCAAAGCGCCATAGGGCCGTTGGTAAGATTGAGGTCAAGGTCCCTGTACGAGTGTGTTGTGGGTCGTGCTAGTTGGGAAGCACCAGTTGTGGTAAGTTCAAAAGCATTTGATGAAATGATTTTCTGGAAGGAAAATCTAAGATTACTCAACAGCTTGGATCCGCTCGCACTCAAGGTGAAGAACAGAATGATGTTCAGAATGTTGTCTTTTGTGATGCCAGTAGAGCTGGTTTTGGTGGTTTCATTGATGGAAACAGTGACAGCCAAGTTACAGGTTGTTGGTCTAACACCGAGAGTGGTTTGAGTTCTACATGGAGAGAGCTAGAGGCCGTGCATAGAGTTTTGCACAGTTTAGTTCAGAGCCTGGAAGGGCAGACTGTTCTTGTCAATACAGATAACAAGAACGTAGACACTATTTTGAAAGTGGGTAGCAGAAAACCATATTTACAAGATGTTGTTGTCAAAGTGTATGATGTTTGTAAAGCACATAATATCGGATTAGTTTCAAAATGGATACCAAGGGCAGACAATTCCGAGGCCGATGTTCTTAGTAGATGTACGGATAGCGACGATTGGTCGGTTGAAAACGACATTTTTGAATTTTTAGACAAAGAATGGGGACCGCATACGTGTGACCGATTTGCTTGCGATTATAATGCCAAATGTACAGTGTTTTATTCTAGGTATTGGTGCCCGGGAACTGCAGGAATAGATGCAATGAGTTTCAGCTGGATAGGCGAAAATAACTGGCTTGTTCCGCCGCCTAGGTTAGCCGCGCAGTGTGTGCGAAAAATAATAGTAGAAAAATGTAAGTGCACTTTAATGGTGCCATTGTGGAAATCTGCACCATTTTGGCCTCTATTGTTTCCATGTGGTGAGACAAAAAGCAGTGCTATTGACGATATTGTTGTATTTCAGCCTGGAAAGTTAACGAGACGTGGCAGGGGAAGAAATGGGATATTCGATGGCAGAACATTACATTTTGGTTTTGTTGCTGTAAGATTTGCTTAGGTACACATACTTAATTTGCTTTGTTATTTATACAGGTTTGAACTTGAAAAGATGCATCGACAATGAGATACAAAAGAGTGGGTTGCACGATGCTAGATCCGAGGCCCTGTCGTCTAAGATGACAGAGTAGATTGTGATGTCGAAAAGTGACAGTACAAACTGTAAATACAGTCAAAATTGCTCAAGCGACCACGTGTATTAAGCGACCTTTGTCTTATGCGACCATTTTGAAATCCCCCCGAGCGATTTCACACTATAAATCTATTGTATTAAGCGACTTTTGTCTTACGCGACCAACGACCACCTATTTTCGGCCGTAATTACCTAAAGTTTTTCATTAAGCGACCATAAGTAGTGTTGAAATTAGAAATTCAAAACATACCGTAAATCAAGAGACTATTAAATGTGTCGTCTGCTAGTTATGTATATTGAAGAGGCAATACATTTGACAAGTAATCATGCCAATCAGTCAATTTTCGCACATTTATGCCCCAATTTCCGTTTGAGTCATTGTTGTAAAAACAAATGTAGGGGATTATCGGCGCGCAATGTCCAGTTACGAGTTCTTTATAGTGAAGTCACAGACATATTGTCCCATGTGTGTTAATCTCATAATTGGACGCTAATTGATTCAAATAGTCGACAATTTGTTCTTATAGTGTCGCATTTTTAGTTTTATTGGGTCACAGCATATGTCCCATTGCACCGGTCGGAAATTCAGCCAACGGATGTCAATTTTATATGTACGTTTTGATTTAAATGAATGTAAATGCATTATTGTTGTAATTTTCTGGATTACATTTTTGCTTAGATAATTATCTCGGGATATCACACCATTGTCACGACTTATCATATATTTTAAATCTAAATACGCAATAGGTTCGTCCTCATAATGTTTCGTACACGAAATTGATTCGTCCTCAAAATGTTTCATACTCGTAATAACATAAATAAGATGATGTCAATTCTGACCTTTTGAGTACAGGCAACATAAAAATGCCATTTTTTGTAGCAATCAATAAGGTGTTTGATCTACAGTATCCATACCGGGCAGGTGTCACAATTCGCAGCAATCAACAAGGTGTTTCAACAAGAAAAATACAAGCAAATATTACTATAAAAAGTTTTCTTTATTTTATGATGATATATGTAACATATATACATGTATATGATGTTGATATCTATATAGACACTGTAGTGTCCACCCAAACAAAGGTCTAGTACATGTCTCCGACTGGGAAATTGTCCGTTCAGTCACTTTGTATTAAGAGACCGTTTCATTAAGAGACCGCTTTTGTCCATTCCCTTGGGCGGTCTCTTAATACAAGTTTGACTGTATTTCAATTATTTCAAAAAATGGGACAAATACATATCTTCGAAAGGTGGAGCAGCCATTCCAGCTTCCCCTATTCACATTGCATTATATTTAACCGAGTTGATGGACAAACATACATCAAGTGCAGTGATCTCATCCACGGTTTATAGCATTAGATGGGCTCATTTATTAAAAAACTTACCGGATCCTACCAAAAATACTTTTGTGTCCAACTTGGTGGAAGCTTCAGAGACTTCTTTCTAAACCGGTGTGAAAAAGGAGCCAATCACGTTGGACGTTTTAGTTGCTTTATGTGAAAAATATTCAGACAGTGCAGATCTTCTGGTAATTAGAGACTTGTGTATGATTCTAATTGCATTTTCAGGGTTCTTACGATTTGATGAATTGAGTAGTTTACATTGTAATGATATCAAATTTCATGATAATTATTTGTCAGTCTATATCAGAAAAAGTAAGACCGACCAATACCGATACGGTAACGAAATTGTTTTGTCAAAAGGTACTTCAGTAGCATGTCCATACTTGATGCTGAAACGTTATTGCGCGATCTCGGGTTTATCTCTGACGGACGATTCATTTTTATTTAAGCCATGTTATAGATCAAAATTGAAATGTAATCTCATCTCTAAGAATAAACCTTTGAGTTACACTAGAACTAGGGAATGTCTTGTTTCGCGTTTGAGAGAGGTTGTAGGCGATTCGAACATTGGTCTACATTGTTTACGGTCAGGCGGGGCTACGGCGGCAGCCAACGCAGGGGTTAATGATAAATGCTGGAAGAGGCATGGGCGTTGGAAGGGTGAAAATAGCAAAGATGGCTATGTTGCCGACTCCTTGGAGAGGAGATTGCAAGTGTCCAAGTCATTAGATCTGTAAACAAATACATGTAGCATATTACACGCATAATCTTCACACCAGCCCGCTCTTTTCGTGTCTAAACCGCTCGTCTGGTATTGCAGTTTGGTGTTGCGTTATTATTTGTAATGTATAGTGTAGAAAAGACTATCAATTTCACGCGGTTCGACAGTATAGCGTGAAATATTTGTCTTACGCGTAACGTGTTCATTACAGTGGTATTGGTCATTACTGTGCACGAAATTGTCGTGATATTTTATGTATTGAAGAAAATTATAAATGTGTAGGGAGTCATTCTACCGGACAACTGCGTATAGGTTACATCGATCGGTTTCTTTAGCCAAAATTTCGTACTTGTATAAGAAAGTGTGTGTTTGGGTCATATGTATAATTTATCTTTAAATGGATTATAATATATCGGTTTAAATGTTAGCAGTCATACATTGCGTGTTTAAAAGAAATGATATGTAACTGTTCTTCTATTGGATATTAGCTATGTGTAAATCCATGTTATGTTTGCAAAATTATATACCATACATCCGCAAGGAATGAGGCCCGACATTCAGGCGAACCAACATATGATGCTTTAATCGCATCAAATAACAGACAAACGGGCACAGGTTTCCAGAGTATTTTCTGATTTTATATCATGTTTATCTCTGGTTTTTCCTGGGCGAGTCGGTTCGCGTTAGGTCATGTTTGTGGCATCAAACGAGTTTATGCTATATATATATATGCAGTGTGTTGTGTAACACAATTGGTAACTACACTTGTACCATAGTGTTTCATAATCCGGCTGTATTGTATCTCAATAAACGCTCGTCTGGTATTGCTAAACCGCTCGTCTGGTATTGCAGTTTGGTGTTGCGTTATTATTTGTAATGTATAGTGTAGAAAAGACTTAGTGATGCGCTTCCAGGTGGGAATGGATTAATGCAAGCTGATTCGTATCTTAACACAAACAGAAACTGAAAAAGTGATCTTTTGAACAAGTTTACATGTGTAATCAGTCATTTTAGCAACACAAGTTTGAGGATTTCTGCATAATTAACTAACTTTGCTTGTATTAGGTGTAATACAGTGATGACATAAATTCTTATATGACCTCACGCTTAATAACACCTTGAAGGATTCTGATTGGTCGCGGCAATACATTTGACAGGTTGCAATAAACAATCGACATATACATGTTGTTTGTGTTCATTATTTCTTGAAAATCAATTGCTTAATCAATAAAATGCTAAATATAAACTAGCAGAATACAGTGATTAAAAATATTGTGTTGATTATTTGCGTGAAGTTGTTTGATTATCTGGGACTATTTACTTTGGTGCAGTAGCTTAATGTAATAGGGCTCAAAAATATACTAGCAAACAAACATTTTATTTCTTCAAATTTATGGTTGTTGTGACTGTGGTAATGTGATAAAAGCATCTTACACTCATGATGGTTTCATACCATATTTTATTAAACTTGTTTTGGAATTTTGCCAATTAAGCTTGCCAAACAGCTCTCGCTTTAAGAGCAAAATTCCAAAACTCGTTTCATAAAATATCGTATGAAATCACGAATCATGTAAGATCCTATATATACATTGTATTTTGACAAAATTTAAAACTAACTTATTAATTTGTCACTGATTTGGAACGTTAATTGTGATTTTGTTAATGTTAGCAATTAAATCCACAAAAACAAGCAGCTCTAATTTGTGCAAACTACAGATTGCATGAGCAAACTACAGATTGCATGAGCAAACTACAGATTGCATGAGCAAACTACAGATTGCATGAGCAAACATACAGATTGCATGAGCAAACTACAGATTGCATGAGCAAACTACAGATTGCATGAGCAAACATACAGATTGCATGAGCAAACATACAGATTGCATGAGCAAACTACAGATTGCATGAGCAAACATACAGATTGCATGAGCAAACTACAGATTGCATGAGCAAACATACAGATTGCATGAGCAAACATACAGATTGCATGAGCAAACTACAGATTGCATGAGCAAACTACAGATTGCATGAGCAAACTACAGATTGCATGAGCAAACTACAGATTGTATGAGCAAATACAGATTGCATGAGCAAACTACAGATTGCATGAGCAAACTACAGATTGCATGAGCAAACTACAGATTGCATGAGCAAACATACAGATTGCATGAGCAAACTTACAGCAAGCGTACAGATTGCATGAGCAAACTTACAGCAAATGTACAGATTGCATGAGCAAACTTACAGCAAATGTACAGATTGCAAGAGCAAACTTACAGCAAGCATACAGATTGCATGAGCAAACTTACAGCAAACGTACAGATTGCATGAGCAAACTTACAGCAAACATACAGCAAATGTACATATTGCATGAGCAAACTTACAGCAAACATACAGCAAACGTACAGATTGCATGAGCAAACTTACAGCAAGCGTAGATTGCATGAGCAAACTTACAGCAAACTTACAGATTGCATGAGCAAACTTACAGCAAACGTACAGATTGCATGATCAAACTTACAGCAAGCGTAGATTGCATGAGCAAACTTACAGCAAACTTACAGATTGCATGAGCAAACTTACAGCAAACGTACAGATTGCATGAGCAAACTTACAGCAAACTTACAGATTGCATGAGCAAACTACAGATTGCATGAGCAAACATACAGATTGCATGAGCAAACTACAGATTGCATGAGCAAACTACAGATTGCATGAGCAAACTACAGATTGCATGAGCAAACATACAGATTGCATGAGCAAACTACAGATTGCATGAGCAAACTACAGATTGCATGAGCAAACTACAGATTGCATGAGCAAACATACAGATTGCATGAGCAAACTACAGATTGCATGAGCAAACATACAGATTGCATGAGCAAACTACAGATTGCATGAGCAAACTACAGATTGCATGAGCAAACATACAGATTGCATGAGCAAACTACAGATTGCATGAGCAAACTACAGATTGCATGAGCAAACTACAGATTGCATGAGCAAACATACAGATTGCATGAGCAAACTACAGATTGCATGAGCAAACATACAGATTGTATGAGCAAACTACATATTGCATGAGCAAACTACAGATTGCATGAGCAAACATACAGATTGCATGAGCAAACTACAGATTGCATGAGCAAACTACAGATTGCATGAGCAAACTACAGATTGCATGAGCAAACATACAGATTGCATGAGCAAACTACAGATTACATGAGCAAACTACAGATTGCATGAGCAAATACAGATTGCATGAGCAAACTACAGATTGCATGAGCAAACTACAGATTGCATGAGCAAACTACAGATTGCATGAGCAAACTACAGATTGCATGAGCAAGCGTACAGATTGCATGAGCAAACTTACAGCAAATGTACAGATTGCATGAGCAAACTTACAGATTGCATGAGCAAACTTACAGCAAACTTACAGATTGCATGAGCAAACTTACAGATTGCATGAGCAAACTTACAGCAAACATACAGATTGCATGAGCAAACTTACAGCAAGCGTAGATTGCATGAGCAAACTTACAGCAAACATACAGATTGCATGAGCAAACTTACAGCAAACTTACAGATTGCATGAGCAAACTTACAGATTGCATGAGCAAACTTACAGCAAGTGTACAGATTGCATGAGCAAACTTACAGCAAACGTACTGCAAGCATACAGATTGCATGAGCAAACTTACAGCAAATGTACAGCAAGCATACAGATTGCATGAGCAAACTTACAGCAAGCATACAGATTGCATGAGCAAACTTACAGCAAATGTACAGCAAGCATACAGATTGCATGAGCAAACTTACAGCAAGCGTACAGATTGCATGAGCAAACTTACAGCAAGCATACAGATTGCATGAGCAAACTTACAGCAAGCATACAGCAAGCATACAGATTGCATGAGCAAACTTACAGCAAACTTACAGCAAGCATACAGATTGCATGAGCAAACTTACAGCAAACGTACAGCAAGCATACAGATTGCATGAGCAAACTTACAGCAAGCGTACAGATTGCATGAGCAAACTTACAGCAAACGTACAGATTGCATGAGCAAACTTACATCAAACTTACAGCAAACGTACAGATTGCATGAGCAAACTTACAGCAAACGTACAGATTGCATGAGCAAACTTACAGCAAACGTACAGCAAGCGTACAGATTGCATGAGCAAACTTACAGCAAGCGTACAGATTGCATGAGCAAACTTACAGCAAGCGTACAGATTGCAAGAGCAAACTTACACCAAGCATACAGATTGCAAGAGCAAACTTACAGCAAACTTACAGCAAGCATACAGATTGCATGCTAATACTGACCATAAATACATCCTGTAGACATTATTGAATTCATTTGCCCCCCCCCACTCTAAACAGACTATTAATTATTCATAAATCTATGCATGTGGTGGCAGAGAAGTTTTCCTGCAGTTAAATATATGTATACAATTCAGCGATTTTTGCATTTCTAGCAAATTCCATTGCTGTCTAATCTAACCTTACTTTTCTACGTACGTATATTTGACTGGGTTAGTCTATTTTTCTATATATTTGACTGGGTTAGTCTATTTTTCTATATATTTGACTGGGTTAGTCTATTTTTCTATATATTTGACTGAGTTAGTCTATTTTTCTATATATTTGACTGGGTTAGTCTATTTTTCTATATATTTGACTGGGTTAGTCTATTTTTCCATATATTTGACTGGGTTAGTCTATTTTTCTATATATTTGACTGGGTTAGTCTATTTTTCTATATATTTGACTAGGTTAGTCTATTTTTCTATATATTTGACTGGGTTAGTCTATTTTTCTATATATTTGACTGGGTTAGTCTATTTTTCTATATATTTGACTGGGTTAGTCTATTTTTCTTTCATGTCTCTTCATTTCTCCGTTGTATACCTTAAACTTAACACTTCTCCCTTGTATACCTAACACTTCTCCCTTGTATACCTTAAACTTCTCCCTTGTATACCGTAAACTTCTCCCTTGTATACCTTAACACTTCTCCCTTGTATACCTAACACTTCTCCCTTGTATACCTTACCCTTCTCCCTTGTATACCTAACACTTCTCCCTTGGATACCTTAAATGTCTTCCTTGTATACCTAACACTTCTCCCTTGTATACCTTACACTTCCCCTTGTATACCTAACACTTCTTCCTTGCATACTTTAAACGTTTTCCTTTTATACCTAACACTTCTCCCTTGTATACCTTACAATTCTCCCTTGTATACCTTACACGTGTCCCTTGTATACCTTACACTTCTCCCTTGTATACATTACACTTCCTCTATATACCTTAAGCTTCTCCCTTGTATACCTTACACTTCTCCCTTGTATATCTTAAATGTCTTCCATGTATACCTAATACTTCTCCTTTGTATACCTTACACTTCTCCCTTGTATACATTACAATTCTCCCTTGCATACCTTAAATGTCTTCCATGTATACCTAATACTACTCCCTTGTATACCTTACACTCCTCCCTTGTATACATTACACTTCCTCAATATACCTTAAGCTTCTCCCTTGTATACCTTACACTTCTCCCTTGTATACATTACTCTTCCTCTACCTTAAACTTCCCCTTGTATACCTTAAACTTCCCCTTGTATACCCTAAACTTCCCCTTGTATACCTTAAACTTCTCCCTTGTATACCTTAAACTTCCCCCTAGTATACCTTAAATTTCTCCCTTGTATACCTTAAACTTCTCCCTTGTATACCTTAAACTTCCCCCTTGTATACCTTAAACTTCTCCCTTGTATACCTTAAACTTCCCCCTTGTATACCTTAAACTTCTCCCTTGTATACCTTAAACTTCTCCCTTGTATACCTTAAGACTTCTCCCTTTTATGCCTTAGACTTCTCCCTATGTGAGGGTATATCTCCAGCAATGGTTACATAATAAATCTACCATTATTTGCAATTCAGCATCCCTGCCTAGAAGCTACACAACTCAATCAACAGGAGAATGCCATTAATGGGACAATTACCCTGCAATATATTTTAGGATCTTGAGCACCAAATCAGAATCGCTGACCTTCAAGAAAATTAGATTATGCTGATACAAAATTTATAACTGATATCAACTTCTACAAAATACAACTGATACAATATCTATAACTGATATCAGGTTCAACAAAATACATCTGATACAATATCTATAACTGATATCAACTTCTACAAAATACAACTGATACAATATCTATAACTGATATCAACTTCTACAAAATACAACTGATACAATATCTATAACTGATATCAACTTCTACAAAATACAACTGATACAATATCTATAACTGATATCAACTTCTACAAAATACAACTGATACAATATCTATAACTGATATCAAGTTCTACAAAATACAACTGATACAATATCTATAACTGATATCAACTTCTACAAAATACAACTGATACAATATCTATAACTGATATCAAGTTCTACAAAATACAACTGATACAATATCTATAACTGATATCAAGTTCTACAAAATACAACTGATACAATATCTATAACTGATATCAAGTTCATCAAAATACAACTGATACAATATCTATAACTGATATCAAGTTCATCAAAATACAACTGATACAATATCTATAACTGATATCAACTTCTACAAAATACAACTGATACAATATCTATAACTGATATCAAGTTCTACAAAATACAACGGATACAATATCTATAACTGATATCAAGTTCTACAAAATACAACTGATACAATATCTATAACTGATATCAACTTCTACAAAATACAACTGATACAATATCTATAACTGATATCAACTTCTACAAAATACAACTGATACAATATCTATAACTGATATCAAGTTCATCAAAATACAACTGATACAATATCTATAACTGATATCAACTTCTACAAAATACAACTGATACAATATCTATAACTGATATCAAGTTCATCAAAATACAACTGATACAATATCTATAACTGATATCAAGTTCTACAAAATACAACTGATACAATATCTATAACTGATATCAAGTTCTACAAAATACAACTGATACAATATCTATAACTGATATCAAGTTCTACAAAATACAACTGATACAATATCTATAACTGATATCAACTTCTACAAAATACAACTGATACAATATCTATAACTGATATCAACTTCTACAAAATACAACGGATACCATATCTATAACTGATATCAAGTTCATCAAAATACAACTGATACAATATCTATAACTGATATCAAGTTCATCAAAATACAACTGATACAATATCATAACTGATATCAACTTCTACAAAATACAACTGATACAATATCTATAACTGATATCAACTTCATCAAAATACAACTGATACAATATCTATAACTGATATCAAGTTCTACAAAATACAACTGATACAATATCTATAACTGATATCAAGTTCTACAAAATACAACTGATACAATATCTATAACTGATATCAACTTCTACAAAATACAACGGATACCATATCTATAACTGATATCAAGTTCATCAAAATACAACTGATACAATATCTATAACTGATATCAAGTTCTACAAAATACAACGGATACAATATCTATAACTGATATCAAGTTCTACAAAATACAACTGATACAATATCTATAACTGATATCAAGTTCATCAAAATACAACTGATACAATATCTATAACTGATATCAAGTCTACAAAATACAACTGATACAATATCTATAACTGATATCAAGTTCTACAAAATACAACTGATACAATATCTATAACTGATATCAAGTTCTTCAAAATACAACTGATACAATATCTATAACTGATATCAAGTTCATCAAAATACAACTGATACAATATCTATAACTGATATCAAGTTCATCAAAATACAACTGATACAATATCTATAACTGATATCAACTTCTACAAAATACAACTGATACAATATCTATAACTGATATCAAGTTCTACAAAAATACAACGGATACCATATCTATAACTGATATCAAGTTCTACAAAATACAACTGATACAATATCTATAACTGATATCAAGTCTACAAAATACAACTGATACAATATCTATAACTGATATCAAGTTCTACAAAATACAACTGATACAATATCTATAACTGATATCAAGTTCTTCAAAATACAACTGATACAATATCTATAACTGATATCAAGTTCATCAAAATACAACTGATACAATATCTATAACTGATATTAAGTTCATCAAAATACAACTGATACAATATCTATAACTGATATCAACTTCAACAAAATACAACGGATACAATATCTATAACTGATATCAAGTTCATCAAAATACAACGGATACCATATCTATAACTGATATCAACTTCTACAAAATACAACTGATACAATATCTATAACTGATATCAAGTTCTACAAAAATACAACGGATACCATATCTATAACTGATATCAAGTTCTACAAAATACTACTGATACAATATCTATAACTGATATCAAGTTCTACAAAATACAACTGATACAATATCTATAACTGATATCAACTTCTACAAAAATACAACTGATACAATATCTATAACTGATATCAAGTTCATCAAAATACAACTGATACAATATCCATAACTGATATCAACTTCTACAAAATACAACGGATACCATATCTATACCTGATATCAAGTTCATCAAAATACAACTGATACAATATCTATAACTGATATCAAGTTCATCAAAATACAACTGATACAATATCTATAACTGATATCAAGTTCATCAAAATACAACTGATACAATATCTATAACTGATATCAAGTTCTACAAAAATACAACGGATACCATATCTATAACTGATATCAAGTTCTACAAAATACAACTGATACAATATCTATAACTGATATCAACTTCTACAAAATACAACTGATACAATATCTATAACTGATATCAAATTCTACAAAATACAACTGATACAATATCTATAACTGATATCAAGTTCATCAAAATACAACTGATACAATATCTATAACTGATATCAAGTTCTACAAAATACAACGGATACAATATCTATAACTGATATCAAGTTCTACAAAATACAACTGATACAATATCTATAACTGATATCAACTTCTACAAAATACAACTGATACAATATCTATAACTGATATCAAGTTCTACAAAATACAACTGATACAATATCTATAACTGATATCAAGTTCATCAAAATACAACTGATACAATATCTATAACTGATATCAAGTTCATCAAAATACAACTGATACAATATCTATAACTGATATCAAGTTCTACAAAATACAACTGATACAATATCTATAACTGATATCAACTTCTACAAAATACAACTGATACAATATCTATAACTGATATCAAGTTCATCAAAATACAACTGATACAATATCTATAACTGATATCAACTTCTACAAAATACAACTGATACAATATCTATAACTGATATCAAGTTCTACAAAATACAACGATACAATATCTATAACTGATATCAAGTTCCAAAATACAACTGATACATATCTATAACTGATATCAACTTCTACAAAATACAACTGATACAATATCTATAATGATATCAATTCTACAAAATACAACGATACATATCTATAACTGATATCAAGTTCATCAAAATACAACTGATACAATATCTATAACTGATATCAAGTTCTACAAAATACAACTGATACAATATCTATAACTGATATCAAGTTCTACAAAATACAACTGATACAATATCTATAACTGATATCAAGTTCATCAAAATACAACTGATACAATATCTATAACTGATATCAAGTTCATCAAAATACAACTGATACAATATCTATAACTGATATCAAGTTCTACAAAATACAACGGATACAATATCTATAACTGATATCAAGTTCATCAAAATACAACTGATACAATATCTATAACTGATATCAACTTCTACAAAATACAACTGATACAATATCTATAACTGATATCAACTTCTACAAAATACAACGGATACCTTATCTATAACTGATATCAAGTTCATCAAAATACAACGGATACAATATCTATAACTGATATCAAGTTCTACAAAATACAACTGATACAATATCTATAACTGATATCAAGTTCTACAAAATACAACTGATACAATATCTATAACTGATATCAACTTCTACAAAATACAACTGATACAATATCTATAACTGATATCAAGTTCTACAAAAATACAACGGATACCATATCTATAACTGATATCAAGTTCTACAAAATACAACTGATACAATATCTATAACTGATATCAAGTCTACAAAATACAACTGATACAATATCTATAACTGATATCAACTTCTACAAAATACAACTGATACAATATCTATAACTGATATCAAGTTCTACAAAATACAACTGATACAATATCTATAACTGATATCAAGTTCATCAAAATACAACTGATACAATATCTATAACTGATATCAAGTTCATCAAAATACAACTGATACAATATCTATAACTGATATCAACTTCAACAAAATACAACGGATACAATATCTATAACTGATATCAAGTTCATCAAAATACAACGGATACCATATCTATAACTGATATCAACTTCTACAAAATACAACTGATACAATATCTATAACTGATATCAAGTTCTACAAAATACAACTGATACCATATCTATAACTGATATCAAGTTCTACAAAATACAACTGATACAATATCTATAACTGATATCAAGTTCATCAAAATACAACTGATACAATATCTATAACTGATATCAAGTTCATCAAAATACAACTGATACAATATCTATAACTGATATCAAGTTCTACAAAATACAACGGATACAATATCTATAACTGATATCAAGTTCTACAAAATACAACTGATACAATATCTATAACTGATATCAACTTCTACAAAATACAACTGATACAATATCTATAACTGATATCAATTCTCAAAATACAACTGATACAATATCTATAACTGATATCAAGTCACAAAATACAACTGATACAATATCTAAATGATAAACAACAATTCACAAAATACAACGGATACAATATCTATAACTGATATCAAGTTCTACAAAATACAACTGATACAATATCTATAACTGATATCAAGTTCTACAAAATACAACTGATACAATATCTATAACTGATATCAACTTCTACAAAATACAACTGATACAATATCTATAACTGATATCAAGTTCTACAAAATACAACGGATACAATATCTATAACTGATATCAAGTTCTACAAAATACAACTGATACAATATCTATAACTGATATCAAGTTCTACAAAATACAACTGATACAATATCTATAACTGATATCAAGTTCATCAAAATACAACTGATACAATATCTATAACTGATATCAAGTTCATCAAAATACAACTGATACAATATCTATAACTGATATCAACTTCTACAAAATACAACGGATACAATATCTATAACTGATATCAAGTTCATCAAAATACAACGGATACAATATCTATAACTGATATCAACTTCTACAAAATACAACTGATACAATATCTATAACTGATAAAGTTCTTCAAAATACAACTGATACAATATCTATAACTGATATCAAGTTCATCAAAATACAACTGATACAATATCTATAACTGATATCAAGTTCATCAAAATACAACTGATACAATATCTATAACTGATATCAACTTCTACAAAATACAACTGATACAATATCTATAACTGATATCAAGTTCTACAAAAATACAACGGATACCATATCTATAACTGATATCAAGTTCTACAAAATACAACTGATACAATATCTATAACTGATATCAAGTCTACAAAATACAACTGATACAATATCTATAACTGATATCAAGTTCTACAAAATACAACTGATACAATATCTATAACTGATATCAAGTTCTTCAAAATACAACTGATACAATATCTATAACTGATATCAAGTTCATCAAAATACAACTGATACAATATCTATAACTGATATTAAGTTCATCAAAATACAACTGATACAATATCTATAACTGATATCAACTTCAACAAAATACAACGGATACAATATCTATAACTGATATCAAGTTCATCAAAATACAACGGATACCATATCTATAACTGATATCAACTTCTACAAAATACAACTGATACAATATCTATAACTGATATCAAGTTCTACAAAAATACAACGGATACCATATCTATAACTGATATCAAGTTCTACAAAATACTACTGATACAATATCTATAACTGATATCAAGTTCTACAAAATACAACTGATACAATATCTATAACTGATATCAACTTCTACAAAAATACAACTGATACAATATCTATAACTGATATCAAGTTCATCAAAATACAACTGATACAATATCCATAACTGATATCAACTTCTACAAAATACAACGGATACCATATCTATACCTGATATCAAGTTCATCAAAATACAACTGATACAATATCTATAACTGATATCAAGTTCATCAAAATACAACTGATACAATATCTATAACTGATATCAAGTTCATCAAAATACAACTGATACAATATCTATAACTGATATCAAGTTCTACAAAATACAACGGATACCATATCTATAACTGATATCAAGTTCTACAAAATACAACTGATACAATATCTATAACTGATATCAACTTCTACAAAATACAACTGATACAATATCTATAACTGATATCAAATTCTACAAAATACAACTGATACAATATCTATAACTGATATCAAGTTCATCAAAATACAACTGATACAATATCTATAACTGATATCAACTTCTACAAAATACAACTGATACAATATCTATAACTGATATCAAGTTCTACAAAATACAACGGATACCATATCTATAACTGATATCAAGTTCTACAAAATACAACTGATACAATATCTATAACTGATATCAAGTCTACAAAATACAACTGATACAATATCTATAACTGATATCAAGTTCTACAAAATACAACTGATACAATATCTATAACTGATATCAAGTTCTACAAAATACAACTGATACAATATCTATAACTGATATCAAGTTCATCAAAATACAACTGATACAATATCTATAACTGATATCAAGTTCATCAAAATACAACTGATACAATATCTATAACTGATATCAACTTCAACAAAATACAACGGATACAATATCTATAACTGATATCAAGTTCATCAAAATACAACGGATACCATATCTATAACTGATATCAACTTCTACAAAATACAACTGATACAATATCTATAACTGATATCAAGTTCTACAAAATACAACGGATACCATATCTATAACTGATATCAAGTTCATCAAAATACAACTGATACAATATCTATAACTGATATCAAGTTCTACAAAATACAACTGATACAATATCTATAACTGATATCAACTTCTACAAAATACAACGGATACCATATCTATAACTGATATCAAGTTCATCAAAATACAACTGATACAATATCTATAACTGATATCAAGTTCTACAAAATACAACTGATACAATATCTATAACTGATATCAACTTCTACAAAATACAACTGATACAATATCTATAACTGATATCAACTTCTACAAAATACAACGGATACCATATCTATAACTGATATCAAGTTCATCAAAATACAACTGATACAATATCTATAACTGATATCAAGTTCATCAAAATACAACTGATACAATATCTATAACTGATATCAAGTTCATCAAAATACAACGGATACAATATCTATAACTGATATCAAGTTCTACAAAATACAACTGATACAATATCTATAACTGATATCAAGTTCTACAAAATACAACTGATACAATATCTATAACTGATATCAACTTCTACAAAATACAACGGATACCATATCTATAACTGATATCAAGTTCATCAAAATACAACTGATACAATATCTATAACTGATATCAAGTCTACAAAATACAACTGATACAATATCTATAACTGATATCAAGTTCTACAAAATACAACTGATACAATATCTATAACTGATATCAAGTTCTACAAAATACAACTGATACAATATCTATAACTGATATCAAGTTCATCAAAATACAACTGATACAATATCTATAACTGATATCAAGTTCATCAAAATACAACTGATACAATATCTATAACTGATATCAACTTCAACAAAATACAACGGATACAATATCTATAACTGATATCAAGTTCATCAAAATACAACGGATACAATATCTATAACTGATATCAACTTCTACAAAATACAACTGATACAATATCTATAACTGATATCAAGTTCTACAAAAATACAACGGATACCATATCTATAACTGATATCAAGTTCTACAAAATACAACTGATACAATATCTATAACTGATATCAAGTTCTACAAAATACAACTGATACAATATCTATAACTGATATCAACTTCTACAAAAATACAACTGATACAATATCTATAACTGATATCAAGTTCATCAAAATACAACTGATACAATATCCATAACTGATATCAACTTCTACAAAATACAACGGATACCATATCTATACCTGATATCAAGTTCATCAAAATACAACTGATACAATATCTATAACTGATATCAAGTTCATCAAAATACAACTGATACAATATCTATAACTGATATCAAGTTCATCAAAATACAACTGATACAATATCTATAACTGATATCAAGTTCTACAAAATACAACGGATACCATATCTATAACTGATATCAAGTTCATCAAAATACAACTGATACAATATCTATAACTGATATCAACTTCTACAAAATACAACTGATACAATATCTATAACTGATATCAACTTCTACAAAATACAACGGATACAATATCTATAACTGATATCAAGTTCATCAAAATACAACTGATACAATATCTATAACTGATATCAAGTTCTACAAAATACAACTGATACAATATCTATAACTGATATCAACTTCTACAAAATACAACTGATACAATATCTATAACTGATATCAACTTCTACAAAATACAACGGATACCATATTTATAACTGATATCAAGTTCATCAAAATACAACTGATACAATATCTATAACTGATATCAAGTTCATCAAAATACAACGGATACAATATCCATAACTGATATCAACTTCTACAAAATACAACTGATACAATATCCATAACTGATATCAACTCATCAAAATACAACTGATACAATATCTATAACTGATATCAAGTTCTACAAAATACAACTGATACATATCTATAAATGATATCAAGTTCTACAAAATACAACTGATACAATATCTATAACTGATATCAACTTCTACAAAATACAACGGATACCATATCTATAACTGATATCAAGTTCATCAAAATACAACTGATACAATATCTATAACTGATATCAAGTTCTACAAAAATACAACGGATACCATATCTATAACTGATATCAAGTTCTACAAAATACAACTGATACAATATCTATAACTGATATCAAGTTCATCAAAATACAACTGATACAATATCTATAACTGATATCAACTTCTACAAAATACAACTGATACAATATCTATAACTGATATCTTCTACAAAATACAACTGATACAATATCTATAACTGATATCAACTTCTACAAAATACAACTGATACAATATCTATAACTGATATCAACTTCTACAAAATACAACTGATACAATATCTATAACTGATATCAACTTCTACAAAATACAACGGATACAATATCTATAACTGATATCAACTTCTACAAAATACAACGGATACCATATCTATAACTGATATCAACTTCTACAAAATACAACGGATACCATATCTATAACTGATATCAACTTCTACAAAATACAACTGATACAATATCCATAACTGATATCAAGTTCTACAAAATACAACTGATACAATATCTATAACTGATATCAAGTTCATCAAAATACAACTGATACAATATCTATAACTGATATCAACTTCTACAAAATACAACTGATACAATATCTATAACTGATATCAACTTCTACAAAATACAACTGATACAATATCTATAACTGATATCAAGTTCATCAAAATACAACTGATACAATATCTATAACTGATATCAACTTCTACAAAATACAACTGATACAATATCTATAACTGATATCAACTTCTACAAAATACAACTGATACAATATCTATAACTGATATCAACTTCTACAAAATACAACTGATACAATATCTATAACTGATATCAACTTCTACAAAATACAACGGATACCATATCTATAACTGATATCAAGTTCATCAAAATACAACTGATACAATATCTATAACTGATATCAACTTCTACAAAATACAACTGATACAATATCTATAACTGATATCAACTTCTACAAAATACAACGGATACGGCTTAAGCTTGAAACACAAAATAGAGAGAAGTTTGGATTTTATACAAATAAATTTTAGCTCGATTGGGAAACAAGTTATTACAACTTATATTAATCACTCTCGAGACCTCATTCCTGGTGTAATCCATCACCACGAGGGAGAGAGAAGAGGCAATGTAGAATTTAAATGCCTTGCCTACGGGCACAATCGTAGCGGAATAGCTGGGCGTGAACTCTGGGCCTTTCGCACCTGAAACCAATCCGTTACCACTGTGCTACCAACGCGCTACCACTGTGCTATCATGACTTCCACCAAAAGTTTGGATGTAAATTATTCAAGGATGATAGAATAATCAATTTTATAAAAAAAAATATTTAAAACATTTTTATGTACAATCAAACCTGTGTTAAGCATCCAGCCAAGCGAATCACAGAAAGTGGCTGCTTAGGACAGGTGGTTTCTTAATAGAGGGCAATGAATGTATAATAAAATATATTGGAACGGATGGCTTAATGTTGTTAAAACTTGAGGTCCAAACCATTTGCATTTTCATGCTATGTATTGTATCTTTGGTTGTGTGTACGACTTATTTACTATTGATTTGCAACAAAATATGATTAAACTACAATGGAGGTGACCGCTAACACAGGTTTGACTGTATGTAGAAAAACGTATTTACTTCAAATAGCTGTAAATGCAGGAAGGATACTGTGCAAAATATTTGGAGGTTAATGCTCAAGTCACCCCACCCACCTACCTGACATTATTGATTATTCACCTACCTGACATTATTGATTATTCACTACCTGACATTATTGATTATTCACTACCTCACAGTATTGATTATTCACTACCTGACATTATTGATTATTCACTACCTGACAGTATTGATTATTCACTACCTCACATTATTGATTATTCACTACCTCACATTATTGATTATTCACTACCTGACAGTATTGATTATTCACTACCTCACATTATTGATTATTCACTACCTCACATTATTGATTATTCACTACCTCACATTATTGATTATTCACTACCTGACATTATTGATTATTCACCTACCTCACATTATTGATTATTCACTACCTCACATTATTGATTATTCACTACCTGACAGTATTGATTATTCACTACCTCACATTATTGATTATTCACTACCTCACATTATTGATTATTCACTACCTCACATTATTGATTATTCACTACCTCACATTATTGATTATTCACTACCTGACAGTATTGATTATTCACTACCTCACATTATTGATTATTCACTACCTCACATTATTGATTATTCACTACCTGACATTATTGATTATTCACTACCTGACATTATTGATTATTCACCTACCTCACATTATTGATTATTCACTACTTCACATTATTGATTATTCACTACCTGACAGTATTGATTATTCACTACCTGACATTATTGATTATTCACCTACCTCACATTATTGATTATTCACTACCTCACATTATTGATTATTCACCTACCTCACATTATTGATTATTCACTACCTGATATTATTGATTATTCACTACCTGACATTATTGATTATTCACTACCTCACATTATTGATTATTCACCATTATTGATTATTCACCTACCTCACATTATTGATTATTCACTACCTGACATTATTGATTATTCACTACCTGATATTATTGATTATTCACTACCTGACAGTATTGATTATTCACTACCTCACATTATTGATTATTCACTACCTCACATTATTGATTATTCACTACCTGACAGTATTGATTATTCACTACCTCACATTATTGATTATTCACTACCTCACATTATTGATTATTCACTACCTCACATTATTGATTATTCACTACCTGACATTATTGATTATTCACCTACCTCACATTATTGATTATTCACTACCTCACATTATTGATTATTCACTACCTGACAGTATTGATTATTCACTACCTCACATTATTGATATTCACTACCTCACATTATTGATTATTCACTACCTCACATTATGATTATTCACTACCTGACATTATTGATTATTCACCTACCTCACATTATTGATTATTCACTACCTCACATTATTGATTATTCACTACTGACAGTATTGATTATTCACTACCTCACATTATTGATTATTCACTACCTCACATTATTGATTATTCACTACCTCACATTATTGATTATTCACTACCTGACATTATTGATTATTCACTACCTGACAGTATTGATTATTCACTACCTCACATTATTGATTATTCACTACCTGACATTATTGATTATTCACTACCTGACATTATTGATTATTCACCTACCTGACATTATTGATTATTCACTACCTCACATTATTGATTATTCACTACCTGACAGTATTGATTATTCACTACCTGACATTATTGATTATTCACCTACCTCACATTATTGATTATTCACTATCTCACATTATTGATTATTCACTACCTCACATTATTGATTATTCACTACCTGACAGTATTGATTATTCACTACCTCACATTATTGATTATTCACTACCCGACATTATTGATTATTCACCTACCTGACATTGATTATTCACTTCCTCACATTATTGATTATTCACTACCTGACATTATGATTATTCACCTACCTCACATTATTGATTATTCACTACCTGACATTATTGATTATTCACTACCTCACATTATTGATTATTCACCATTATTGATTATTCACCTACCTCACATTATTGATTATTCACTACCTGACATTATTGATTATTCACTACCTGACATTATTGATTATTCACTACCTCACATTATTGATTATTCACCATTATTGATTATTCACCTACCTCACATTATTGATTATTCACTACCTGACATTATTGATTATTCACTACCTGACATTATTGATTATTCACTACCTCACATTATTGATTATTCACCATTATTGATTATTCACCTACCTCACATTATTGATTATTCACTACCTGACATTATTGATTATTCACTACCTGACATTATTGATTATTCACTACCTCACATTATTGATTATTCACCATTATTGATTATTCACCTACCTCACATTATTGATTATTCACTACCTGACATTATTGATTATTCACTACCTGATATTATTGATTATTCACTACCTGACATTATTGATTATTCACTACCTACACATCGATTCCAGGTAAGCTACGCCCCTGATCACCAATACAAATTATCGAGATTGTTTCTTCCACCTTGTAAAGCACCACAGATATAATATATTCATCTTGTATGATATAACAAGATATAAAGCTATAATTTGGCTGAGTAAACATGCAACTTGTATATGCCATAAACACTGCTATGCCTGCCAACAATTTCATCAAACAGTATAGAATGCTGCCAAATGACCTCATTCTCTCACAGCTATCAGGAACCAAAACACTATTTGCAAACAAAGCATTTATTGGAAGGAATTCAGCTCGAAATTCATAAAAACTTGCGCTACTACGTTGGAGGTTACAGATATTTTCTCGGCTCTCAAGACACTATTGTATACAGTGATCCAACTAGGCGCCACACACAGCCCCTAATCCTCAGCGCCCTGCCCTTATTCAAACATAAAAAACAAAAATGGTATATCATCTATATCATCTATATAGTTCTTGCTAATTTAGTTTATAGTTTATTTTAGCTCGACTGCAAAACAAGTTCCTACAACTTATATTAATCAGTCTTGAGACCTCTTGCTGATGGAATCAATCGCCACGAGGGAGAGAGAAGAGGCAATGTGGAATTTAAATGCAATTAAAGGCAAAATCATAACAGTTATAGCTGGGCGTGAACTCCGGGCCTTTCGCACCTGAAGAGAACGCGCTACCACTGCAATATCACGACTTCCACTTTTTGCTAATTTACATGTACATTTCATAATATTGTGGGTAGAACATATATATTATATTTAAAACAAACACTATCAAATGATAAAACAAACACTATCAAATCAAACACTATCAAATGATAAAACAAACACTATCAAAACAAACACTATCAAATGATAAAACAAACACTATCAAATGATAAAACAAACACTATCAAATGATAAAACAAACACTATCAAAACAAACACTATCAAATGATAAAACAAACACTATCAAATCAAACACTATCAAATGATAAAACAAACACTATCAAAACAAACACTATCAAATGATAAAACAAACACTATCAAATCAAACACTATCAAATGATAAAACAAACACTATCAAATGATAAAACAAACACTATCAAATGATAAAACAAACACTATCAAATGATAAAACAAACACTATCAAATGATAAAACAAACACTATCAAATGATAAAACAAAACTATCAAATGATAAAACAAACACTATCAAATGATAAAAACAAACACTATCAAATGATAAAACAAACACTATCAAATGATAAAACAAACACTATCAAATGATAAAACAAACACTATCAAATGATAAAACAAACACTATCAAATGATAAAACAAACACTATCAAATGATAAAACAAACACTATCAAATGATAAAACAAACACTATCAAATGATAAAACAAACACTATCAAATGATAAAACAAACACTATCAAATGATAAAACAAACACTATCAATATCAAAATGATAAAACAAACACTATCAAATGATAAAACAAACACTATCAAATGATAAAACAAACACTATCAAAACAAACACTATCAAAACAAACACTATCAAAATAAACACTATCAAAACAAACACTATCAAAACAAACACTATCAAATGATAAAAACAAACACTATCAAATGATAAAACAAACACTATCAAATGATAAAACAAACACTATAAATGATAAAACAAACACTATCAAATGATAAAACAAAACACTATCAAATGATAAAACAAAACACTATCAAATGATAAAACAAAAACTATCAAATGATAAAAAAAAACACTATCAAATGATAAAACAAACACTATCAAATGATAAAACAAACACTATCAAATGATAAAACAAACACTATAAAATGATAAAACAAACACTATCAAATTATAAAACAAACACTATCAAATGATAAAACAAACACTATCAAATGATAAAACAAACACTATCAAATGATAAAACAAACACTATCAAATGATAAAACAAACACTATCAAATGATAAAACAAACACTATCAAATGATAAAACAAACACTATCAAAACAAACACTATCAAATGATAAAACAAACACTATCAAAACAAACACTATCAAATGATAAAACAAACACTATCAAATGATAAAACAAACACTATCAAATGATAAAACAAACACTATCAAATGATAAAACAAACACTATCAAATGATAAAACAAACACTATCAAAACAAACACTATCAAATGATAAAACAAACAAACACTATCAAATGATAAAACAAACACTATCAAATGATAAAACAAACACTATCAAATGATAAAACAAACACTATCAAATGAAAAACAAAACACTATCAAAAAACAAACACTATCAAATGATAAAACAACAAACACTATCAAATGATAAAACAAACACTATCAAATGATAAAACAAACACTATCAAATGATAAAACAAACACTATCAAATGATAAAACAAAACTATCAAATGATAAAACAAACACTATCAAATGATAAAAACAAACACTATCAAATGATAAAACAAACACTATCAAATGATAAAACAAACACTATCAAATGATAAAACAAACACTATCAAATGATAAAACAAACACTATCAAATGATAAAACAAACACTATCAAATGATAAAACAAACACTATCAAATGATAAAACAAACACTATCAAATGATAAAACAAACACTATCAAATGATAAAACAAACACTATCAAATGATAAAACAAACACTATCAATATCAAATGATAAAACAAACACTATCAAATGATAAAACATCAAAAACACTATCAAATGATAAAACAAACACTATCAAAACAAACACTATCAAAACAAACACTATCAAATGATAAAACAAACACTATCAAAACAAACACACAAAAAAAACAAACACACAAAACAAACACTATCAAAACAAACACTATCAAATGATAAAACAAACACTATCAAATGATAAAACAAACACTATCAAATGATACGCAGAATGCACCAGAGATGATCCGGAAAACAAAATATTTCCGGGGACAGGGCATTCATGCTCCCTCACCCCCATATTTTCCATCAGCACTCTGCCATATTCAAATCATAGTTAGCTAGGGCTATAGCTCAAGTGATCTGATTGGCTGATTCTGAGATTTGCACTCGGCTCAACCAATCAGAAAGCTTGAGGAGTGGAAGGAATTCAGCTCGAAATTCATAAAACCTTGAGCTGGGTTGGAGGCTACAATTAGTTTCTCAAATTTCAAAACTCTAACTGAAATGATTTGATAGGCTGATTCTAAGATTTGCTCCGAGACTTCTCAATCGATCAGTAATCCCGAGAGTGAGATCGAATCGAATGTTAACCCGTAACCTACCAATCACGACTAAAGTCGCTTTTGCAAACAACATAGAGCCATATCAACTCAGCTCTGTAAAGACGATTTTGTTGTATCAATCAGATTGCATACTGGGTCGTGAACATATCTTTAACAAAGATAATCAAGCATACTTACACAGAGTTGAACAGATACGCCCGCCCTTGGCTCCCTTGAAATGACTGAAAACAAAAATGAACTTCATTCTTTATACATATATTTATAAATATGCTCGAGTTGTTCTCCCGATATATTAGTACACCTGTGCTGTATGAGCATAAGTCACTAGAATGTGCTGATGTGATGGACACCCCAGTAATTCTGAGGAGCATTTGTTAACTTACAATGTGCTGGACACCCCAGTAATTCTGAGGAGCATTTGTTAACTTACAATGTGCTGGACACTCCAGTAATTCTGAGGAGCATTTGTTAACTTACAATGTGCTGGACACTCCAGTAATTCTGAGGAGCATTTGTTAACTTACAATGTGTTGCACATTGATAAATTCTGAGGAGCATTTGTTTACTTAGAATGTGCTGCAAATATATATAAAATTATACACTCAACAAAATTCCTAATCGGTCACCTGTTGTTTTACAGTATTTGGAGCAAACTAATAATAACCATATAATATCAAATATTAATATCATCTCATCGCATAATCATCTGGAATGAACTGCATTAAATGACAAAATGAAACTATTTATATTTTATGGTTATTAGTTGGCCCCAAATATAATAAATACAAGGCGACCGATTAGAAACTTCATTCAGTGTATATCCCTAGTGACCCTAATATGGTGAATACTAATGAGCGGTGATATCAGAATTAATCCAAATGAACCGCACATGTTCATTTTGTGCTTACTATTGACAATTTCCGTCGGATTTCTGCAACTGTACAGAGCAAAAAACTAGCTGAAATGTCATTTCTACGGGTAAATTTACCGTAATTTATTCAAAACTTGTTTTTTCCTCTTACATCTATCGGCGGCATTTGACATTTGTAAGGTGCCCGCTACTCATGTGATGTCACATGATTGCCATATATGCCATGTATTGCTACTGGTATAAACTTGTAATGCGAAATTTACATCATCACCGGTCATTGGTATCACCGCGTAAATAAAAGATGGCGGCATGTGCTGTTGCTTTCACTTTGTTTTTGATTCAGTTATGATTTATTTCTTACTAACCGATATTGCATACAATAAATAAATATCATTTTGCTTAATTGAGAGTGAACATTATTTGCACAGCCTCATTTTGGAACACAAATACACAGGTTATTGGTTATGTGACCGGCTACCGGTATACCCAGGATATAACACAAATACACAGATTATTGGCTATGTGACCGGCTACCGGTATACCCAGGATATAACACAAATACACAGGTTATTGGCTATGTGACCGGCTACTGGTATACCCAGGATATAACACAAATACACAGGTTATTGGCTATGTGACCGGCTACCGGTATACCCAGGA
>CM026404.1:64938442-64988670 GCA_014843695.1 Archivesica marissinica
CTTAAAAACAGAGGAAACCACCTAAGAGGGCCTTCATACTTAAGAACAGAGGAAACCACCTAAGAGGGCCTTCATACTTAAAAACAGAGGACACCACCTAAGAGGGCCTACATAATTAAAACAGAGGACACCACCTAAGAGGGCCTACATACTTAAAAACAGAGGAAACCACCTGAAAGGGCCTTCATACTTAAAAACAGAGGAAACCACCTAAGAGGGCCTTCATACTTAAAAACAGAGGAAACCACCTAAGAGGGCCTTCATACTTAAAAACAGAGGAAACCACCTAAGAGGGCCTTCATACTTAAAAACAGAGGACACCACCTAAGAGGGCCTACATAATTAAAACAGAGGAAACCACCTAAGAGGGCCTACATACTTAAAAACAGAGGAAACCACCTGAGAGGGCCTCATACTTAAAAACAGAGGAAACCACCTAAGAGGGCCTTCATACTTAAAAACAGAGGAAACCACCTGAGAGGGCCTTCATACTTAAAAACAGAGGAAACCACCTAAGAGGGCCTTCATACTTAAAAACAGAGGAAACCACCTAAGAGGGCCTTCATACTTAAAAACCGAGGAAACCACCTAAGAGGGCCTTCATACTTAAAAACAGAGGAAACCACCTAAGAGGGCCTTCATACTTAAAAACAGAGGAAACCACCTAAGAGGGCCTACATACTTAAAAACAGAGGAAACCACCTAAGAGGGCCTTCATACTTAAAACAGAGGAAACCACCTAAGAGGGCCTACATACTTAAAAACAGAGGAAACCACCTAAGAGGGCCTTCATACTTAAAAACGAGGAAACCACCTAAGAGGGCCTTCATACTTAAAAACAGAGGAAACCACCTAAGAGGGCCTTCATACTTAAAAACAGAGGAAACCACCTAAGAGGGCCTTCATACTTAAAAACCGAGGAAACCACCTAAGAGGGCCTTCA
Organism: Archivesica marissinica; assembly: GCA_014843695.1. Classification (NCBI taxonomy): domain Eukaryota; kingdom Metazoa; phylum Mollusca; class Bivalvia; order Venerida; family Vesicomyidae; genus Archivesica; species Archivesica marissinica. Next base: position 64,939,386 of record CM026404.1, read on the forward strand.
TACTTAAAAACAGAGGAAACCACCTAAGAGGGCCTCATACTTAAAAACAGAGGAAACCACCTAAGAGGGCCTACATACTTAAAAACAGAGGAAACCACATAAGAGGGCCAACATACTTAAAACAGAGGAAACCACCTAAGAGGGCCTTCATACTTAAGAACAGAGGAAACCACCTAAGAGGGCCTTCATACTTAAAAACAGAGGAAACCACCTGAAAGGGCCTTCATACTTAAAAACAGAGGACACCACCTAAGAGGGCCTACATACTTAAAAACAGAGGAAACCACCTAAGAGGGCCTACATAATTAAAACAGAGGACACCACCTAAGAGGGCCTACATACTTAAAAACAGAGGAAACCACCTAAGAGGGCCTACATACTTAAAAACAGAGGAAACCACATAAGAGGGCCTACATACTTAAAACAGAGGAAACCACCTAAGAGGGCCTTCATACTTAAAAACAGAGGAAACCACATAAGAGGGCCTTCATACTTAAAAACAGAGGAAACCACCTGAAAGGGCCTTCATACTTAAAAACAGAGGAAACCACCTAAGAGGGCCTTCATACTTAAAAAGCAGAGGACACCACCTAAGAGGGCCTACATACTTAAAAACAGAGGAAACCACTTAAGAGGGCCTTCATACTTAAAAACAGAGGAAACCACCTAAGAGGGCCTACATACTTAAAAACAGAGGAAACCACCTAAGAGGGCCTACATACTTAAAAACAGAGGAAACCACCTAAGAGGGCCTACATAATTAAAACAGAGGACACCACCTAAGAGGGCCTACATACTTAAAAACAGAGGAAACCACCTAAGAGGGCCTACATACTTAAAAACAGGAAACCACCCAAGAGGGCCTTCATACTTAAAAACAGAGGAAACCACCTGAGAGGCACTACATACTTTTAGGGAGTATTCAGGGGCAGTAACTGACTAACTCTAGGGTTAAGCAGCTACCTTAGCAGTTGCTAAGCAGCCACTTTCTATGATTCTTTTGACATACCCATTGGATAGATATACTTAACCCAGGTTTGAATGTATAAAACAGTATTATTTTGTTAAATGATAGGCGGTTTTATCACATAACTTCACTTGTGTAATACAGTCATCTCATAATGTGTTATATGTACACACGTGTAAATTAACACGTGGAAGGATTCTGATTGGCTGAGAGAATAATCCTTATAATTTCTACATTAAACTTTAAGATGATGATTGAGCTTATTTACCCTCGCCCCGGCGAACCATGTGGGCGAGCGGTTTAAACTTTAAAGTATGCATATTTCTATTTGAACTGGTACATAACGTTAATGGTAAGACAAACTATGATTTAAAAGAAGTCTTGACGTAATTATAACGCTGTTTAAAACATAAATATAACGCTGTTTTGCGTAGTGACATCATGACAATTTAGTGACGTCAGGACAATTTGTGCTAACAGTTGGCGCCAAAATGAAAGTAGCAGCATTTGTTTGTGCAAAACTATGATTAAAACCCAACATGGTAATGTGATAAACAGGGATCATTCTAGAGGGCGATGTGGGCAAAATTGTCACCCTAGGGACCCTGACTTCGCCTCTGGGGGCCCCACATCTCCCTAATAAAAAATAAAAAAAGTTTTTTTTTGGTTTTTACGATTTTCAAACAAAATTTTGTCTACCGTATTTAGCTATGTATAGTGCGCTATCATGTATAATGCGCACCCACGATTAGGCACGAAAATCGGGGGGAAAACTGAGTTCCGATGTATACTGCGCACGTGAAAAACGCAATTTTCCAAGTCAAAATTTAACATTTCTCAAGAATCGCTAAAAATTGTGCTCCGTGATTTTTACAACTTATATTAATCACTCGAGATACCTCATCGAGGAACGGTAACGCACTCAGGCATGATTTCATGAAAATTACATGCATATCGTTCTCAAACATCTCAACACGTTCTCAAACAAGTCAGCAGATGCTCAAACTTCTCAACACGTGTAGCCTACCTAATTAACTGGGACCCATTGTGAATGGTTTGTCGAAATTAATTATCGCTACAAACAATTGAAATACTGCAGCCAAAAAATGTTTGTTTTTTATGCAATGCATTGTACATAGTAAATATTTCCTGTAAAAATAACCAACACATCGTGTCTTTAATCATGTATTTAAAAACATACGGTATATTAAATCAAATAAACTATAATTACAAAGTTTCTTTACCTCTATGATATCGTACGAAGGCAGCGGTGCTTTATGCGGCGAAGTACGCGAAAAGTACGGCAAATATTACATACGATAAAACCACGTGATGTTATCAAATCGCCATTTTTTATGCATTTAGTAATTTCAATTAAATTCTTCAAAGTTTGTCAAAATAAACGCAATATATGCTAATTCTGTGGTCTTATTCATTTCATTTATTTATATAGACTATCGGCAACTGGTTTTAATAGCTAGTTTATAACGTTTGTCGAATGTAACAATTTATAGAATGACTGTGGGGCCGTTCGGGTCGAATTTCATGAAATATTGGTCAATTTTGGTCCAGAAAAAAATGTCCTGATGTCTGTACTGGTGTATAATGCGCAGTAGATAAAATGGATGAGGATTTCAGTAAGAAATGTGCGCACTATACATAGCTAAATACGGTAGTAAGATACACTGGCCCATTATAAAGCACTCCTTCTATTCAAATGTATTTAATGGTTGTACTGTGCATTTTAACCCTATTTTGCAGAAGTATATTAAAGAACATCAGTTAAGGAAGCGATCACGCGCTTTCTCACTTCTCCCAAAAATTCTGACCTAGAATGAACCCTGTATAAAAAAAGGATCTAACACTCGTGGTGAATTCATACCATGAAACAAGTTTCATAAAATATGGTATGAAATCACCACTCGTGTAAGATCCTATTTATCCCATTACCATAGAAACGACATCCATAAATGTGAAGAAACAATACATTTCTGTTTGACAGTATATCTTTGAGCCTTATTACATTAAGCTGCATCCGTACGCCATAGTAAATAGTTCCTGATAATCTAACAACTTCATGCAAATAATCGATACAATATTTCTAGTGCATTTATTTTATCATTTTATTGATCTAAGCAGTTGATTATCAACAAATAAAGCATGAACACAAATAACATGTGTATGTCAAATGTGTATTGCAAGCTGTCAATGTCATGCCACAACAGAAACGTATTTTGTCTTCAAATGTATGGTTGTTGTTGCTGTGGTAATGCGATAAAAATGCTCGATCAATAGCAACATTTCAAATCTCGTTTCATAAAATATGGTATGAAATCACCACGAGTGTAAGATCCTATATAGTAGGAAACCTATGATGTTGTAGTACGTATGGAATTACTTCCTGGTCCGGATATGGTTTCATTCCATATCATCTTATAGTATTGATAGCTTATACAAACAGGCAATCTGATGAACACAGCGTCAGGTTTGATATGATTCAAATGCAGAAAAGCTGAAAATCCATTACAGGTAGGAAATTGATCTGGAAAACCCATTAGTTAGTAGTATATATATGAATTATGATTCGGGGAAATTATCTGCATACACAAACACTTAGGTTCACCAATATAGACACTGATAAACAAAGATATACTAGCAAGAGAAATGAAATGCAATACAAGTATGAGAATTTGAAACATGATATTCTGCTTAAAGCCCCAATAATAAAGATGTTTGTTTTATCCAATGAAATTTATACAGACGGATCTGTAGTCCAGTGGTAGCATGCTGGACTGGTATTCCAGGGATCGCAGGTTTGATCCTACTGTCTGACCCTAATAAAATGAACATTCTTTCAGATGGGACTTTAAACCGAGGTCTTGTGTCGGTGCTTTACACTGTGCACGTAAGAGAACCAGATTGCCCATATGAGCGATGCCTCCTGAAGTCATTTTAGAGTTTTAGAGAATAGTGCAATGACCCATTCCAGAGTCTCCTCTGGTTCTTTTACGTGCACAGTGTAAAGCACCGACATGAGACCTCTGTCTAGTCTCATCCGAAAGACGAGTCATTTTAGTAAGGCATAGCGGGGGATCGAGCGCACTAACCACTGGTTCACTGATCCGCTACAAACTGTAGAGTGTATAATACAGGAGATACAGAAACATATAAACTTACGTCTCTATGTGGGAAAGGATTAAATCAGAAGTATCGGCATGTGCTATTGGACGACAATCGTAACTCCTTGCATGCTGGGTAAAATAAAGGCTACAAATAGTTCTAATAATTGTAGCAGACGACAATTCATTAATATGTTTTTTCTTAACACATTCAACACCAAGTAACTGGCATGGACTGGTGCATGATATTTTCAGACCAATAAATTAATAAGAAAATTACATTTGGACCAGTTCATTTATCAAAATGGGTAATTTTTGTCTTAAAATAGTAATATTACTGGCAAAAAGTGCAGATCCTGATGAGATGGCTCGTAACGAGCCAGCTTATCTGGATCTACACTTTTTGTAAGCCTATTGAGAGGTCTGTGGTGTTGAAAGGGTTAATTGTGACTGAACATTTTGGAAAAATATCACGTAATTTCATTAGAATTGAGTCCTTATAATACAATTCTAATGATATTGTATGACATATTTCATTGTTATTTTCGCCTCTAGCGTGCAAACCAATTAAATTAATCGATAGATTCGACTTCCATGCAATATCTCTCAACTATGACAGCATAGTGAATCTGGGCCCTCATTCTTTATTTTACGGGTAAATAATAGTGACATTCCAATAGCCAAACTGACAGCACTTCCATGATGGGAATAACTAAAGAATGTAAATGAGAGCAACGATTTCTCCCCTGAATAAAGCAATATGTAATTACATAGATGTAAAGTCTTATCCGGGGAAACCTGTGATGCTCTTCCTCACCGTAATCAACTTTAGTTTTGAAATATTGACAAAGTCATTACTTTCACCAATTAATTTTATATGGGACTATATTTATTCATGAATTTTGTTTTTGCAACTAGGAAGGCAGTCGGAAATTCCCTGATGAACTTATATTTAAAGGAAATAGTTCGACAGACTGTTTGGAAATATGAGCATAATACATGTACAAACAAATCATGGACATCGCATCCCCCCCCCCCCGAGTTTCTCTTTTTGAATGTTATTGTTGTGCTACAATACTGACTAGAGAATCACATTCGGAGATATACAAACCCCCATGCTGGTATTTGGCAAAACAAAATTAATGCTCGATTTCACATGATCTTGATTTGACTGAAAGGTCAACCTCAAGGTCATGGGGTATGGCTTGTTTGAAAGGTCATGTGATGTTTGATATGGGTGTTCTATTGAAACTATATGCCCCTATCTTGCTTAATTTCCGAGTTACAAGCATGCATTGTTTACTATAGAAGTAAATGGGAGTGGACACTTCGCTGACCGCCCTTACCACAGGCGTTGACCGAGTTCTCAAATTCATTCCACATCTTCCTACTGTATATCCACACAATTTCATAAAAATCCATCCACAATAGTGAGCTATCTTGTCCAGACAGAAATCTTGACATGACTTTGACCTCTGACCTCTCAAGGTCATGGGGTATGGCTTATTTGAAAGGTCATGTTAGGTTTCCTATAGGTGTTCCATTGTCTATCTTGCTTCATTCTCCAGAATGCATAGTTTACCATAGAAGTCAATGGGCGTTGACTATCCTACCATATCCTCCTAGTACGACTCTATAGCCACAAACTTTCATCAAAATCCATCAACAACTTTTTGAGTTAGGCGGAAAGAGGACAGTTTAAACTTGATTTATTATACAACGATTGCGAAGCAAGTTCTAACAACTTTTATTAATCACTCCCGTTGGCGCGGATGAAAGCGTATATGTGGTCATTCGTGTGGGAGGAAACAGGAGTACCCAGAGAAAACCCACCTGTCCGATCTGGCGACCACCATACCATCTCACATACTTCCCAGTCTGAGGAGAGACGCAGCCATACACAATAACCTGGCTTTCCTATGACGGCGGTTAAATACATGTACATGCAAATGTGGGAAAATGGTATGCACGGTCTTTGAAGATGATACCTGTTATGTAATATAACAATTTCTTTAGTAGGGTACACTGTCCATGGCAAAGCACTCCTTCTATTCAAATGCCGTAAAAGTAAGTAAAGTGTTTGTTTATTATAGTGTCACCCCGATTTAAAGGGCCAGCCATAATCTGACTTATGAGACACCCACCCTCTTTTTATGAACATCAGTACTTCCCAAATCCTATGCTTGTATGCCAGGCTGGTAGGCAATCGGTAACCATTATTTAACTAGCTGGCGGCTCACCAACAGGCCATATCAGAACGAACCCCTGACGAGATGATTCGAACCTTCGACCTCTATTTATAGGCTTACAAAAAGTGTAGATCCAGATGAGCCGGCTCGTGACGAGCCGTCTCATCAGGATCTGCACTTTTTGCAAGTAGTATTACTAATTTTAGACAAAATTACCCATCTTGATAAATGAACTGGTCCGAATGTAATTTTCTTATTCATTTATTGGTCTAAGAATATCATGGACCAGTCCATGTCAGTTACTTGGTGTTGAAAGAGTTAATCCTAGTTTGTTGGCATTTATTAACTCTTTGCATGCTAGCGGTGAAAGGAACAGTGAAATATGTCATGAAATTGCATTAGAATTGTTTTCAGTCACAAATAAGAAATACATTAACCCATTCAACACCAAGTAACTGACATGAACTGGTCCATGATATTTTTAGACCAATAAATTAATAACAAAATTACATTTGGATCAGTTCATTTATCAAAATGGGTAAAAAAAATTCTAAATATAGTTATATTACTTGAAAAAAGTGCAGATCCTGATGCAGATCCTCGTCACGAGCCGGCTCATCTGGATCTACACTTTTTTGTAAGCCAATTTAGAGGTCTGCGGTGTTGAAAGGGTTAAACCCACATATGCATTTACCTAAAATGTGCTGCACACCGAGATATTGTTGTCATTATATTTTCATTTTTCAATAGTAAATTATTATGGTAAGATTTATAGTAAAATTTGGAAAATATGGCCACAAACGAACATACTTTTGTGAAATTACAATTTCTAAATTACCTCCCTTTATAGGTATTTTTTTTTTACAAAAAACACTAGGATGAATTATAGTAATATTTTTCCAACTGAAGAGATTTTAAGCAATTTTCGTCTGCTAACATTTTTTTACATATTTATAGCCTTTATGTTACCCAGCATGCAAAGAGTTAAATAATACTATTTAAATATTCTATCCGCAGGTTCGATCCCCCGTCTGACCATAATAAAATTAACAGTCTTTCAGATGGGACGTTAAACCGAGGTGTCGGTGCTTTACACTGTGCACGTAAAAGAACCAGAGGAGATTCTGGAATGGGTCTCTGTCTGTATCATTGCACTATCCTCCAAAATCTAAAATGACTAATATCTTCAGGAGGCGTCGCTCATATGGGCAACCGGTAGCGACGATAAATAAACGTAAAAACACAACACACACTTCTATACTTTGATAATCCCCGATATTATTACTATTAATTTCACGCGTTTCGTTAAAATAGCGCGAAATATTTGTCTTCGCGGAACGTATTCAATACTGTGTATGTATTGGTCAGTTATGTGCACAGGATTTCATGTTCAGTGTATTAACCCTTTCAACACCACAGACCTCTAAATTGGCTTACAAAAAAGTGTAGATCCAGATGAGCCGGCTCATGACGAGTAGTCTCATCAGGATCTGCACTTTTTGCCAGTGATATGACTATTTTTAGACATAATTACCCATTTTGATAAATGAACTGATCCAAATGTAATTTTGTTATTAATTTATTGGTCTAAAAATATCATGGACCAGTCCATGTGAGTTACTTGGTGTTGAATGGGTTAATGCAGGTATATATACAACCTGGTTGCCTAAATCGCTATCAAAATAAACAGTATCCGTGTGATCTTGCAAACATGTGTTTGGGTTGTATCTATAAAGTATTTGGAGTGTAGAAAAGACTGTAATTTTTAATTTCTCACTAATGCACAGCTATCATCCAATGTTTGTTCACCAGTTCTTACCTTAATATACACCTTAATATAAAGGTTTAATCCATGGTCAAAAGAATGATGTCAAAATAACACAGTTAATTTCCAAAATAGGGACAATTCTGCATGTTATGCATTAAGAAAAAACATATCATTTAAATAAGTTTATCCCCTGGCTGTCCAGAGAATTCTCTAAAACCACATAATACCACACCAAAAAATTACATCTGTGTTTCACAAACAATAACATTCTTCCAAAATAGCAAGAACAATTATTTTATATCGCGAAGCAAATGGTGTTTTTGTGATCTACCAAATCCAAAAAGTGAAAGCAGAATATCCTGAAAACAGCTAGCAATGCTCCGAAAACGATATATGTCCATTATTGCCTATTGGCATTCAACTCTTCAGTGTAAGAGTCCTGTGTAGCTTGGTGCTACAATTACTGTTAATTGAATATAAATTAGACAAAAGCTAATTACAGTGAAGCCTGTGTTAGTGGTCACCTCTATTAAGCAGCCAACCTGCATTAAGCAGCCAGTTTCCAGATTCCCAATATGTTGTTTTATTATACATTTGACCTCTATTAAGCAGCCAACTGTGCTAAGCAGCCACTTTCTGTGATTCCCTTGACTGGCTGCTTAAAGCAGGTTTGACTATAATGTCAATACAACGACAGGATCGACCCAGATTTCTTTTCTATCTCGTGTAACAACAACCTTGATGTTGGACACTCTTAACCTGGTTGCTTTGATTTTATTCTTTCAGAATTTTCTATTTCTACTTTATTAAGTAACCACCTGTGCTAAGCAGCCACTTTCTGTGATTTCCTTGGCTGGCTGCTTAACACAGGCTTGACTGTATGTGCAGATGAAAAGCAGATACCACAGGTTAGATATTACGGTTAATCTGTACCAAAGACCTGTTCAAGATAGTTGGGGTTATGGTACCGACAGTAGACATCTGTGACTACTTAACACTTAGTACTACGCAGTCAGGCTTAAGCACGTTCATTACACAAACTTTAAAAGTAGTACCATATTTACTCGCCTATAAGACGATCTCGACTATATGACGACTCCCCAACTTTGGTCTTAAATCAGTGGTATTTGGCATAGACCTGCGTATAAGACGGGTTGAGAAAATGGAAACCACTCTGAAGTAAAGATCAAACAAATTGTACTGTAAAAGCACTGCAAATTATGTCAAATCATAAAAAATTAATTTGATTTGTTAAAATGCTTTTGACCAGTTCAGTTTACAGATAGAGCTGTGATAGTCTATGCTTTTGCTACACCCTTTCAGTTATTTCAAAGTTCATCAATTATTGAGTTGGAACAAATTAAATTTTAAAAAAAACATTTAAAAAAAAAAATGTATAGCTCGCTTATAAGACGGGAAGCTCACTTTGAGAGAATAATTTGGTGATAAAAATCCTGTCTTATAGGCGAGTATGTACGGTAACATTCTAGATATAATCAGGTCCTAAATAACTCTGCAAATAACTGTTTTGTTGTGCAAAATCTTTACCAATACACTATTGTATTGACAAAAATAGGAGAAACATGATATTAACCCTTTCCCTCATAGAAGCACCTCTTGATGCAATTACCAATACAACATACATAGACAATGTAGTAGCCAAACCATTGTTCATAATAAAGGCCAGAATCTCATGTAGTCTATTTAGGTGGGACAGATATGGCGACTACTTATCCACTGCATGATAGCTAAATGGCTGTCGTTTGTATGGAAATATAATAGTATATTAACCTAAATCTCATGTAGTCCCAGTAATATCCATGGAGGTGAGATAGATATGGCGACTACTTATCCACTGCATGATAGCTAAATGGCTGTCGTTTGTATGGAAATATAATAGTATATTAACCTAAATCTCATGTAGTCCCAGTAATATCCATGGAGGTAAGATAGATATGGCGACTACTTATCCACTGCATGATAGCTAAATGGCTGTCGTTTGTATGGAAATATAATAGTATATTAACCTAAATCTCTATGAAGGAAAGGGTTAAATGACTGTCGTTTGTATGGAAATATAATAGTATATTAACCTAAATCTCTATGAAGGAAAGGGTTAAATGACTGTCATTTGTATGGAAATATAATAGTATATTAACCTAAATCTCTATGACGGAAAGGGTTAAATGACTGTCGTTTGTATGGAAATATAATAGTATATTAACCTAAATCTCTATGAAGGAAAGGGTTAAATGACTGTCGTTTGTATGGAAATATAATAGTATATTAACCTAAATCTCTATGAAGGAAAGGGTTAAATGACTGTCGTTTGTATGGAAATATAATAGTATATTAACCTAAATCTCTATGAAGGAAAGGGTTAAATGACTGTTGTTTGTATGGAAATATAATAGTATATTAACCTAAATCTCTATGAAGGAAAGGGTTAAATGGCTGTCGTTTGTATGGAGATATAATAGTATATTAACCTAAATCTCTATGAAGGAAAGGGTTAAATGACTGTCGTTTGTATGGAAATATAATAGTATATTAACCTAAATCTCTATGAAGGAAAGGGTTAAATGACTGTCGTTTGTATGGAAATATAATAGTATATTAACCTAAATCTCTATGAAGGAAAGGTAGCCATATAAGCAAGTTGCTTTCTCCTCAATCCTACATGTATTTTCTTATTGTGATAATTATACTATGTATATTCATTGAAATAAAATATGGTTTAAACTATGAAGGAAAGGGTTAATACATCAACAGTAAACAATCACACAAGGATACAATAATATCTGCTTTCATTAACATTGATAATCTATTATTAGGTTGTGATGAGGTGTATCTACAGAAGTCCAAATTCAGATTTGTGAAATTAAGTCTCAATCTTGGTTATATTCTTGAAGAGATTTCTTTTGGTGGCTGTTCCGTCAGTATATAGTTGGTGATATTAACGTCAAGACTCGATTAACAATGATACAAATGTTACAGAAAATCATCCAGCAAGTTTTCTTTTTCTCGGATTTGTGAGAAACAATTTTCGTACAAAACACATAAATAGTCCAACAAAATATAGGGAACATAATAAACTCTCAATCCTAGACATACCGGTAATAATGTCGAATGGGCCAGATATGATTGAATGCATACAACACCTACCAGGACCGGGAAAAAGTGATCATGAAATTCTCAAACATCAGAGTGGAAGTCAACTGTACCAACTTGGATGAACTTCTTGAGAACATAAGTACTGATGAAAGCTGCGAAACATTTGCCGTTAAACTCAATCATATTATAGACAACAAGTGAGCAAAGTTAATCCCAATTTCAACACCAAGCTACCATCCATCAGGTCTTCTAAAATGTTCAAACCCAAATAATTCCAGGCCGAAATCAGACCCCCATGTCATATAATAGTTTTGCAACACCTCCCCCCCCCACCCACCCATGTTTTTTTATCATTTTTAAAACAAGGCTTTTATTGTAATGTTTATTGATATTTGAACAGTGAAGTGCAAGTCATTCAATAAAATCCACATATTTTCGCCAATTCACAAAATTTAGTGCCAGTTTCTTTTGTTGTTGCAATTGGCAGCATTTGAAAACTGATTTCCTATATGAGTAATACGTGCTATCATGAAAGATTATTACATCTGGGTTACCATAATTATATCTTCCCTAGAATATAGATGGCTACGTATGGATATGAGGATATTGGAGGGTTTCCACTGGAGAAAATAAAATGTTTGCAACTTTTTTACCCCCCCCCCCCCCACCAACCCGCTTCCCATACCAATTTGTTTTTTTTGCCGCCGTCCTCTGTTCTATTTCATAGTTGTTACCATATGTTCGCAATTGATTCAATAGTATTAGCATAATGATAACACTATAATAAGACCTCCACATCTTTCTTTACTGTTTTAGGGATGCAGTAGCCTGGAAACAGGCGTTGATATATTTTGGCTGGTCAGACATATGAATATATTTGAATACCGAGATCATTAATTGGGCCGTATTGAGCTTCTGATGTCATTTTGCCAGAAGTAAATTAGTGAAAAATCGACAGACTGGAACCCAGACTAGGGATGCAGTAGTCCTATATATATGACTTCTACATAATATTTTTTCGATCTGTTATTTCGAGAAATGCTTTGATAGTAAAATATCCCATTTTAAGTCTAAATATTTGGACTAGGGATGCAGGATCGTTTGATTCCAAGTCCAACGCTCTACAACTGGACAATAGACGCCACCTTGACATCATTCTTACATTGGGAATTTTCAACTGTAACATCATTCAATAATTGTGACAGTTCATGATTATTGCTTACCAAATGTTCATATAAACAGATCAATGTTTGAGTAGAGCGAGTGCGGAGGCATTGTTTTTAACACTGCACATATGTGTGCCTCACAACCACATTGTATAATACAATAATTTTACATGTAATGGAAGGTATTACAGTTTAATTTATGTACATGTATCGTCAATCACCCTGATTTCGTGCATCGCCATTTTCCAGTCCATTGGTTATTCACAAGATTTTATTTAATTCCGGCGTGCGAAAGCCATCACGGCTATCATTAGCAGGTGCTTTAGGCACGAGAGTACATGATAGAAGGTTTGAAAGAGAAAATACGCAAAATGCAAGTAACTAATCGCATTTTATTTCCAAAAGATGTAAATGTTCATGTTTTCATTAATCTCATTTATGTGTACCCTAAACAACCCTTAAACAGAGGTAAATATAAAGAAATGTGTATTTGTTTTTGTATTATAAGAAATGTCTCTGTCTGCCCCTCAAGGTCACATGACAGTCATGTGACATGTGACAATGCCATGAAGCATATTCTACAGGTCAGTTCAAATATGCTGTACCTCTTATAGCATTTTATCTGTTATTTTTTCTTCAAAAATATATGTAGTATTATCTATGATAATTGCCACTATGCTAATTCAGTTTCATCGTTTCTTTTAGCTCCAACATTTAAAGGTTTCAGCAACCTATCGTCTCTATTCGCCAAGTGCATTGACAAGGGCATATCAAGCTGTTAATGACTGGTTTGCCACTCAAATTGCCAGTAAGAACAGTAGCCAGACAGTTGTGAGACTTCATGACAATTTTTTCTGTTCATGTCACGACGTACCTCATATTGAGGAGTACACGTAATCTTAATTTGTTGATGTTAAATTTCTCCGTTGCAAGTAACAATAATTACTATGACCAATGTTAAATAGCATTTTGGAACCTAACTGTAATCAGTATTTCTGTTATATAAATTTTCATTGGCTGGCCATATATGTGATATACGGTTGTTTCTAGAATTAACAGACGGATCTGTAGTCCAGTGGTAACACGCTGGACTGGTAATCCAGGGATCGCAGGTTCGATCCCCCGTCTGACCGTAATAAAATTAACAGCCATTCAAATGTGACTTTAAACTGAAGTCTTGTGTCGGTGCTTTACACGGTGCACATAAAAGAACCAGAGGAGACGCTGGAATGGGTCTCTGTCTGTATCATTGTAATATCCTCCAAAATTCTAAAATGAGTAATCTCTTCAGGAGGCGTCGCTCATATGGACAACCAGTAGCGACAATAAATAAACTTAAAACACACAAAATTGGATAGCAGAAAATTGTTCCATTCTTAGACACCATGTTGAAATCACATGGGAGTGAAAGTTTGTTATATTTTAAAATATGTTTAAATGCAAAACTTATCACTTTACTTAGTAATACTATTTCACCTGCTGTATAAGTGACTGATTAGAAGCTATTCACCAAAAACGCATTAGATGACCGAATAAGTGGCATCCGTGGTCCAATGGTAGAGCGTCGGATTTGGAATCAAACAGTCCGGGTTCGATACTCAGTCAGGCCACGTATGTAGTGTCATTGAGCAAGGCACCTCACACACATTGCTTAGTACTGGATAACCGCTATGGTCGGCTAAGCATGCCCACGAAAACATGTCTAGGTCCCCGCAAGGGGTTTGACATTAATGGAACATACATACAAAAAATGATACATATCCGTACGCCCATGGTATGTTATCCGAATTATAGACATCCCGATGATGTGCAATTGAAGATGAGTATCTGTTCCGAAGAATAGCAAGAAAATGATAATGCATGAACATGATGAGTTGGCGCATAGATTTACTTACCATTTAAAACATACGTAGTATACTGTACAGTATAGTATACATTCACAGGATGCTCCAAAAACAAACTGTTCTGTTCTTGTTGTTGTTGCTTGGTATGGGCTAATTATCTCACAAACTTACAAATGCGACCTTACCGAAAGTGGTGCTGGTCAAAACGTACCCAATCCAAAAAATCATTTCAAGTCAAAACGTACCCATAAATAGAAATAAAGGATGTGTCGTCTTTATAGCAGTTTATGAGGATTTTGCAGTTAGTTTGCAAACAGGAGCCAGCAGTCTCAATTTCAAAAACCACGAGCAATGTTTGCGCCTCTATACAGTAGTTTGTTTATTAGGATTGATTTGTGCACAGGACGAAGTCAGACCAGACTGTTAATGTTTTTTAAATTATGACTACATAGTAAGTCAACTTTTAACCGTTAAACTATCTAAAAGTACTAGTACTTGGTGTTCCCATAAGGGGAAAGAAAATACGGAAAAGAAGAAGTATAAAGGAGATTATAAGTTGTAAATTATTCGATCTTGAAGAGCTCGTTTCGCTATAGAAATATCCTGACATGTTATCACAGCGTGAAAGCATGTGGAAAATGGAAAATTCACCATGTCATCTATATCTCTCGAAAGAAATGAACAATCCATTATGACACTTTTCGTCAACATCTCTGATATCGGCCGTCACCTGTTTTCGGCCTTTGTTTGTTCACGTGATTTTTGTTTGCATCCGGAATGCGAATGACAATATTATTATTAGCACAACAGGTACGTTGGTACTTCACATATTAGTTATCAAAGAGCAAACTACGCGTAAAGTATATAAATTATCACATTTTATTTGAAAGTATGCAAATGTTGATGTTTTCATTAATCCCATTTATGTGTCGCCTAAAAATCCCTTAAACAGAGGTAAATATAAAGAAATATGGGTTGTTTTTGTAAAATGAGAAATGTCATCGTCTGCTCAAGAAGGTCACGTGATAGTTATATGACAATGTCATAATGCGCATTATACAGGTCAATTCAAATATAGTGTTCATCTTACAGATCTTTTACATTTTGTCTTCAAAATACTATTGTCCAAGATATTTACTATTTATGCTAATTCAGTTTCATCCAAAAAAAATTCAAATCCAACCTGGCGTCTATATTCACCAAGTGCACTGACAAATGCATATTAGGTTATTAGAGACATGGGTTTGCCAATTAAATCGGCAGCAAGACAGTATGGTGTGCCACTCTCCACATTAAATTACTTTTCTCTCCATGTCACAACTTACATCATATTGAAGAGTAAGCATAATGTGTTGGGTGTTAAATTCCTCCGTTTTGAGTAATAATTATTACTATGCCCAATGTTAATTAGCTTTTTGGAACTTAACTGTAATCAACATTTCTGTTACATGAATGTTCAAGATCGGCCGATAATAGGTACTATTTTCGACGCCATGTTGAAATCACAAGCGAGTGAATGTGTTTTTTATTTTGAACATTTGTTATGCAATCTCAGTTTAGACAATTGCCTTAAATGCAGAAATGATCATTTTACTTAAATATTATTCCATTTGCCGTAAAAGAGACTGGCTTAGAAGACATTCACCGAAAAGCCTTAGACGGCGGATTACCTGTACGCCAATGATAATACACTTAAGATCTGCAAAATACCTTGGAGTCACCATCACCAACAAGTTTGACTGGGTGGAACACATGACCAACATCACAATAGAAACAAGGACTTCATACACCTGAACCATAAAACAATGTAGCATTATATTAGTGTCCGTGTAGCCTCAGAGAGTGAATGATACAGATACAGGTATCAGTATATGATATGACCTAACTCAGGAACCAACCTCTGGTTACTTTACATTTTGCTCTGGTACAGAGTCATATTTGGGCGCATTCTCAACAGGTGAATTGAAGCAATGCATATTGGTTCCAAACAGCATTCGTAAATTCCGAACACAGTTATCAAATGGCATATAAGAAGAAGAAGAAAAATGGTAAATTAAAAGGGTTTGGATTCCAACTGGGGTATTTAATTGTGCGTAAAAGTAAAATGTTGACTAAAAATGTTTAGCCTATTGTCTTTGTTTTGATTGATTACACGGAACATGAGAGCCAATAGCTAATGTTGTTTGCATTATTCAGATATTTATCTATATCTCTAATAACTTGCAGTGATCGGACACTCATATAAAAGTACCTCACATTCTCGGAAATTAGCTTATGGCGAACTGTTGCTTCTTGTAAATGTATTCTGATAGTTTTGTATCTCGATATGGCTCATAAGAAACTTTACCAGAATACATAGTAGAAACCCATTTATTTATCACTTAATAATTTAGGTTAAAGAATACGCACGCACGCAAACACACACGCACGCACACAGTAATTAAGAATTATGTGTACGATTATTTAGTAGGTTGCAAGCCGCAGACTCAGAAGATTGATATTCAATGTGATTCAAATCAATGGAGTTTCAATGGTCAGAACGTCAATGTTGACGTCAGATGAACTTTACCACAACATTCGATTCTCCTGTGTTGTAGGCTACAGGAAAGTGCTCCACTTGTTTTTCTCTTAACATTTCAATTAGTCTCTATGACTATTCCTTACTGACTTTAATTGTTTTACATAGATAATGGTGTTTTGCTACTGTGACATATTTAGCTCTCGTTTGCACGTAACATTGATTTTTATGAAGTTCAATAAACATGCGATTGATACACACCAATTCCTCCCGTTTTGTTGAGAAACAGACTATAGGCAATTTGAATAAACATATTAACGTATACATATTCATTACCATAAATGTAACATTGTATAGATTTAGGACTAGAAATCACCGTCTTCCAATTGAAACAGGAAATTGGGCCAGAATCCCTATTAACCTTAGAACTTGCAATTTTTGTAATGACAAGATTGGAGACGAATTACATTATTTATTAGAATGTCCGAATTTAATTGATAACAGGAAAAAGTATATAAAGCCATATTATTACCGTCGTCCAAACACATTTAAGATGGAACAGCTCATAAATACTACGAACAGATCAGAATTTCTGAAACTGTGCAAATTCATGAAAACAATTTTGCTTGGGATATGATATTGGGATAATTCCTTTGTACTTATATTTGCATTACATGTAATATGCTACTGTAAATCAGTGTGTTTTATATATTGTTTGTAATGTCGTTCAAAGAGCCTCTTGCAACATATTTACATGTATAACCTCATGTGTTCATGCTAACATGAATTGAGAGAAATAAAGGATTTTGACTTGACTTGACTTGACTTATACCCTGGCTCTTAGAGCTGCTAATCAGTTTCTTGTTGGTAGTTATGTATTAAGCATACATAAAACAGAAATTGTTTGTGTTCAATTAATAACATTGATTGGCCCTTTAAAGGCATAGTAATCAAAGGTCAACATGACCACCATTAACATTGCTAAAATGTTTCATATCGACAACATATTTAATCAATGACACCGTACATATTGGTGCTATCTATATCCATCATAAGTTTTATTTAGCTAAGAATCTTGCATAAGTTTTTGCCATGACGATAAATCACATTTAATAAGTGTTGAGTACGAGCCTATCGTGAGATTTCACTGCATATAACAAATGGTTGATGCGGCATAGATGGGACGGATTCGAGGACGGCTCTCTTGTGATAATCCGAAATCTAATTATGTTCTCCAGTTGCAGGCGAGTCGTCTGGGAACAGTTAATACGTAGGTTGAACACAGATAACATTTCTACAAGATTATTATTAGTTTATACAAAAATTGTTTATCTTGATTGCGAGACAAGTTCTTACAACTTCTATTAATCACACTCAAGACCTCATTCCTGATGGAATCCATCGTTACGACATGGATAGAAGAAACAATGTGGAATTTAAATGACTTAACGGTTAAGATGGGCGTGAACTCCGGGCCTTTCACACACGAAGCGAACGCGCTACCACAGCGCTATCACAACTGCCACAAACTATTATTAAAAACACCATCTTATTTTGGAATTAAAATTTGGTTTTGTGGATCCAGCTGTTTAGCAAAGATGTTTAATAAGGATAGACTATGCCATGATATGCGAATACTTCTAGGGAAGAATTTAAATACTGTGCCATGGAAAATGGTATATGTAGTTCAGGTTTCTGGTGTGGACAAGATTGTGATTGGCAACAAAAACACAAGGCTATTTTTGTATTTTATAAAAGAAGGTGACAGCACTGATATTTCTGTTCTGTTCTGGAGACTAACTGAAGAAGGTGCCTCTATATTATGATTGTGTTTGTGAAGATAACCGCTAACATACGACAGTTACTGTCTTTGAAAATGGCACAATATTCCACTAGTTATTGTATCACACGAAATAGCACAATGGGTAATTATATTGACTTCGTGATTTGGACTATTAGGATCGGCGTTCATGGGGATTATCAATTCGAGTTGTTAAAACGGTGCTGTACCGTCTGTAATGGGAATGTATTGCGTGGTGCTTACATTTTCAGCGTCAATATATTTTCGCTTGACTGAACATTCCAAGACTGACCCTATTTGAATCAACTGTTGGAGGGCCAATTATTAATGTTGACAGAACTTGTGGCCCAACCTGTTTGTGTTCATTCTCCAGCCTGTATCATGGCATGTATGTAGATACATGTACAACGGACCTGAAGATGTCCTTATTGGATAAACAGACGGATCTGTAGTCCAATGGTTAACAGGTTGGACTTGTAATCCAGGGATCGCAGGTTCGATCCCCCCGTCTAACCCTAATAAAATTAACAGTCTTTCAGGTGGGATATTAAACCAAGGTCTCGAGTCGGAGACTCTGGAATTGGTCGCTGTCTGTATCATTGCACTATCATCCAAAAATATAAAATGACTAATCTCTTCAGGAGGCTTCGCTGATATGGGCAACCGGTAGCGAAGATAAATAAACATTCTAAAACACATAAACATCAAATTGAGACGGTACAGCGACGTGCTGCCAGATTCGTTACCAACCGATACCATAACACTAGTTCAATCTCCGAAATGATCGACAACCTAAACTGGCCAACACGTGAGACACGCAGAGTTAGATACAGATCGATTCTCTTCTATAAAATAATACACCAAATAGTAGCTGTAAACATTCCCATAAACCTTTTGATACCCGTAGACAACATAACCAGACACACACACCCATATTGTTATAAACACATCCCTGTCAACAAAGATTCATATAAATTCTCTTTTTATCCAAGAACCGTCATCCAATGGAACTTGCTACCCCTTGCCGCACATGAAGCAATAACAGTTGATGGCTTTAAAGCACTTATCCCTGTTTCTGCCCTCCCGACCATGATCTAAAGCATTCACTCTATGTACAAAATCTTAAACAAGCACTGTAGTATATTTGTCTTTGGATATTCACTTATTTGTTAATTAATCATTGTACATATCATCATCTCAAAATTCACCAGCGACGACACATAATCCTCAATATTGAGGGAGTGCCGAAATCACCAAGAAGAAACGTAAAACACACATTATTGGATAATCAAGAACCTGATATCAAATAGATTCTGGCTAAATCCATGATTGAGCTGGACACCGTTTTATGTTACCCAACAATGAACATACCGATATTGACGGATGATATACGAACATATAGCGGATGAATACCGAAAGAACAACGGTCTGCATTTAACATGGACGGAATTTAGACTACCTACAATCTACCTGTGTGACAACTACTGGATGACAACAATAAGGTGAAAGACGTTTCGTTCGGAGATATTTGGGCCAAATGTTGAACAAACACTGATACAGGCAATATCAAATATATGTGAAATGTCTCACGTTCGTGAAGTAATAGAACTCTTAACAAGGGTATTTAAAAATAACGGAATAACAGCCATCAAAGCCGAATGCTTCCGATCAGCAAAATTCAACAAAAACGAAACTGTAAGTAGATTCGTACACAGTTTATTCGACCCAATACATGATGTCGAGCAAAACTGCAGATATTCAGTTACTAGTATGATCAGAACTAATGCACATTCAACATATTCATCATAATCTTGTTTACACTAGAACGATGATCTGAGATGGCCATCGGACAAAAATAGTACATTAAATGTGGTCTGTCTAAAACGCAGACGCATTCTGCGGACGCTATATAAGTAGGCGCCTCTAAAATGCGGATGGATCTGTAGTCCAGTGGTAATAAGCTGGACTGGTAATCCAGGGATCGCAGGTTCGATCCCCCATATGACCCTAATAAAATTAACAGTCTTTCAGATGGGATGTTAAACCGAAGACTCGTGTCGGAGCTTTACACCGTGCACGTAAAAGAACCAGAGGAGACTCTGGAATGGGTCTTTGTCTGTATCATTGCACTATCCTCCAAAATGACTAATCTCTTCAGGAGGCGTCGCTCATATGGGCAACCGATAGCGACGATAAATAAACGTAAAACACACACGCAGATATTCTAAGTGTAAAGGTGTGATTGATGAAAATTGACATAAGTATCGATATATCAACCGCAAGACATTAAACAGTAAAAATATATGGCATGATCACATGACATATTGGATCGATTAAAACTGTATACGGCTGTCCGATTAGCACAGTGGTTAGCAACTTAGTGTGCTCGCTTCTCACCAATGCAACCCGAGTTGGATCCTCGGAACGGGAAGTAGGTGAGATGGTACGGTGGTCGCCAGATCGGACAGGTGGGTTTTCTCCAGTTACTCTGATTTCCTCCAACACAACTGACCACAAATAATGCTGTCATCCATGCCAACTAGAGTGCTTAATAATATAAGTTGTTACAGTGCGCAATCGTTACATGAGTAAACCTATCGTAACATTTTATATTTTTACAGACATATTTATTTGCTTTTCATTCCCCCACCCCCCCCCCCACCCCCCAGGCAATTTTTTTCGATGTACCACTATTTGCCATTTTTGTTGCTTAGCATTGCAATATATGGTTCAGGCCCGTATGCAGGACTTTTATAGGGGGTTGCGTATTTTTTTTCAAAGGTGAGTCAAAACACAAGCACGTAGCTGGACCTGTATCTTATGATGTGGGGTTCTACTTCTACCAGTTACTGGCCACATTCAACAGACTGAATATTAGTGCCAGGTGGGTACTCAATACTCATATAGAAATAAATCAAATAAAAGTCAATTTAGGGGTTGCGTACGCACCATGCACAACCCACTGCGTACGTGCCTGTGGTTTAACCTTCCCCTAGGCTTGACATGAGGTAACATGAAGAATATTTTAGTGACTAAGCCTTTGTTGCCGAGTGTTCTAGTTTTTGGTTGTAGAGAACCTTTCACCATTGTAGAGAACCTTTCACCGTTGTAGAGAACCTTTCACCGTTGTAGAGAACCTTTCACCGTTGTCTCCCTATCTGACAGTGACAAGTGATACAGGTATGTCAGAAAGTTGTCAATCACTTACAGAGGTTGGAGAGTTGAGCACAGGTTCTTACCCAGAAAGTTGTCAATCACTTACAGAGGTTGGAGAGTTGAGCACAGGTTCTTACCCAGAAAGTTGTCAATCACTTACAGAGGTTGGAGAGTTGAGCACAGGTTCTTACCCAGAAAGTTGTTAATCACTTACAGAGGTTGGAGAGTTGAGCACAGGTTCTTACCAAGAAAGTTGTCAATCACTTACAGAGGTTGAAGAGTTGAGCACAGGTTCTTACCAAGAAAGTTGTCAATCACTTACAGAGGCTGGAGAGTTGAGCACAGGTTCTTACCCAGAAAGTTGTCAATCACTTACAGAGGTTGGAGAGTTGAGCACAGGTTCTTACCCAGAAAGTTGTCAATCACTTACAGAGGTTGGAGAGTTGAGCACAGGTTCTTACCCAGAAAGTTGTCAATCACTTACAGAGGTTGGAGAGTTGAGCACAGGTTCTTACCCAGAAAGTTGTTAATCACTTACAGAGGTTGGAGAGTTGAGCACAGGTTCTTACCCAGAAAGTTGTTAATCACTTACAGAGGTTGGAGAGTTGAGCACAGGTTCTTACCCAGAAAGTTGTTAAATCACTTACAGACGTTGGAGAGTTGAGCACAGGTTCTTACCCAGAAAGTTGTTAATCACTTAAAGAGGTTGGAGAGTTGAGCACAGGTTCTTACCCAGAAAATACGGACTGACCTGGCAATAATGTTCAGTTTGTTGAATTTGGCCAGTATAATATTATTGTAGAAGTAAAATGTATGTGACTACTGTATTTTGGCGAGGGTAAAACATTTGGTAGAGCTGTCCTACTATTGTTTGGGAGGTCATAGGATTGAGCCCCACATCAGGTGACTAACTTTTCCGCTCTTTCTTTACTTGTTTACTATTTTAAAAAGAAATCGCTTAATACAGGTTGTTGCATATATACACATGTACACTGTCGACTGTAGTAACTCTTTCAACACCACAGATCTCTACATGTAAATAGGCTTGCAAAAATAGTAGATCCAGATGAGCCGGCTCGTGCCGGATCTGCACTTTTTTCCAGTAATATTACTATTTTTAGACAAAATTACCCATTTTGATAAATGAACTGGTCCAGATGTAATTTTCTTATTAATTCATTGGCATAAGATAATCATGGACCAGGCCATGTCAGTTACTTGATGTTGAATGGGTTAAAAGGGTGACATAAAATTATGAAAAAGAAATTAAAATGATTATATACTGGTATGCATTACAGACAGCACAACTATGGAGACTCCTGTACGAGCTTGTGTATATCCTGGACCATGGAAAGTTAGAAGTCTACATGGTGGAAGTGATAGGCCAAATAAAGCCAGGTACTTTACATCAGTTCTAATACATGTGTTTGGGATCTATGTGAGAAAGTGCATGATTGCGTACTTAACCCTTTCCTTCATGGAGATTTAGGTTAATATACTATTATATCTCCATACAAACGACAGCCATGTAGCTATCATGCAGTGGATAAGTAGTCGCCATATCTATCCCACCTCCATAGATATTACTGGGACTACATGAGATTTAGGTTAATATACTATTATATCTCCATACAAACGACAGCCATGTAGCTATCATGCAGTGGATAAGTAGTCGCGATATCTATCCCACCTCCATAGATATTACTAGAACTACATGAGATTCTGGCCGTTATTATGAACATTGGTTTGGCTACTACATTGTCAATGTATGTCGTATTGGTAATGGCGGCAAGAAGTGCTTCTATGAGGGGTTAAAATACACATTATGACCATGAAATACATTTGAATAGAAGGAGAGCTTTATAATGGCCAGTGTATCTTACTGGCCAAATTTTGTATGATAATTGTAACAAAAAAAAAGAAGTGGGCCCCCAGAGGGCAAAGTCAGAGGCCCTAGGGCAACTATTTTGCCCATGTCCCCCTTTAGAATGAGCCATGAAGTAATCACTGTAGCCATATGAGCTTGAAATTTTATCAATAAGGGATCAACAGATTTGTACCTGTATCCTAAGACTCTCCCCCGACCCTCTATATAAAAATATGGGTCAAGGATAGAGGTTCAAGGCTTTTTGTGAGCTATGGATAAAATTACAAGCATCTGTGCTGTAACCGTTAATGTTTATAGTATTTTGGTACGTCATCGAATCAGAAATTT
Organism: Archivesica marissinica; assembly: GCA_014843695.1. Taxonomy (NCBI): domain Eukaryota; kingdom Metazoa; phylum Mollusca; class Bivalvia; order Venerida; family Vesicomyidae; genus Archivesica; species Archivesica marissinica. Next base: position 64,963,243 of record CM026404.1, read on the forward strand.
CATACTGACACGAATACACATGTGGATGATGAATACCAACGAACAATTAGTATATGTATTTATGTCTTCGCTTGGACGTAAATCTGTTTAATATTATTGGCAAGATCATTCAATCGAAAGGCTATTAATTTTTAACCATTAAAATCGCATAAAGGTGACTGTAAACTATATTTGTTTTCATGTTAAATTAAGCTAGAGGATAACACTGGTAGAGTTGCAAACCCCCACACTGGTATTTGACACAAGAACAAATGCTTGAAAAGTCAACCTCAAGGTCATGGTGTATGACTTAATTGAAAGTGATAATGAGGTTTCCTATAGGTGTTCCACCATTATATATGTCTATCTTGCTTTGTTTTCAAGTTACATTCATGCATAGTTTACTATAGAAGTAAATGGGAGTTTCGCTCTGACCACACACCTGACCAATTTCTCCCAAAATCGTAATACTCCTCCGTAGTCTAATTAAAATCCATCAACAACTTTTTGATTTACCCTGTCCACAGATAGACAGACAAACACACACAGCCAAAAAACAATAAACCCTGTTGCTATGGCGGGGGTTAATAAATTACACTGTATAAGATACATACCCCGATGATGCCCTGTATCTGAGACTGTTTTAGATTATTATGTACTTTGTATTGACATTTATCTGAGACTGTTTTAGATTATTATGTACTTTGCATTGACATTTATCTGAGACTGTTTTAGATTATTATGTACTTTGCATTGACATTTATCTGAGACTGTTTTAGATTATTATGTACTTTGCATTGACATTTATTTTCTGTTCTTACAGAGGAAATGATTGTCTACACAAAGATGATTATGCAAGAACATGGGTATTTTTCTCGAGAATTTTCACATTTACCAGATGATACGAGCAGTGGTAGTAGAGAGGTGCTTCTGGCTATTGGTTGGCTACTGTCGTCCAAGAATCTCGTAGATAAACTTGTAGATCTACACACATCTGTAATCGAGGAAGAATTTCCACCCATTGAATCGGTATGGATACATACGCGAATATATCTGACATATAGATCTGACGTCAACAACACAAGTCAGTCTGATAATCATATATTTGACAAAGATTGACATCCAGATATTGCCAACCGGTTTCAATTTATCAGACCAATAGCAAATTATGATCTTATTTTTTCTCACCTTTGACATGCATTTGGCCCCATTTTGGGGGTGTGAGATAAATCTGTCTAACCGGGTAGACAAGGGGACTACTTTATGCTAATTAGATATCACGAACAAGTCCGGTAGTTTCCGTTTAATTCTACTATTACCCATTGATCCACAATGCACTTGCATTGTTTGTAAACATCACGCCTCTATGTACATCATTAATCACAGTACGACTGAACTCCCTTTAAAGACCTCCCTTTAAAGAACTCCCTTTGAATTTTTAACCTATGCTCGGCGTATTTTCATCCGTATTTAAAATATTTATATAGTTCTAGGCTAATTTCGCCAACAGAGATGAAGCATGGTTCAATAGCATTCTGTTGAGTGTATCGGTAGACTGATGCAACTGTCGCATGACTTGTCCAGCAGACGAATATAAACAAGCAAATCACTGGGAGAATATTTCTACCGAAACTGTTACGGTGTATGAGCAATTCGGGTAGCTATCCGAATTTAAAAAATCTACACCTAACCCAAAATATAGTTTCTATACCATTTCTGATTAAGACCAATAAATGTTTGTACTCAATGATGTACTATATCAAAATAAGATATTCAACAAGTTATGGTTGATAAATAAAAAATAACAAGTACGCTGTGCATAGGTGCCCTGAAGTCTTCAGTTCCCCATATAAACGGGTGCCGACCGACACCGTTGCGATAGCTGTATTGAGCAGCAAGGTCACGTGATGAAGCTAAAAAACTGTCGACAAGAGTGTTTTGAAAGTTGTTTTCACGACTTAAGAAAATAATAATATACGGCATGTGCAATTGACATTTTATACTTGTCATTATATGTGCAATTTACGCCGAGCATAGGTTCCACCACTCTAATGGTTTTGCATTAAAGTAATTAAACTGTTAAACATAACATGTACATGGTGCATAGAAAGCATTAGCCTGGGAACAGGCATCGATATATTTTGCCTGGTCAGTCAAATAAATATATTTTAACACCAAGACTATTAATTGGGCCGTATTGAGTTTCTGTCAATTTGCTAAAAGTGAAAAATCGACAGACTGGCACCCAGGCTAAGAAAACATATTAATTAAAGAAACACTACATGTTAAGTACAGTATTAGTGTTCAGCAATACGTGGAAGTTCATCTTGATGTCAATGATAACATGTTTTGAAGTCAAAAGCTTGGAATCTACTCACATCGAACCAAAGCTCTTTTCTAGCTATAGCTTACCCGAGATTGGTACCTTAAGAAAACCTGATGGTTTTGTTTGATTGTTTTTTGGAGGTGTAAAGTCGTACAAACAGCTTAGGTCACAAGACGACTCTTCAACTATTATAATTATTGGTTGACGAAGCATCCGAGTGCTCCTCTGAGCAGTATTTCAGGCACAGACGGACACCCGGGTAGACACACCGACATTCTGCAAGCCAGCTGGATAGCTTCCTCACACGAAAGACACCCCAGAGGGATTCGAACCTATTTATATAATTAGAAATATATTTTAACACCGAGACTAGTAATTGGGCCGTATTGAATTTCTGATAATATCAACATAATATCTGTCATTTTGCCAGAAGTTAAAATTCGACAGACTGGAACCCAGGCTAGAAAAGCATAAGAAAGGTGAGAAAATAAATGTAGCACCTCCATAGAGTTGCAGAGCAGGAAATCCCACCCTCCGTAGAGCCACGTTCTTAGCACGCATCTTCACCCCTCGGATGGGATTTCCTTATCTGCTACTCTTGGAGGTGCTCTGCAGTACTCATGGTCTGAGACAATTTTAGAGTTTTTATATATACATATAATAGTGTATTTTCCTATTGTAAACGACAAGCCAAGGGAATCACCGAAAGTGGCTGCTTAGCACAGGTGGCTGCTTAATAGAGGTCAAATGTATAAAACAGCATATTGGGAATATGGAAACTGGCTGCTTAATACAGGTTGGGTGCTTAATGTAGGTGACCACTAACACATGTTTGACTGTACTCCATATAGATGCCATACAACATCTCTAGTGCTTCCACGCCGGTAATCCCTCGTGTCTATTCCCATAAACATTAATTATTGAGCATGTAGTATAGTATGCCTATTGCTTATCAGCAGTATGGAGATAAAATGAGTAATTGGCCATTTTTGTTGTGGAGTACAGTGTTAAGTGACCATGATGAACATTAAAAGTTTTGCCATGGTATTCTGCATACTTTCACTATTCAAACAATATCCAAAGCTCATGTAAATCATGTTTGTTTATTGTCAGGTGATTATTGAATCTACTGGCGAGTGTATGGGGAAGCATGGTCCGGTACAGATAGCCCGACAGCTACAGTTGCTGAATGGACGCATATATCTTAGTCTCAAGTCATTATACTCACACTATAGGGAGGAAACTAAACTACAACACAGGGTAGGTAACACTGTACTAACTACCAGTAAAATAGCTACAACACAGGGTAGGTAACACTGTACTAACTACCAGTAACATAGCTACAACACAGGGTAGGTAACACTGTACTAACTACCAGTATATAGAGAGGTAACTAGGCTACAACACAGGGTAGGTAACACAGTACTAACTACCAGTATATAGAGAGGTAACTAGGCTACAACACAGGGTAGGTAACACAGTACTAACTACCAGTAACATAGCTACAACACAGGGTAGGTACTACTGTACTAACTACCAGTAACATAGCTACAACACAGGGTAGGTAACACTGTACTAACTACCAGTAACATAGCTACAACACAGGGTAGGTAACACTGTACTAACTACCAGTAACATAGCTACAACACAGGGTAGGTAACACTGTACTAACTACCAGTAACATAGCTACAACACAGGTTAGGTAATACTGTACTAACTACCAGTAACATAGCTACAACACAGGGTAGGTAACACTGTACTAACTACCAGTAACATAGCTACAACACAGGGTAGGTAATACTGTACTAACTACCAGTATGTAGAGAGGTAACTAGGCTACAACACAGGGTAGGTAACACTACTAACTACCAGTATATAGGGAGGTAACTAAGCTACAGCACAGGGTAGGTAACACTGTACTAACTACCAGTATATAGGGAGGTAACTAAGCTACAACACAGGGTAGGTAACACTGTACTAAATGCCAGTAAAATAGCTACAACACAGGGTAGGTAACACTGTACCAACTACCAGTATATAGGGAGGTAACTAGGCTACAACACAGGGTAGGGTAGGTAACACTACTAACTACCAGTATATAGGGAGGTAACTAAGCTACAACACAGGGTAGGTAACACTGTACCAACTACAAGTATGTAGAGGGGTAACTAGGCTACAATACAGGGTAGGTAAAACTGTACTAACTACCAGTATATAGGGAGGTAACTAAGCTACAATACAGGGTAGGTAACACTGTACTAACTACCAGTATATAGGGAGGTAACTAAGCTACAACACAGGGTAGGTAACACAGTACTAACTACCAGTATATAGGGAGGTAACTAAGCTACGACACAGGGTAGGTAACACTGTACTAAATACCAGTAAAATAGCTACAACACAGGGTAGGTAACACTGTACCAACTACCAGTATATAGGGAGGTAACTAAGCTACAACACAGGGTAGGTAACACTGTACTAACTACCAGTATATAGGGAGGTAACTAAGCTACAACACAGGGTAGATAACACTACTAACTACCAGTATATAGGGAGGGAACTAAGCTACGACACAGGGTAGGTAACACTGTACTAAATACCAGTAAAATAGCTACAACACGGGTAGGTAACACTGTACCAACTACCAGTATATAGGGAGGTAACTAAGCTACGACACAAGGTAGGTAACACTGTACTAAATACCAGTAAAATAGCTACAACACAGGGTAGGTAACACTGTACCAACTACCAGTATATAGGGAGGTAACTAAGCTACAACACAGGGTAGGTAACACTGTACTAACTACCAGTATATAGGGAGGTAACTAAGCTACAACACAGGGTAGGTAACACAGTACTAACTACCAGTATATAGAGAGGTAACTAGGCTACAATACAGGGTAGATAACACAGTACTAACTACCAGTAACATAGCTACAACACAGGGTAGGTAACACTGTACTAACTACCAGTAAAATAGCTACAACACAGGGTAGGTAACACTGTACCAACTACCAGTATATAGGGAGGTAACTAAGCTACAACACAGGGTAGGTAACACTGTACTAACTACCAGTAACATAGCTACAACACAGGGTAGGTAACACTGTACTAACTACCAGTAACATAGCTACAACACAGGGTAGGTAACACTGTACTAACTACCAGTAACATAGCTACAACACAGGGTAGGTAACACTGTACTAACTACCAGTAACATAGCTACAACACAGGGTAGGTAACACTGTACTAACTACCAGTAACATAGCTACAACACAGGGTAGGTAACACTGTACTAACTACCAGTAACATAGCTACAACACAGGGTAGGTAACACTGTACTAACTACCAGTAACATAGCTACAACACAGGGTAGGTAACACTGTACTAACTACCAGTAACATAGCTACAACACAGGGTAGGTAACACTGTACTAACTACCAGTAACATAGCTACAACACAGGGTAGGTAACACTGTACTAACTACCAGTATGTAGAGAGGTAACTAGGCTACAACACAGGGTAGGTAACACTGTACTAACTACCAGTATGTAGAGAGGTAACTAGGCTACAACACAGGGTAGGTAACACTGTACTAACTACCAGTATATAGGGAGGTAACTAAGCTACACTACAGGGTAGGTAACACTGTACTAACTACCAGTATATAGGGAGGTAACTAAGCTACAACACAGGGTAGGTAACACTGTACTAACTACCAGTATGTAGAGAGGTAACTAGGCTACAACACAGGGTAGGTAACACTGTACTAACTACCAGTATATAGGGAGGTAACTAAGCTACACTACAGGGTAGGTAACACTGTACTAACTACCAGTATATAGGGAGGTAACTAAGCTACCACACAGGGTAGGTAACACTGTACTAACTACCAGTATATAGGGAGGTAACTAAGCTACACTACAGGGTAGGTAACACTGTACTAACTACCAGTATATAGGGAGGTAACTAAGCTACAACACAGGGTAGGTAACACTGTACTAACTACCAGTATATAGAGAGGTAACTAGGCTACAACACAGGGTAGGTAACACTACTAACTACCAGTATATAGGTAGGTAACTAAGCTACAATACAGGGTAGTTAACACTGTACTAACTACCAGTATGTAGGGAGGTAACTAGGCTACAACACAGGGTAGATAACACTGTACTAACTACCAGTATGTAGAGAGGTAACTAGGCTACAACACAGGGTAGATAACACTGTACTAACTACCAGTATATAGGGAGGTAACTAGGCTACAACACAGGGTAGGTAACACTACTAACTACCAGTATATAGGTAGGTAACTAAGCTACAATACAGGGTAGGTAACACTACTAACTACCAGTATGTAGGGAGGTAACTAGGCTACAACACAGGGTAGATAACACTGTACTAACTACCAGTATGTAGAGAGGTAACTAGGCTACAACACAGGGTAGATAACACTGTACTAACTACCAGTATATAGGGAGGTAACTAAGCTACAACACAGGGTAGGTAACACTGTACCAACTACCAGTATATAGGGAGGTAACTAAGCTACAATACAGAGTAGATACCACTGTACTAACTACCAGTATGTAGAGAGGTAACTAGGCTACAACACAGGGTAGGTAACACTACTAACTACCAGTATATAGGGAGGTAAGTAAGCTACAACACAGGGTAGGTAACACTGTGCTAACTACCAGTATGTAGGGAGGTAACTAGGCTACAACACAGGGTAGGTAACACTGTACCAACTACCAGTATATAGGGAGGTAACTAAGCTACAACACAGGGTAGGTAACACTGTACTAACTACCAGTATATAGGGAGGTAACTAAGCTACACTACATGGTAGGTAACATTGTACTAACTACCAGTATATAGGGAGGTAACTAAGTTACAATACAGGGTAGATAACTCTGTACTAACTACCAGTATATAGGGAGGTAACTAGGCTACAACACAGGGTAGGTAACACAGTACTAACTACCAGTAACATAGCTACAACACAGGGTAGGTAACACTGTACTAACTACCAGTAACATAGCTACAACACAGGGTAGGTAACACAGTACTAAATACCAGTATATAGAGAGGTAACTAGGCTACAACACAGGGTAGGTAACACTGTACTAACTACCAGTAACATAGCTACAACACAGGGTAGGTAACACTGTACTAACTACCAGTAACATAGCTACAACACAGGTTAGGTAATACTGTACTAACTACCAGTAACATAGCTACAACACAGGGTAGGTAACACTGTACTAACTACCAGTATATAGGGAGGTAACTAAGCTACAATACAGGGTAGGTAACACTGTACTAACTACCAGTATATAGGGAGGTAACTAAGCTACAATACAGGGTAGGTAACACTGTACTAACTACCAGTATGTAGAGAGGTAACTAGGCTACAACACAGGGTAGGTAACACTGTACTAACTACCAGTAACATAGCTACAATACAGGGTAGGTAACACTGTACTAACTACCACTATGTACAAGACAGGATAGGTAACACTAATACACAGTGACCTATTGTGTCCAGTAATGGTTGATGTTCTGTAATACACAGTGACCTAGATCTTTGATGTCGAGAAATGGTTGATGTTCTGTAATTTAGTGCAGGGAATCATTGTTTCATAATCATTATTATATCACAACCAGGAGAAATCCGTCAGCCAATTTTGGCTAAGACAGTCTACGTGTATTCATGTCTGTTACAGATTCACGAATGTACTCAGGGTGTGAGCACTGTGATGCATAGACCACATCTGTCTGCCATGGAAGTCTGTCTACTACGCCATCCGGATCAACTGAAACTGGTAACCAGTCTAGCTAACATTGATCTGAGATGGGTACCCAGTCTAACTAACAATGATGTGAAGCGGGTACCCAGTCTAACTAACATTGATCTGAGATGGGTACCCAGTCTAACTAACAATGATCTGAAGCGGGTACCCAGTCTAGTTAACAATGATCTGATGTGGTTACCCAGTCTAGCTAACAATGATGTGAAGTGGTTACCCAGTCTAGCTAACAATGATGTGAAGCGGGTACCCAGTCTAGTTAACAATGATGTGAAGCGGTTACCCAGTCTAACTAACAATGATCTAGTTTATACAAATTTATTTTAGCTCATTTGCGAAACAAGTTCTTATAACTTATATTGATCACTCTCGAGACCTCATTCCTGATGGAATCCATCACCACGAGGGAGAGAGAAGAGGCAACATGGAATTTAAATGCCTTGCCTAAGGGCACATTCGTAATGGCTCCAGCGGGGCTCGAACTCCGGACCTTTCGCACCTGAAGCGAATGCGCAAGCGGATACCCACCACTCTAGCTAACAATGATGTGAAGCGGGTACCCAGTCTAACTAACAATGATGTGAAGCGGGTACCCAGTCTAACTAACAATGATCTGAAGCGGGTACCCAGTCTAGCTAACAATGATATGAAGCTGGTACCCAGTCTAGCTAACAATGATGTGAAGCTGGTACCCAGTCTAGCTAACAATGATGTGAAGCGGGTACCCAGTCTAGCTAACAATGATGTGAAGTGGGTACCCAGTCTAGCTAGCAATGATCTGAAGCAGGTAACCAGTCTAGCTAACAATGATGTGAAGTGGGTACCCAGTCTAGCTAACAATGATCTGAAGCTGGTACCCAGTCTAGCTAACAATGATGTGAAGTGGGTACCCAGTCTAGCTAACAATGATCTGATGCGGGTACCCAGTCTAGCTAACAATGATGTGAAGTGGGTACCCAGTCTAGCTAACAATGATCTGATGCGGGTACCCAGTCTAGCTAACAATGATGTGAAGTGGGTACCCAGTCTAGCTAACAATGATGTGAAGTGGGTACCCAGTCTAGCTAGCAATGATCTGAAGCAGGTAACCAGTCTAGCTAACAATGATGTGAAGCTGGTACCCAGTCTAGCTAACAATGATGTGAAGCGGGTACCCAGTCTAGCTAACAATGATGTGAAGCTGGTACCCAGTCTAGCTAACAATGATGTGAAGCGGGTACCCAGTCTAGCTAACAATGATGTGAAGCTGGTACCCAGTCTAGCTAACAATGATGTGAAGCGGGTACCCAGTCTAGCTAACAATGATGTGAAGCTGGTACCCAGTCTAGCTAACAATGATGTGAAGGTACCCAGTCTAGCTAACAATGATGTGAAGCTGGTACCCAGTCTAGCTAACAATGATGTGAAGTGGGTACCCAGTCTAGATAACAATGATCTGAAGTGGGTACACAGTCTAGCTAACAATGATTTCAATTGGAAACATGCACTGGAATGATTGAGAACAAAAATAGTGTGTGTAACTGCAATATCGTTCGCGAGGGTGGGCGGAAAAATGGATCCAACGGGTTTTCCAACCAGTATAAGTTACAATATCATTTCTAAAAATGCTTTCAAGTATCATTGTAAAACACTATAATTTCGCGAACACTAATTTTCACGATTCTTAACATTTTCAACTAATTCGCGGAATTCCGTGATGCTATTGTGTGAACAGGTGGATTTGCACACCAATGAAACAAGCTTGTGTTTAACATCTATTGAAATAATTTTACTGTTATTCACACGTTACGCTGGTGTTGACATATTAATGAACTGATTGACAAAGATTTGCATCGATCTACGACTATTATATTATTATTATATTTCGGGTTTTACGCCTGCATTAGCACCATTTTGGGGTATATCGCTGGCGGGCAGTTTACCTAACAACACCTTTCCTGGGCAGGCTCCAGCAGTTAACCAGTACTTGGGTGCACCAACCTCCGTAAGACACTGCCAACTTTTTCATATAAATGAAACACGGTCTGAGCGGGGCTCGAACCTGTGACCATCAGTGATGATAGGTTACAGTGGTATACAAGTCAGCGACCTTAACCACTCGACCACGGAGGCGGACCGATGTACGACTAACTACAAATTATTACCGTTAAACGTTATTATTGTCTTAAACTTACCTTGAAAAATTGGTTATGTGAGGTGTAACTCAGATTATCAATACATGTTTTAGACAACTGCCATTATCACGAGTGTACTAATATAATGATCATGGAATACTGCGAGGATTACACGGAGATAACCGATTTAAAGCAAATCTACTTCCGCATTTTTTATTTCGCTATATATCACTGATGCGTGAATTCAAAACTCCGTGAATTAACGTAAAATGTTCAATATCGTGAAAATCACGAAATAAAGTGTTCACGAAATTATAGTGCTTTACAGTATTCATAATATATGGTGAAACCAAACCAAAATGTCAATTACCGAATTATTCATATTTGCCTCCATTTGAAGGCCACTTTTATAATGGCAGTATAACTTGTTGACTTGTTGTAAACTGATTCTGCTAACATAATGAGAATACTTTGTATGTGATTTTACTAGATTGGTGGAACCTATACTCGGCGTATTCCTATGCTTGGCGTATTCCTATGCTCTGCGTATTCCTATGCTCGGCGTATTCCTATGCTCGGCGTATTCCTATGCTCGGCGTATTCCTATGCTCTGCGTATTCCTATGCTCTGCGTGCGTATTCCTATGCTCAGCGTATTCCGCGAATTTCTATGCTCTGCGTATTCCTATGCTCTGCGTATTCCTATGCTCGGCGTATTCCTATGCTCAGCGTATTCTGCGAATTTCTATGCTCTGCGTATTCCTATGCTCAGCGTATTCCGTGAATTTCTATGCTCTGCGTATTCCTATGCTCTGCGTATTCCTATGCTCGGCGTATTCCTATGCTCAACGTATTCCTATGCTCTGCGTATTCCTATGCTCTGCGTATTTCTATGCTCTGCGTATTCCTATGCTCGGCGTATTCCTATGCTCAACGTATTCCTATGCTCTGCGTATTCCTATGCTCTGAGTATTCCTATGCTCTGCGTATTCCTACGCTCTGCGTATTCCTATGCCTATGCTCTGCGTATTCCTATGCTCTGCGTATTCCTATGCTCGGTGTATTCCTATGCTTGGCGTATTCCTATGCTCAACGTATTCCTATGCTCTGCGTATTCCTATGCTCTGCGTATTTCTATGCTCTGCGTATTCCTATGCTCGGCGTATTCCTATGCTCTGCGTATTCCTATGCTCTGCGTATTCCTATGCTCTGAGTATTCCTATGCTCTGAGTATTCCTATGCTCTGCGTATTCCTACGCTCTGCGTATTCCTATGCCTATGCTCTGCGTATTCCTATACTCGGCGTATTCCTATGCTCGGTGTATTCCTATGCTCTGCGTATTCCTATGCTCTGCGTATTCCTATGCTCGGCGTATTCCTATGCTCGGCGTATTCCTATGCTCGGCGTATTCCTATGCTCGGTGTATTCCTATGCTCGGTGTATTCCTATGCTCGGTGTATTCCTATGCTCTGCGTATTCCTATGCTCTGCGTATTCCTATGCTCTGCGTATTCCTATGCTCTGCGTATTCCTATGCTCGGTGTATTCCTATGCTCGGCGTATTCCTATGCTCTGCGTATTCCTATGCTCTGCGTATTCCTATGCTCTGCGTATTCCTATGCTCGGTTTATTCCTATGCTCTGCGTATTCCTATGCTCTGCGTATTCCTATGCTCGGCGTATTCCTATGCTCGGCGTATTCCTATGCTCGGCGTATTCCTATGCTCTGCGTATTCCTATGCTCGGCGTATTCCTATGCTCTGCGTATTCCTATGCTCTGCGTATTCCTATGCTCTGCGTATTCCTATGCTCGGTGTATTCCTATGCTTGGCGTATTCCTATGCTCTGCGTATTTCTATGCTCGGCGTATTCCTATGCTCTGCGTATTCCTATGCTCTGCGTATTCCTATGCTCTGCGTATTCCTATGCTCTGCGTGCGTATTCCTATGCTCTGCGTATTCCTATGCTCGGTGTATTCCTATGCTCTGCGTATTCCTATGCTCGGCGTATTCCTATGCTCTGCGTATTCCTATGCTCTGCGTATTCCTATGCTCGGGTATTCCTATGCTCTGCGTATTCCTATGCTCTGCGTATTCCTATGCTCGGTGTATTCCTATGCTCTGCGTATTCCTATGCTTGGCGTATTCCTATGCTCGGCGTATTCCTATGCTCGGCGTATTCCTATGCTCGCGTATTCCTATGCTCTGCGTATTCCTATGCTCGGCGTATTCCTATGCTCGGCGTGCTCGCGTATTCCTATGCTCGGCGTATTCCTATGCTCGGCGTATTCCTATGCTCGGCGTATTCCTATACTCAACGTATTCCTATGCTCGGCGTATTCCTATACTCAACGTATTCCTATGCTCGGCGTATTCCTATGCTCTGCGTATTCCTATGCTCGGCGTATTCCTATGCTCGGCGTATTCCTATGCTCGGCGTATTCCTATACTCAACGTATTCCTATGCTCGGCGTATTCCTATGCTCTGCGTATTCCTATGCTCAACGTATTCCTATGCTCGGCGTATTCCTATGCTCTGCGTATTCCTATGCTCTGCGTATTCCTATGCTCGGTGTATTCCTATGCTCGGCATATTCCTATGCTCGGTGTATTCCTATGCTCTGCGTATTCCTATGCTCTGCGTACTATGCTCTGCGTATTCCTATGCTCTGCGTATTCCTATGCTCGGTGTATTCCTATGCTCGGCATATTCCTATGCTCGGTGTATTCCTATGCTCTGCGTATTCCTATGCTCTGCGTATTCCTATGCTCGGCGTATTCCTATGCTCGGCGTATTCCTATGCTCGGCGTATTCCTATGCTCTGCGTATTCCTATGCTCGGCGTATTCCTATGCTCTGCGTATTCCTATGCTCTGCGTATTCCTATGCTCGGTGTATTCCTATGCTTGGCGTATTCCTATGCTCTGCGTATTTCTATGCTCGGCGTATTCCTATGCTCTGCGTATTCCTATGCTCTGCGTATTCCTATGCTCTGCGTATTCCTATGCTCTGCGTATTCCTATGCTCTGCGTGCGTATTCCTATGCTCTGCATGCGTATTCCTATGCTCTGCGTATTCCTATGCTCGGTGTATTCCTATGCTCTGCGTATTCCTATGCTCTGAGTATTCCTATGCTCTGAGTATTCCTATGCTCTGCGTATTCCTACGCTCTGCGTATTCCTATGCCTATGCTCTGCGTATTCCTATGCTCTGCGTATTCCTATGCTCGGCGTATTCCTATGCTCGGTGTATTCCTATGCTCTGCGTATTCCTATGCTCTGCGTATTCCTATGCTCGGCGTATTCCTATGCTCGGCGTATTCCTATGCTCGGCGTATTCCTATGCTCGGTGTATTCCTATGCTCGGTGTATTCCTATGCTCGGTGTATTCCTATGCTCTGCGTATTCCTATGCTCTGCGTATTCCTATGCTCTGCGTATTCCTATGCTCTGCGTATTCCTATGCTCGGTGTATTCCTATGCTCGGCGTATTCCTATGCTCTGCGTATTCCTATGCTCTGCGTATTCCTATGCTCTGCGTATTCCTATGCTCGGTTTATTCCTATGCTCTGCGTATTCCTATGCTCTGCGTATTCCTATGCTCGGCGTATTCCTATGCTCGGCGTATTCCTATGCTCGGCGTATTCCTATGCTCTGCGTATTCCTATGCTCGGCGTATTCCTATGCTCTGCGTATTCCTATGCTCTGCGTATTCCTATGCTCTGCGTATTCCTATGCTCGGTGTATTCCTATGCTTGGCGTATTCCTATGCTCTGCGTATTTCTATGCTCGGCGTATTCCTATGCTCTGCGTATTCCTATGCTCTGCGTATTCCTATGCTCTGCGTATTCCTATGCTCTGCGTGCGTATTCCTATGCTCTGCGTATTCCTATGCTCGGTGTATTCCTATGCTCTGCGTATTCCTATGCTCGGCGTATTCCTATGCTCTGCGTATTCCTATGCTCGGCGTATTCCTATGCTCGGTGTATTCCTATGCTCGGCGTATTCCTATGCTCGGCGTATTCCTATGCTCGGTGTATTCCTATGCTCGGCGTATTCCTATGCTTGGCGTATTCCTATGCTCGGCGTATTCCTATGCTCGGCGTATTCCTATGCTCTGGTGCGTATTCCTATGCTCGGCGTATTCCTATGCTCGGCGTATTCCTATGCTCGGCGTATTCCTATGCTCGGCGTATTCCTATGCTCGGCGTATTCCTATGCTCGGCGTATTCCTATGCTCGGCGTATTCCTATGCTCGGCGTATTCCTATGCTCGGCGTATTCCTATGCTCGGCGTATTCCTATGCTCGGCGTATTCCTATGCTCGGCGTATTCCTATGCTCGGCGTATTCCTATGCTCGGCGTATTCCTATGCTCGTATTCCTATGCTCGGCGTATTCCTATGCTCGGCGTATTCCTATGCTCGACGTATTCCTATGCTCGGCGTATTCCTATGCTCGGTGTATTCCTATGCTCGGCGTATTCCTATGCTCGGTGTATTCCTATGCTCGGCGTATTCCTATGCTCGGTGTATTCCTATGCTCGGCGTATTCCTATGCTCGGCGTATTCCTATGCTCGGCGTATTCCTATGCTCGGCGTATTCCTATGCTCGGCGTATTCCTATGCTCGGCGTATTCCTATGCTCGGCGTATTCCTATGCTCGGTGTATTCCTATGCTCGGCGTATTCCTATGCTCGGCGTATTCCTATGCTCGGTGTATTCCTATGCTCGGCGTATTCCTATGCTCGGCATATTCCTATGCTCGGCGTATTCCTATGCTCGGCGTATTCCTATGCTCGGCGTATTCCTATGCTCGGTGTATTCCTATGTTCGGCGTATTCCTATGCTCGGCATATTCTTATGCTCGGTGTATTCTTATGCTCGGCGTATTCCTATGATGGGCGTATTCCTATGCTCGGTGTATTCTTATGTTCCGCGTATTCCTATGCTCGGCATATTCTTATGCTCGGTGTATTCCTATGCTAGGTGTATTCCTATGCTCGGCGTATTCCTATGCAAGGTGTATTCCTATGC
The DNA here is from genome assembly GCA_014843695.1 of Archivesica marissinica. Classification (NCBI taxonomy): domain Eukaryota; kingdom Metazoa; phylum Mollusca; class Bivalvia; order Venerida; family Vesicomyidae; genus Archivesica; species Archivesica marissinica. The sequence continues at coordinate 64,978,504 of CM026404.1, forward strand.
TCGGCGTATTCCTATGCTCGGCGTATTCCTATGCTCGGTGTATTCTTATGCTCGGTGTATTCCTATGCTCGGCGTATTCCTATGCTCGGCGTATTCCTATGCTCGGTGTATTCCTATGCTCGGCGTATTCCTATGCTCGGCGTATTCCTATGCTCGGCATATTCCTATGCTCGGTGTATTCTTATGCTCGGCGTATTCTTATGCTCGGCGTATTCCTATGCTCGGTGTATTCTTATGCTGGGCGTATTCCTATGCTCGGTGTATTCTTATGCTCGGCGTATTCCTATACTCGGCATATTCCTATGCTGGGCGTATTCATATGCTCGGTGTATTCTTATGTTCGGCGTATTCCTATGGTCGGCGTATTCCTATGCTAGGTGTATTCCTATGCTCGGTGTATTCCTATGCTCGGTGTATTCCTATGCTCGGTGTATTCTTATGCTCGACATATTCCTATGCTCGGTGTATTCCTATGCTCGGCGTATTCCTATGCTAGGTGTATTCCTATGATCGGCGTATTCCTATGCTCGGCGTATTCCTATGCTCGGTGTATTCTTATGCTCGGTGTATTCCTATGCTCGGCGTATTCCTATGCTCGGCGTATTCCTATGCTCGGTGTATTCCTATGCTCGGCGTACTCCTATGCTCGGCGTATTCCTATGCTCAGTGTATTCCTATGCTCGGCGTATTCCTATGCTCGGCATATTCCTATGCTCGGCGTATTCCTATGCTCTGCGTATTCCTATGCTCTGCGTGCGTATTCCTATGCTCGGTGTATTCCGTATTCCTATGCACGGCGTATTCCTATGCTCGGCCTAATTTTTCCATTTACATCCATATTTAAATAGTTTTGACATATTTTCGCTGACAGAGGTGAAGCATGGTTCAGTAGCATTCCGTTGTGCCTAATGCAACTGTCACCTGACTGGTTCAATAGCAGAATATAAACAGACAACTTCTTGGGAGAATTTTTTCCACCGAAATGATGCGGTTTATGAGCATTTCAGGTAGCTATCTGAATTGGAAAAAAATGTACAAATAACCAGAAAAAAAGTTTATTATGAGTTGTAATATTGTTAGTTATTGATGTTACTAAGTCAAAATAATATATTCAGCATTTACCCGTGCATAAATAAAAAATATTCATGTATTCCATGCATAGGTTCCCTAAAGTATCTAGTTCCCCATGGAAGCAGGTGCCATTGCGATAGCTGTATTGAGGCTCATGGTCACGTAATGAAGCTAAAATTTTCAACAACAATTTTTTGAAAATTGTGTTCACGACTTAAGAAAATATTAATATACGGCAAGTGCATTTAACTTTTTTTTATAGGCCATAATATGTAGAATTTACGCCGAGCATAGGTTCGTTCCACCACTCTATTATCCAATCAACATGTACCACATTTCAGTGCATAAAGCAGCTAGAAACAGACAATATGAGACTCGAGCTGCTCATGCAATGGAAGGAACATGATCATATATTCTGGAAATGGATGGTACGGTTTCTATGGTAAACAATATGTTGATCATATATTCTGGAAATGGATGGTACGGTTTCTATGGTAAACAATATGTTGATCATATATTCTGGAAATGGATGGTACGGTTTCTATGGTAAACAATATGTTGATCATATATTCTGGAATTAGCATTCTAGCATTAACTAGATACCACACTGTGCATTAACTAGATACCACACTGTGCATTAACTAGATACCACACTGTACATTAACTAGATACCATACTGTGCATTCACTAGATACCACACTGTGCATTAACTAGATACCATACTGTGCATTAACTAGATACCACACTGTGCATTAACTAGATACCACACTGTGCATTAACTAGATACCACACTGTGCATTAACTAGATACCACACTGTGCATTAACTAGATACCACACTGTGCATTAACTAGATACCACACTGTGCATTAACTAGATACCATACTGTGCATTCACTAGATACCACACTGTGCATTAACTAGATACCACACTGCATTAACTAGATACCACACTGTGCATTAACTAGATACCACACTGTGCATTAACTAGATACCACACGGTGCATTAACTAGATACCACACTGTGCATTAACTAGATACCACACTGTGCATTAACTAGATACCATACTGTGCATTCACTAGATACCACACTGTGCATTAACTAGATACCACACTGCATTAACTAGATACCACACTGTGCATTAACTAGATACCACACTGTGCATTAACTAGATACCACACTGCATTAACTAGATACCACACTGTGCATTAACTAGATACCATACTGTGCATTCACTAGATACCACACTGTGCATTAACTAGATACCACACTGCATTAACTAGATACCACACTGTGCATTAACTAGATACCACACTGTGCATTAACTAGATACCACACTGTGCATTAACTAGATACCCGCACTGCGCATTAACTAAATACCACACTGTGCATTAACTAGATACCCGCACTGGGCATTAACTAGATACCACACTGTGCATTAACTAGATACCATACTGTGCATTAACTAGATACCATACTGTGCATTAACTAGATACCATACTGGGCATTAACTAGATACCACACTGTGCATTAACTAGATACCATACTGTGCATTAACTAGATACCATACTGGGCATTAACTAGATACCACACTGTGCATTAACTAGATACCATACTGTGCATTAACTAGATACCATACTGGGCATTAACTAGATACCACACTGTGCATTAACTAGATACCATACTGTGCATTAACTAGATACCATACTGGGCATTAACTAGATACCACACTGTGCATTAACTAGATACCATACTGTGCATTAACTAGATACCATACTGGGCATTAACTAGATACCACACTGTGCATTAACTAGATACCATACTGTGCATTAACTAGATACCATACTGGGCATTAACTAGATACCACACTGTGCATTAACTAGATACCATACTGTGCATTAACTAGATACCATACTGGGCATTAACTAGATACCACACTGTGCATTAACTAGATACCATACTGTGCATTAACTAGATACCACACTGTGCATTAACTAGATACCACACTGCATTAACTAGATACCACACTGTGCATTAACTAGATACCACACTGTGCATTAACTAGATACCACACTGTGCATTAACTAGATACCACACTGTGCATTAACTAGATACCACACTGTGCATTAACTAGATACCACACTGTGCATTAACTAGATACCACACTGTGCATTAACTAGATACCACACTGTGCATTAACTAGATACCACACTGTGCATTAACTAGATACCACACTGTGCATTAACTAGATACCACACTGCATTAACTAGATACCACACTGTGCATTAACTAGATACCACACTGTGCATTAACTAGATACCACACTGTGCATTAACTAGATACCACACTGTGCATTAACTAGATACCACACTGTGCATTAACTAGATACCATACTGTGCATTCACTAGATACCACACTGTGCATTAACTAGATACCACACTGCATTAACTAGATACCACACTGTGCATTAACTAGATACCACACTGTGCATTAACTAGATACCACACTGTGCATTAACTAGATACCCGCACTGCGCATTAACTAAATACCACACTGTGCATTAACTAGATACCCGCACTGGGCATTAACTAGATACCCCACTGTGCATTAACTAGATACCATACTGTGCATTAACTAGATACCATACTGTGCATTAACTAGATACCATACTGGGCATTAACTAGATACCATACTGTGCATTAACTAGATACCATACTGGGCATTAACTAGATACCACACTGTGCATTAACTAGATACCATACTGTGCATTAACTAGATACCATACTGTGCATTAACTAGATACCACACTGTGCATTAACTAGATACAACACTGTGCATTAACTAGATACCACACTGTGCATTAACTAGATACCACATTGTGCATTAACTAGATACCACACTGTGCATTAACTAGATACCACACTGCATTAACTAGATACCACACTGTGCATTAACTAGATACCACACTGTGCATTAACTAGATACCACACTGTGCATTAACTAGATACCACACTGTGCATTAACTAGATACCACACTGTGCATTAACTAGATACCACACTGTGCATTAACTAGATACCACACTGTGCATTAACTAGATACCACACTGTGCATTAACTAGATACCATACTGTGCATTAACTAGATACCACACTGTGCATTAACTAGATACCACACTGTGCATTAACTAGATACCACACTGTGCATTAACTAGATACCACACTGTGCATTAACTAGATACCACACTGTGCATTAACTAGATACCACACTGTGCATTAACTAGATACCACACTGTGCATTAACTAGATACCACACTGTGCATTAACTAGATACCACACTGTGCATTAACTAGATACCACACTGTGCATTAACTAGATACCACACTGTGCATTAACTAGATACCACACTGTGCATTAACTAGATACCACACTGTGCATTAACTAGATACCACACTGTGCATTAACTAGATACCATACTGTGCATTAACTAGATACCATACTGGGCATTAACTAGATACCACACTGTGCATTAACTAGATACCATACTGTGCATTAACTAGATACCATACTGGGCATTAACTAGATACCACACTGTGCATTAACTAGATACCATACTGTGCATTAACTAGATACCATACTGGGCATTAACTAGATACCACACTGTGCATTAACTAGATACCATACTGTGCATTAACTAGATACCATACTGGGCATTAACTAGATACCACACTGTGCATTAACTAGATACCATACTGTGCATTAACTAGATACCATACTGGGCATTAACTAGATACCACACTGTGCATTAACTAGATACCATACTGTGCATTAACTAGATACCATACTGGGCATTAACTAGATACCACACTGTGCATTAACTAGATACCATACTGTGCATTAACTAGATACCATACTGGGCATTAACTAGATACCACACTGTGCATTAACTAGATACCACACTGTGCATTAACTAGATACCACACTGTGCATTAACTAGATACCACATTGTGCATTAACTAGATACCACACTGTGCATTAACTAGATACCACACTGCATTAACTAGATACCACACTGTGCATTAACTAGATACCACACTGTGCATTAACTAGATACCACACTGTGCATTAACTAGATACCACACTGTGCATTAACTAGATACCATACTGTGCATTAACTAGATACCACACTGTGCATTAACTAGATACCACACTGTGCATTAACTAGATACCACAATGTGCATTAACTAGATACCACACTGTGCATTCACTAGATACCATACTGTGCATTCACTAGATACCACACTGTGCATTAACTAGATACCACACTGCATTAACTAGATACCACACTGTGCATTAACTAGATACCACACTGTGCATTAACTAGATACCATACTGTGCATTAACTAGATACCATACTGTGCATTCACTAGATACCACACTGTGCATTAACTAGATACCACACTGCATTAACTAGATACCACACTGTGCATTAACTAGATACCACACTGTGCATTAACTAGATACCACACTGTGCATTAACTAGATACCACACTGTGCATTAACTAGATACCATACTGTGCATTAACTAGATACCACACTGTGCATTAACTAGATACCACACTGTGCATTAACTAGATACCACACTGTGCATTAACTAGATACCACACTGGGCATTAACTAGATACCATACTGTGCATTAACTAGATACCACACTGTGCATTAACTAGATACCCGCACTGGGCATTAACTAGATACTACACTGTGCATTAACTAGATACCACACTGTGCATTAACTAGATACCACACTGTGCATTAACTAGATACCATACTGTGCATTAACTAGATACCACACTGTGCATTAACTAGATACCACACTGTGCATTAACTAGATACCACACTGTGCATTAACTAGATACCACACTGTGCATTAACTAGATACCACACTGTGCATTAACTAGATACCACACTGGGCATTAACTAGATACCACACTGTGCATTAACTAGATACCACACTGTGCATTAACTAGACACCATGCTGTGCATTAACTAGATACCACACTGTGCATTAACTAGATACCATACTATGCATTAACTAGATACCACACTGGGCATTAACTAGATACCACACTGTGCATTAACTAGATACCACACTGGGCATTAACTAGATACCACACTGTGCATTAACTAGATACCACACTGTGCATTAACTAGATACCATACTGTGCATTAATTAGATACCACACTGTGCATTAACTAGATACCACACTGCATTAACTAGATACCACACTGCATTAACTAGATACCATACTGTGCATTAACTAGATACCATATGGTGCATTAACTAGATAGCATACTGTGCATTAACTAGATACCACACTGTGCATTAACTAGATACCATACTGTGCATTAACTAGATACCATACTGGGCATTAACTAGATACCACACTGTGCATTAACTAGATACCACACTGTGCATTAACTAGATACCATACTGTGCATTAACTAGATACTATATGGTGCATTAACTAGATAGCATACTGTGCATTAACTAGATACCACACTGTGCATTAACTAGATACCACACTGTGCATTAACTAGATAGCATACTGTGCATTAACTAGATACCACACTGTGCATTAACTAGATACCACACTGTGCAATAACTAGATAGCATACTGTGCATTAACTAGATACCACACTGTGCATTAACTAGATACCACACTGTGCAATAACTAGATACCATACTGTGCATTAACTAGATAGCATACTGTGCATTAACTAGATACCATACGGTGCATTAACTAGATAGCATACTGTGCATTAACTAGATACCACACTGTGCATTAACTAGATACCACACTGGGCATTAACGGACTCGGACATACTGCAGCATGATTATCACGATTACATGTGTAGTTCTGGGGGTTGATTACATGTGTAGTTCCGGGGGTTGATTACCTGTGTAGTTCTGGGGGTTGATTACATGTGTAGTTCCGGGGGTTGATTACCTGTGTAGTTCCGGGGGTTGATTACCTGTGTAGTTCCGGGGGTTGATTACATGTGTAGTTCTGGGGGTTGATTACATGTGTAGTTCCGGGGGTTGATTACCTGTGTAGTTCCGGGGGTTGATTACATGTGTAGTTCCGGGGGTTGATTACCTGTGTAGTTCCGGGGGTTGATTACCTGTGTAGTTCGGGGGTTGATTACCTGTGTAGTTCCGGGGGTTGATTACATGTGTAGTCCGGGGGTTGATTACCTGTGTAGTTCCGGGGGTTGATTACCTGTGTAGTTCGGGGGTTGATTACCTGTGTAGTTCTGGGGGTTGATTACCTGTGTAGTTCCGGGGGATTGATTACCTGTCTAGTTCCGGGGGTTGATTACCTGTGTAGTTCCAGGGGTGATTACCTGTGTAGTTCTGGGGGTTGATTACCTGTGTAATTCCGGGGGTTGATTACCTGTGTAGTTCTGGGGTTGATTACCTGTGTAGTTCCGGGGGTTGATTACCTGTGTAGTTCTGGGGGTTGATTACCTGTGTAGTTCCGGGGGTTGATTACCTGTGTAGTTCCGGGGTTGATTACCTGTGTAGTTCTGGGGGTTGATTACCTGTGTAGTTCCGGGGGTTGATTACCTGTGTAGTTCCGGGGGTTGATTACATGTGTAGTTCCGGGGGTTGATTACCTGTGTAGTTCCGGGGGTTGATTACCTGTGTAGTTCCGGGGGTTGATTACCTGTGTAGTTCCGGGGGTTGATTACATGTGTAGTTCCGGGGGTTGATTACCTGTGTAGTTCCGGGGGTTGATTACCCGTGTAGTTCCGGGGGTTGATTACCTGTGTAGTTCCGGGAGTTGATTACCTGTGTAGTTCCGGGGTATTGTGATTACAGTCAAACCTGTGTTAGTGATCACCTCTATTAAGCAGCCAACCTGCATTAAGCAGCCAGCTTTCAGATTCCCAATATGTTAGTTTATTATACATTTAACCTCCATTAAGCAGCCACCTGTGCTAAGCAGCCATTTTCTGTGATTCCCTTGGTTGGCTGCTTAACAGGTTTGACTGTATTTAGATTTGAGTTCACTACCAAACATTTACTGTGTCACTGGGATGACTTGTAGATGAAAGACGGGGGTAGTATTACTGATTGAACACGGCGATAATGGAAATCTAGTTTGACATGTCCTCCCAAATCCCAGTGTTGTTCCGGGGTTTCCTGGTAATGTAGAATTGAACCCACTGATGTACACGTACATGTCTAATAACAATAGGTGTGAACACTTGGGTGTTCTCTGTGTGTCAAGCAGATGTGGATACATGCATATAGATTCTGTTTAGTTGAATGTAAATGAGAGAACATGTTTAATCATGTTTGGCACAAGAGAAGCTGATAAGTTGTTGTACCATAAAACCCAACCAATTGACACCTGTCAAGAGTAGAGTGGTGGAACCTATGCTCGGCGTAAATCCTACATATCATGGCCTATAAAAAAAGTTAAATGCACTTGCCGTATATTATTATTTTGTTGTTGAAAATTTTAGCTTCATTACTTGATCATGCGCCTCAATACAGCTATCGCAATGGCACCTGTTTCCATCGGGAACTAAATACTTTAGGGCATATATGCACGGCGTACATGAATATTTTTATTTATGCATGGGTAAATGCTGAATATATTATTTTGACTTAGTAACATCAATAACTAACAATATTACAACTCATAAGAAACTTTTTTCTGGTTATTTGTACATTTTTTCCCCAATCCGGATAGCCACCTGAAATGCTCATAAACCGCATATTTCGGTGGAAAAAAAGTTTCCAACAAGTTGTCTGTTTATATTCGGCTACTGAACCAGTCAGGTGACAGTTGCATTAGGCTACCGGTACGCACAACGGAATGTTATTGAACCATGCTTCACCTCTGTCAGCGAAAATAGGTTAAAACTATTTAAATATTTAAAATACAGATGTAAATGGAAAAAATACGCCGAGCATAGGAATACACCGAGCATAGGTTCCACCACTCTATATATTTTGCACTGAAATAAATGACATGACTTGTTATTATTGCGTAGGAAAGTGTGCTTGAACTTAAACTGGAAGAGTTAGCACAACCTGAAGAGCAGGACAACGCAATGCCAGTGATACACTACAATATAGCAGCTGACCTGCTCGGCTCCGTCAGCATGGCACGACGCAGTCTAGAATCCGCTATCATAAAATGTGAACCAGTTATAACACAACTTGAGGAACTCTGGGAAACACGGGTTAGATTTCAGATCTTTTATTGTGTGAAAATGTTGAAGAGTAGCTAAACTTATTACACGATTGTTTCTAGATGCTTGTAGTATTTATTATCCGGTCTAGTTCAGTTGTATCTAGCTGTATGTCTCTTTCATATACATTAGGAATCTCCCCTTCTGGGTAGACCTGCTGCCGTCAATGTCCAAATTTCATTCAAATGAGCTGTTTCCACTCAAATACTGGTACATGGGTAACTAGATATTTCATTCATTGTTCTAAGTTTGGAACGAGTTGGACTCTAGAAATTGTTCACTTGTGCTTTTTATCTTGCAGCAGTTCGATATAGAAATTGTTCACTTGTGCTTTTTATCTTGCAGCAGTTCGATATAGAAATTGTTCACTTGTGCTTTTTATCTTGCAGCAGTTCGATATAGAAATTGTTCACTTGTGCTTTTTATCTTGCAGCAGTTCGATATAGAAATTGTTCACTTGTGCTTTTTATCTTGCAGCAGTTCGATATAGAAATTGTTCACTTGTGCTTTTTATCTTGCAGCAGTTCGATATAGAAATTGTTCACTTGTGCTTTTTATCTTGCAGCAGTTCGATATAGAAATTGTTCACTTGTGCTTTTTATCTTGCAGCAGTTCGATATAGAAATTGTTCACTTGTGCTTTTTATCTTGCAGCAGTTCGATATAGAAATTGTTCACTTGTGCTTTTTATCTTGCAGCAGTTCGATATAGAAATTGTTCACTTGTGCTTTTTATCTTGCAGCAGTTCGATATAGAAATTGTTCACTTGTGCTTTTTATCTTGCAGCAGTTCGATATAGAAATTGTTCACTTGTGCTTTTTATCTTGCAGCAGTT